>CM040239.1:130565272-131065272 GCA_022545495.1 Chrysanthemum lavandulifolium
CCAGCTTCACTTTTGGTGGTCTGAAATTTCTAAGCAAGCTGATAATCACATATGTGTATCCCGTTTTCAAAGAAAAAGTAGTTAAGCAAACTAATAAGACCTATGGAATAAAAGAAAACAAAAAAGGATGCAATGAGATCCACATCTTTAGCCTGGCTTAATGGAAAGCTTACAAGGATAAAGCATGAAAACTATGTTAATACAAATAAGCCGTAAAAACGTTTATTTATATTTTACGATCTTCTAATGTTTTGTCGATAACAAACGTAAATTCATTTTAACGAAACAAATAGAATACGTAAATAGTTTGAGTTAATAGTTTCCTAACACACTTACGTTTTCACATAAAACACTAAAACAAGTATAAGTGATTTTATGATTTAGATATATATGTACAACAACTAATGTTTACATATTGGGTTAGTACATACTTAAATTAAGTATACTAAAATGGGTAAAAACATGTAAATACTAAAATGGGTAAAACTAGCAAATGGTATTGACCCATAACCCATGGTTTTATATATACTACTTAACCAAGTTCATTGTATCTAGAAAGAAGACCATGGATCAACCCATAACCCATGACCCATGACCCATAACCAAAAATACCCATGGGAAAAGAGGAGCGTTCCACGGATCCCTGGCTTTGTGCTAGCCGGATCCCAAGCCGGATCCCAAGAGGAAGGGACCCGTGGGATCCGGGGAACAATAGAGAATTTTCGCTATAAATAGAGAGCCATTTTTCCTTTCTACTCATCACTTTACACACATACTTCCCCCAAGTATTCTAACCCTCTAACCTCATATCTAACTGATCTATGTAGTTTGTCTTTTGTTTTTGTGTGATCTTCTAGGTTTCTCTTATAGGCAAGATCACCACTTCTAGAAGATGAGCAAGCTCAAGTCCATGAGTTGCCATGCTTCGTCATCATCAAGACAACTAAGGTTATCTTGTTGATAGTTCTTCCTTTCTCCATAGATGTTGAGTTGAAGGCATTAGTGAAGAATGCCGAAAGTGTCAAGATGAAAGCATTAGTGAAAGGTGCCCATCATCCGTGTCAAAGCATCAGTGAAGAATGCTAAAGGTGTCAAGACGAAGGCATTAGTGAAGAGTGCCAAGCGTTGTGTCAAAGACATTAGTGAAGGATGCCGAAGAATCAAATGAAGTCGCATTTGAGAAGAATACCTAGGTCGTATAATCGATGAGGTGCATCGTTATACATATAAGTATTTGTTTATTTCTAAGGATGGTGATATCCTTGATGATGTTGTAACAAGGAGTGGATCTCCTTGATATTAGGTGTTGTGTTGTGAAGGGTAGTATCCTCCATAGTAATGGACCTAGGTGCTTAGCCTAGTACCTAATAAAGGGTAGGCGACGTTGTGATAGGATTAGTTCTCCTTGGTGTGAAAGAACTCGGTGGTTAGCCTAGCACCGTATAAAGGGTAGGCGACGTTGTGTTAGGTGTGGTTCGCCTTGGTGTGAAAGAACTCGGTATTTAGCTTTGTACCGGAAAAAGGTTAAGCGACGTTGTGAAGGCTTCTCCGCCATAAGGAGATTGGTGTAGTGCTTACGAACTCTCGAGTAGGTGACTCAGGGAGTGGAGTAGGGCAAGGAAGGTGTCCTTGTAGCCGAACCACTATAAATAACTTGTGTCGTGGTGATGTGCTTCTTACTCTTTATCTTTCACTACACGTTTATATATCTATCTATCAACGTCCAACATAAACTACCAAATAGATTGACATAAGTCGATCTAAATATTTAAAAGAAAGTTTTAAATTGGTAAAACTATTCAACCCCCCTTCTAGTTTTCCACAATTGGCATCAGAGCTTCGTTACCAAGTCTCTTAGAGTATGTTGTACTTTAAAAATTTGATACGATCCACTTATGTTTGAAAACTACAAAGAAGGATTTTTTTGTCACATTTTAAAAATCATTATAATGTTTATTGTTGGACAATGATAGAATGCTCTAACATGTTTGTTGTTAAGCATTCTTCATACTTGGATTTGGAGTCACCAAGAAGATCATGAAGAATCTATCTAAATATTTCTTTTTGCAAAAAGAATGTTTAGTGTTGTCCTTCTCGCAACATGAATCTGAAGATTCCAAGAAAATCATAAAACATCTAAATACCTCTTTTCTTAAAAAGAATATTTAGCAAACGTATGATTACTAATCACTTACTTTTAATTTTATTATTGAATTCTTAGTTGCATGATTTATTAGTAATTGCTTTAGTAGTTATCTATATTAAAGTCATCATCAAGAATAATATTCTTCGACTTATTTGTATA
Organism: Chrysanthemum lavandulifolium; assembly: GCA_022545495.1. Classification (NCBI taxonomy): domain Eukaryota; kingdom Viridiplantae; phylum Streptophyta; class Magnoliopsida; order Asterales; family Asteraceae; genus Chrysanthemum; species Chrysanthemum lavandulifolium. The sequence continues at coordinate 130,567,578 of CM040239.1, forward strand.
GACTACACTACGAATTCGTAATAATGACATTTTGGTTATTTGATAACCATTATCATTATTCATCACAAAGGATTTATTGACACTCCATCTACGTCAATAAAAATCTATGTGAAACTTCTTACATTATAATAAAATGGGATTTTATTATAATATTTGAAAAATGATTCCCAAAGAATTATGACCAATTCTTTAAAAGGAAACTACGTCAAATAAGATTAGCTTAACATCGTCAAAACATCAACCACAAGTTTTAGAACCTAAAACATCTAAACTCTAGGTGCTTTAGAACTCCCAAACCAAAGGTATCAAGGAATGCTTGAGCTGATTTTTGCTGTCATGCCGGATCCCTGGACTTACACTAGCCGGATCCCAAATGAGAGGGATCCGCGGGATCTGCGCAACAGAAGACAACTTAAATGAAAGAATGATCACTGTGGATATTCCACAAAATACTTTCCCCTTAAAGACTCACGAACAAAAACCTTACTACTGTTCACAGGAGCAACTTGATCATCTCTCTCAAGTATAACAATCACTTGTGTAAGTATTATCTTCACTACATTGTTGATTTCATTCCTTGATTACTAGGATTACAAGTTCTTTATTTTAGAGGTTGGGTTCAAATGGGTTTGTCATAATTTATTACCACATTGTTTTCTAAGATAACCCAAATCAAAGAATTAACATTGTTAATACAAATTAAACTCATTTCTTGAATTCAATAAAAATGAATTGAGCAAAATTGTGATCAAACCCTCTAGGTTACTATTCACAATTAACACCACATTGTGGGTGTATTGTTTAGGAACAATCATGCCAAGCAACAAGCAACAAGATTACCAAGACACCGCTCACTACATACCCATGTATCATAGGAAAGATGGATTAAGTCGGATGATAGGAAAGCCTTTAAGTTGCTTGAAAGGAGACTCTTTCATGAAGGTAGAGTTTTTGATCCATCATTCTTTGCAAATACCGACATGAGGGAAGTATTTGGAACTATTGGGTTTGATTGTTTATTGGACATAAACGAGCAAATTTGCCCGGTCTTTGTGCTTGAGTTCTACAAGACTATGGGTATAATTAGAAATGATGATGGGTCCATCTCAATTGAATTCACCATAAATGAACAAGAGTTCACCCTCTCACTTGAGAAGTTTGGAAGAATAATAGGGGTGCCACATGATGGTGTTTGCATGTATTCTAATGAGTGGTTGTTGGAGGAGATACACTCTATGGTTGATCATCACGACATTTATCACGCAACAATCCCGGAAGCAACCATGGTAAGGGATACCGTGTTTATGCTAAGAGCATCCCCATCAAGAGTTACTAGGAAGTCGAAAGTGATCTATAGAGATCCTTTCCAAATGGAGCTCTCGGAGATGTATGCGTTGTATAGAAAATGGAAAGATGTGATAAGGGAGAATGTGGTGTGTCTAGTAGGAAACAAGGATCACCCCAACGCATGTCTAAGCTTCATGATCTATTGTCTTGTGACCGAGACTCGCTTCAACATTGCCTACTACATGGTCAAGATAATGGCAAGTGTAAGAAGCATGGACAAGATGGTGCTTCCGTATGCAATGCTTCTAACCCGTCTTGCCAAATTCATCTTTGCATTAGACCCTTCCCCACAATCCTTGGATCATAGCTTTTGCAATAAGGTTATGGTACCATTGACCGAGGGAAGAACCACAAGGTTTATGGTAGATGGCAAGAGGCCTCACCCACCCACGGATTCCTCGGAAGAAAGGGAGAGACCAAGAGAAGGTGAAGGAAGTAGCAACCCACTCGGAAATACCGAACTCGACCCCTTGGAGTATATCAACCAATTGCCGGATGTTCCTGGTGCATCACCCGAATGGCAACAAACCAATGGAATCTTCAAGTGCTTTTCCAACTTCTTGAAGAAAAAGAGGTAGAGTGGAGGACGGGTGAAAACGAGATGGGAAGGAGAAGAAAGGTAAGGTCTTAGGACCCAAGTGTATGATGAACAATTTCAAACAATGGTTTGTAACACTTTAAACTATGCTTGTAGTATGTAGGTATCGCCATATCTTGGCACTAAACAACTCTAACTTAGGTATTTGAAAAATGAGATTTTACGACCCCTTGAGTGGTCGTCGTCACTCATTCTAGGAATCTTAGCTCTTCCTACTTTACTGTACATTATAGTAGTTGTGTTCTTGCACTTAGTCTCCATAGAAACAACTAGGAGAAGCATTTAATAAGAAGTGCAATATTGCACATTTCCTGAAAGCTCTCTGATCTGCAGTTGGCGGATCCCAGCTTTTGAACTAGCATGATCCCTCCCATAAGGGAACCGCGGGATCCGTGGCATCTAATATGCAATACAGATTTAGCTACATCAAAATATTTTACTAGATCACCTCAAACAAGTCAAACATAAGATACTAGAGCCAACTAAGTCTTTCTCAAGTAGTTGAAAAACCCATTCTCATCCATGGCTTATCTAGGATATATTTTCGAAATATTTTTTTATCAACTAGTCAAAACTCACCATAATTCCGCTCCAACACTCACACATTATATACACGTTTGATAGCACTTAGTTAGGTCTATCTTTCAATTTTAGCAAATTGATCTCAATCATCTTTGACTCAAAATTAGGCTAAAAAATTAGTTTTTCATTTCTCTTTATTTTCAAAGATTTTAGTAAATTCCTCTTAGGACTTCATATGACTTCTAGAACTTGTTATCACCATTTCTCCACATCAAATTAAATGGAATCCTTGTCAAACATATAGTTAGACTACCCAAGGTCAATTTTCTTGGCCAAAACCATCATTAAGCACCATTACTTGTTATGGTTGAGGATTTAAGATATCCAACAGCTAAAGACTTCAAAATTAAGTCAAAACCTCAAAATCCATTAATAATAAACTTTACAAAAGCATAATGATTTCACCTAAAACATGTCGATAGCGGATCCACGGTCTTTAACGGTGGATCCTCACGAGAGGATCCGCGAGATCCATAGATCTGTAAAGCCAAAATCGCTTCCATATTCAAATTCAAGTCACCTTTTGGTTCTCTAACCACTTTTAACATTCATTAATTATCCTCCTAGAGCTGATCAAAACCTCAAGAGCATGCTTAGTCTTCTAAGTAGCCAAGAATTTAATTTCCTAATTCAAATTATCCTTTATAAACCAAACAACCTTAGGTTTAAGGCACCATCCCAAATTACCTTTCAAAAATCAGCAATTAGAAGCTCACATTAGCATCATCATCACCATGACTAAGGCTCTTAGCAACAACTCCTCAACCTTAGGATCATCCAAAGAAAGGGTCAAATGATCCATGAAATCTCTTCCACGAAACATCCCCATTAGAGATAATGATACTAGAACCTCATCTCATCAAACTCATCCAACAAAGGCTAAGAGAACCGCAAGGATTAGCATCAAACCTTTCGGACTAGAAAAAGGATCATCTAGTTCAAAACCAAACTTGACTAGTTCTAGCAAGCCATCACAACCCTCATTCATTAAGCATGGACTACACTCCTTGAATGAGCCTCTCCCTCACCCAAACATCTACTCATTGGATTATTCACCACCAAGAACCTCCCATTCACCAACCTTTTCATTGAATAGGGAACCACCTACAACACCAACTAGCCCATCATGGGAGACAAGGAACAACCTTGATCATATGGAAGAAGTTCCATTACCACCCTCATTTTTAGAACCTCTTCCTACTTCTCAAAATGAAGACCCGCAAACACACATTGAGCCTCCTCAAAATATCCATTTCCCTCCGGGTTCAAACCAAGACAATAATTGTCCAAATTGTCCAAATTGTCCAAATGAGATACATTTCATGTTTAATCATCTTCTTGCAAAGTTGGATCAAATCAACAAGTCCACTCATCCCTAGACTCAAGCACATTGTAGCATTTTAAGTCTAGTAACTAGTTAGTATTTAGTGGTACTTGTATGTCCTAGTTCATTCTATTAGTTTTAGAGATTTGTTTGGTTATCTCTTGTTTTATTGAATGAACATTTATATGCTATGATTATTTTGTGCGTTGTGCTCTGTATTGTACACACATATTATCTCCACACTAGCATTGTTTGACACATCTTCCTTCAAGAAACTGTCACCAGATAGCGGATCCTACAAAATGCCTAGCGGATCCCTCCAATAAGGGAACCCGGGATCCGTGGATCAAGCACAAATTTCTACTAACTTGAGTTTTATTTGTAGGAAATTATGCACTATACTCTTGTTTTCTAACCTTTACTTTGTATATTTTCAAAATAACACATAAAGACTTTGACACCATAAAGCTAGGGGAGCTTTGTGACAAACGAAATTGCAAAAACATTTGCAACTTAATCCAACTTTGGACCATACTTCATGACACCCCATTGCAACTTTGCAATCTTCAAGGGGGAGCACGTTTTCTTCACTTAGACGAACCATTTGCAGACTTAATTGCAAACACAATCAGTTTATTTTTACGTCATGTCCTTGACGCCCTTTCAAAGGGATGGACTCGTCAAGGGGGAGTTAAGACGAGTACCATTCCCGTCACTTGCTCTCTTTACATTTTTACATACCTTTTCTTATAAAAATTGTGTTAGTTTCTTTTAACACTTTTGTTTCGACAAAAGCGGGAGAAGAAAGTAAAACTACAAATTCAAACTTTACAATTTTAGATTTTCCTTAAAATAATTTTATGTTTTGTCATCAACAAAAGGGAGATTTTAATACAAATAAACCGTAAAACGTTTATTTATATTTTACGATCTTCTAATGTTTTGTCGATAACAAGCGTAAAATCATTTTAACGAAAAAAAAGAATACGTAAATAGTTTGAGTTAATACTAACACTTACGTTTTCACATAAAACACTAAAATAAGTATAAGTGATTTTATGATTTAGATATATATGTACAACAACTAATGTTTACATATTGGGTTAGCACATACTTAAATTAAGTATACTAAAATGGGTGAAAACATGTAAATACTAAAATGGGTAAAAACTAGCAAATGATATTGACCCATAACCCATGGTTTTATATATACCACTTAACCAAGTTCATTGTATCTAGAAAGAAGACCATGGATCAACCCATGACCCATGACCCATAACCAAAAATACCCATGGGCAAAGAGGAGCGTTCCACGGATCCACGGCTTTGTGCTAGCCGGATCCCAGTGGAAGGATCGTGGGATCCGGGGAACAGAGAAATTTTCTCTATAAATAGAGAGCCATTTCTTCCTTTCTACTCATCACTTTACACACATACTTCCCCCAAGTATTCTAACCCTCTAACCTCATATCTAAGTGATCTATGTAGTTTGTCTTTTGTTTTTGTGTGATCTTCTAGGTTCCTCTTAAAGGCAAGATCACCACTTCTCGAAGACGAGCAAGCTCAAGTCCATGAGTTGCCATGCTTCGTCATCATCAAGACAACTAAGGTTCTCTTATTGATAGTTCTTCCTTTCTCCATAGATGTTTAGTTGAAGGCATTAGTGAAGAATGCCGAAAGTGTCAAGATGAAAGCATTAGTGAAAGGTGCCCATCATCCGTGTCAAAGCATCAGTGAAGAATGCTAAAGGTGTCAAGAAGAAGGCATTAGTGAAGAGTGCCAAGCGTTGTGTCAAAGACATTAGTGAAGGATGCCGAAGAATCAAATGAAGTCGCATTTAAGAAGAATACCTAGGTCGTATAATCAATGAGGTGCATCGTTATACATATAAGTATTTGTTTATTTCCAAGGATGGTGATATCCTTGATGATGTTGTAACAAGGAGTGGATCTCCTTGATATTAGGTGTTGTGTTGTGAAGGGTAGTAGTTCCTCCATAGTAATGGACCTAGGTGCTTAGCCTAGTACCTAATAAAGGGTAGGCGACGTTGTGATAGGATTAGTTCTCCTTGGTGTGAAAGAACTCGGTGGTTAGCCTAGCACCGTATAAAGGGTAGGCGACGTTGTGTTAGGTGTGGTTCGCCTTGGTGTGAAAGAACTCGATATTTAGCTTTGTACCGGAATAAGGTTAAGCGACGTTGTGAAGGCTTCTCCGCCATAAAGAGATTGGTGTAGTGCTTACGAACTCTCGAGTAGGTGACTCGGGGAGTGGAGTAGGGCAAGGAAGGTGTCCTTGTAGCCGAACCACTATAAATAACTTGTGTCGTGGTGATGTGCTTCTTACTCTTTATCTTTTACTACACGTTTATATATCTATCTATCAACGTCCAACATAAACTACCAAATAGATTGACATAAGTCGATCTAAATATTTAAAAGGAAGTTTTAAATTGGTAAAACTATTCAACCTTCCCTTCTAGTTTTCCACAAATTATATACCTTCTAATACCGTGTTGGCCATCCCACTTAAGCGATCAACACGTCACCTACAATATTATATGTGTAAAATACCTATATCAGGAAAATTGGTCTGATGATATCTGTAATCATTTCGAAAAACCTATTATCAGGAAAACTTATATGCTTAAACTTGTCAAATGTAGGATTCCACAGTCCAAAATCACATACTTGTTCATACAACATGCGTGTGTTGGTTTGTGGGAGTTATAAACACACGTAAACGACTCGAAGTGTGTGAGCTGATGGGGGCACACACGATAAACACGAGTATACGTGTTGAACGTATTTTAATACATGAATTATATACCCGTATCATGCATGTAACTTGACCCGATATTTTGCACGACCCATGGACTAATGGATGTGTGTCGGTTTGGTTGGCTGCCTTGGGCCTTGAATACCCAACTGATCGGGCAAGACAAAAGGGACATGGGTTTGCTTGGGTCTTGGCTTGTTGACCAAGTATTAACCCAAGGCAAGGGTTGTTCGTTTATGCTATATAATCAAACGTGACCTACACCTAATGGGGTCCTATAACATGCAACATATGAATATCTTACACCTTAGTACTATCACTAAACGTTTCATTATCTGCTAAAAGCTAAGTCGATTATAATCTAATCGAGTTAGGTTTTTGCTTGGTTTATTTATGATCTAAACTTGCATAGTATTTTAATCCAAGTGTTTAGAAGTTTATTGGAGGTTTTCTTGCTGATTCCTAGCTCACGAATAGCAGCAAGAAAGAGTTTGTTTTCTGGTTCTGGTTGTGTAACTTCTAGGACATAAAGGTGGTTCTCGGATAAGGTTTATCCGATATTGGGTAAGATCACAAAAGAATTTCTTTAACTGTTTTGATCTCGGGGCAGGAAGCAAAATCATAATCTTGGTGGTTTTGTGTTTCGTGGCTTTATTCAAGTGGTCACTTGTTGATGGGTTTTTAATTACGTTCTCGACTAGCATTAATCGAACGTATACGTGAATCGGGTTTGTGTGTGATACTCTTCGAGGTATCTATTTTAGATACTTAAGGTTTCGTTTGGGTTTCTTGTTCCGTTACTAGAGATCAATTGCCAAGCAAGGTTAGCTTTTCTATATCCCTTTTAATTAATTAATATTGGATTGATTATTTGTTTATTAAATACGTGCTTAACATAATTGCATTAACTAGATCCAATATCCGTTGCGTACTCGTAGAGGTTAATGGTTAACTGGTTCTAAAATCCCAACAGTGTGCTGCATCTAGCTGAGACATCTCAGCATCATAGGAGCTCACAAGCTATAAGACCTCTCGTGTACTAACTAAATGCTCAAACCTGGAAATACGACAAATTAAACGCAATGGGCTTACAATCCAAACATAAATAACTAATTTATAAGAAACGTGCATTACATCTCCAATGTTCCTTTTTTGAACCACGTTTCGACATTATTACAAATATCCACTTGAAGCGTAATAAATTGCAAAGCCTACACCACTTGCTCCTCGGCAAATTTCAAATGAATCACAAACAGCTTCACCAAACCTGACGCCATCCTCTAGGTGTTCCACCACTCGAAACAAAAAACTCATATCTACATACTCCGAATAACAAAAAAACTACCACATAAATATCACACAAAATTTAGTGGGTGTTTGGAAAAGCTTATTTTTTGAGCTTTATAATCAATTAACCACAATGAAACTTTAAAATTTTCAAATTAAACCATTAATCATCAACAAAAAAATCGTACCTTTTTATCATCGATGAACTACTAACCTTCAATAGATCCCCAATTTGAGTTGAAAAGAAATCTAATAAACATACAAAAAAAACTATTATATCCCAAAATGTACCTTTGGTGTATCATCACTAATTTCAGGCTTGGTTAATCTTCCTCAATCAGAGTCTACCCACAAGATTATCAAAAAATGACCAAAATAAGTAAAATTTTATTGAATAAATGAAGATGATAAGGAAAAGAATCACAATTTTTTTCGAGAAAAGAATAAAAAATGGTTAATTCATCGATGAATAAATGAAGATATGACCAGGAAAAGAATTTGATAGTAATGTAACAATCTTATTATGAATTAGGGTATGGGTTTTGAATTTTGGGTGAGCTTGTTTAGGAAAGAGCGAGTGAATTGGGGAGAGTGATTTATTGTTTTGACTGGAATTGAAGCAGAAATTAAGAGTAGGGGATTCTATTATTATTTTTTGATAAAATGGAAGTTGGTAATGTTTTGCTGGAATATTACTTTGGAAGTAAAAGATTAAACAACAAAATGTGGTTTGCCTCAGTGGATCAGGCGTTTGTATTTGGACCACTTAACCCAGGTTCGAACCTCGCTGGATATCAATTTTTTTTCTTGTGTAAATGGAGATTCTGCCTAATCACCATTTCCACCTCATCAAATGATGCGCCATGTCAACATTAAAATGCCTAGTCAGCATTAATGATGCGCCATGTCAACATTAAAATGCCTCATCAAATGATGCGCCATGTCAACATTAAACAACAAAATGTGGTTTGCCTTAGTGGATCAGGCGTTTGTATTTGGACCACTTAACCCAGGTTCGAACCTCGCTGGATATCAATTTGTTTTCTTGTGTAAATGGAGATTCTGCCTAATCACCATTTCCACCTCATCAAATGATGCGCCATGTCAACATTAAAATGCCTAGTCAGCATTAATGATGTTAATTATATTTCCAATTGGTTTTTGATCCAGTAAATCTATATAAGATTATCTGCTAATTGGTTATAAGATTATCTGCTAATTGGTTTTAATCCAATAAATATATATTTCCAATTGGTATTGATGAAGAAGCTACGTTGGTAACAAAATTGTGTCTTACTATGCCCAAAAAACGTGTCACCAGCACACTGTTGATCATCTCAAGTGGTTAGTCCACATCTATCTTTGACATCCATTTAGGACGTAACAGTTGTCAAAATCGCGATCCTGCTCGTAGGATCGTACGATCCTACGATCCTACACACAAAAAACGATCAGGATCTTAACAAGATCGTAATCCATGTAGGATCGCAGCAGAATCGTAGGATCGCGCGTAAGATCGTAGGATCGGATCGGATCGTATAGGATCGTCTATTAGTAAAGTTTGTTTTTTTTTTTTTTTTTTTTTTGGTATATTAACTTATTAAGTATAAGCTCATGTCTTAAAGCCCCAATGACTAAGAATTTTTCAAAAAAATTATTATTTTGGTGTTGTTGATTAATTGTCTCTTGCAAGATTAATGAGTGTAAAATCATTATGTTTTTATGAACTATTTATAAATAGTTTAGATGTGTTTTTTTGAGTTTATTATTAAAAACGATTTCATGCTTTGTAAAATGTCAGAAGCTTGTTTTTTAAGTAAACTATCTACATACTTGACCCACTTTTGTTCATATTTTATTTTATATTACATATAAAAGCATGAATATTTTAATTTAATTTATTTGGTCATCAAAAAAAAAATTCAGTAATATTATCCAAATATTCTAATTTAATTTATTTGGTCATCAAGAAAAAAAAATTGTGTTGCCCTCTATTATAAATTATGTCGTTTCATTTTCAGATACAATCCTTTTATCTGTTTGAATTAATTTATATATTGTAACAAAAAGTTGCAGAATCACGTGCTAATAAATTAACATTATCTTTTTGCATAAATGTTATCATGAAAAACCTATAATAAAAAACATTAAAATAAGAAGTAGGTGCACCGTGCACGTATGTAGTAACTTTGTGCAAATATGCATTGCAATATATTTAATATTCTACTACTACGGTACTTGAACATATTAGTTTTTCTTTTATCATTCATTTAGATTCGTTTTTCATATGGAATATTATATAGAAATATAAAACTACAACCCCTATACAAAAATATATACATTTTTCATAGGATCTTACGATCCCGATCCGATCCTACGATTACGATCTTGCAAAGCCAAAAACGATCCTAGGTAGGATCCCGATTCTGACAACCTACTAACAACATTTCAGTGCTACCTTAGTACCGTTTAGCGTCATGGAACAATGATTTCGTGCAGTAGGATTATGCTGATCAATTCAAAAGATATGGATGTCAAAATGCTGTAGAACAGTGAAACCATTACAGACATCACCGAGACGTTTCATGACGAGGATTCTTCTTCTTCGTCGGATTCTGATGCCAGAAACAAAGCCAAAGCCAAGAAGGATTATCCTGTCCCGCCAAAAAAAGATAGAGAACGTATCATGGAAGGACAAGCCCGTTTATGATCTCTTAGGAGGCGGAAAATGTATGCATCTTTATGAAAATTATGATTTGCTGTTTTCTATTCATGTGCAAATCATTCGTATGATGTTTATATTTCGTGCATTGTAGGAGATTTTATAACATAACGTTGATTTAGGTAATTGATTATGGGCTTTATATATCAAACGAGAAAATATTATCTATCAAACAAAATACGAACGTATCATGTGGTTGTTGCTAATTTAGTTGGTGAGCCGGCGTATTTTATAGGATAAAACTCCCAATCTACATTTGTCGACCTTGTTATCCGTTTTTAGACTTTCCATGTTTCATAAGTACATTTTGAATTGCATGGTACATAATAGTTTAATACAAGGATGATTAGATGAACTTATGTTAGTTATTTTGTTGCAACTTTGTTGGGTGATAATCCCACATTGGAAAATGAAGGAAATAGATGCCAATATATAAGCCTAAGGGTTTACTCTTTATATAAAGCACTGATGATGATGTCATATAAAGTTGTATCCAAACCAGAAAATTTATATAATATCATCAATTGCTTTTTAAAAATGTCTAGTAAATTTATATGACATTTTATATGACATTATACTGCCAATTGGTTTTGGGACCGAATATCTCTGGTAAATTCATACCGACGTGTCACTCTTTTAGTTCTTTGATAGATTGACCATTTTTTTTAATGTTGTTCGAATAGCTTAGTTTCTTAACTCTATAAGAATCAGGTGCTGTGCCTCTGTGTGTATTAATTTTGTTCGTATATACATTGATTAGCTATTTGAGCTTGCAAAATCTCAGAGAGTGTGGTATTAAGTTTTTGGTTTTTAGCTGATTTGGCTTTTAATCATATATTTCAATTTTCGTTATGGCAGCTGCTGATATATTTCTATGGAGGAACAAGAAGAAAACAGCTGGAATGTTTGGTTTCGCTAAGTTAATATGGGCACTCTTTGAGTTGATTGAATATCATTTCCTTAGTCTACTATGCCACATTCTAATAGGGTGCTCGGGATCCATTTTCTGTGGTCAAACACTCTTAATCTCTTCTACAAGTAATGTGTTTCCCGACCATATGCTTCTACGCCCTCCGTCTTATAATAATTGTATATTATCTTGACGTATATGTTGTATATGGCCAGGTGTCCACAGTTCCCGCAAGTTGCGCTAGAAGAAGATATTGTTCTGCAGTTAGCATCTATGCTTAGGATTGAAATCAACAATGGTTTGGAGGTCCTTAGGGAAATCTCTTCTGGGAAAGATCTGAAGAAATTTCTAGCTGTACAATATTCTGTTTTCTTCCTTCATTTGATCATAATGATAAACTTATATAGATATCAGACACTTTTGTGATCCCGTTGTTTGGCTTGGGTCCAATGTTTGACTAATGATCTAATATTTCAGGTGATTGCTTGTTTGTGGATTGTATCAATTGCCGGAAGCTGCTGTACCCTCTTGACCTTGGTCTACACATGTAAGAATCCTTTTTAAAATTTGTGAAGCTAGATGGCAATCTAATGATCCTTTTACTTACGAATAAGCCGATTTGGGTTGCCTTTTATGTCAAACACGTTAAAAATCGCCCAAAAGCTTAATTTTCCATGCATACAACCTGAATCGTTTTCCGTAACTTTTTTATTTTAAAAATCATATTATGTACTAACATCTTAGTTATCCAATATAAAAATGTAAAAAAGTGGACACAAATTGTTGGCGGAAAACTTACCTTGACTTATCTGTATTAGAAAATGATCCATTTTGACCACCTGGCTGCTCTTTATCACTTGAGTAAATATTCTCTTGTATGTCAAAATTATGGATTTCGATTCCCAAACCATAAACAGGCTTTGTTCTTGTGCACACGGTGCCTGTTTTGTACGAGAAACACAAGGAAAAAGCTGACGTTCTTCTCGAGAAAGCAGAAGTTGAGTTGAAGAAGCACTTCGAGCTATTACATGAGAAGGTTTTGAGCAAGGTTCCTGGATCATTCAAGGACAAGAAGGTTGCATAGTCTCACATGGATTAAAAGTCTCTTTTAACTTGTTTGTAACACATTTCATTCACCATTCTAAGTATTCATTTATCATTTTTTTAAAGACTTACGTTATGATTTACGTACTATTAGAATTGCTCTGTAAATTCTAAACAGCAATGTAATGCAAGTAGTATGCTATAATTTCCCATATGATGCAAGTTGTTTCATCTTTCAGCTGATAAAATAGAACTAGCATTCTATAAGTCTTGCACGACTACAGCTGCAACTTACAATAGTTCAACTTTTTGAATGACAATTTCATATCTGCCTTTCGGCAAGATTTTGGTATGTCGAGTGGTTGAGAGATCATTTATGCACTAGAACATTATTATTTTTTCAAGGGTGTGATACCCTAATTTTGATTGTATTCATCTTGTCGTAGAAACTTCTTACATCGACTAGGGGCTTCTGCAATCATTGGCGTGCAATCGTTTGAGTCACTAAGATGGAAAAGGATGTATCGACCAATATCTATGGTGGTCTTGGCCCTGTTTCTTGATCTTAAGTCTTGACCTTGTCTCTGTTTCCATTAACGGTTTCTAATAGTCTAGTTTATTTGTATGGTGTTACTATGATTATATTTGTTAACCTATTTACGGTGGTCTAGTGGAAGGGCTTGAGATTTTCCAACCTGAGGAACCAAGTTTGAAGCCCGTAAGCTGTGAACATAATGTTTTGAACCATAAAATCACTATCAACTTTCACATCACCATTAGACTTTTCATGTGTCAAAAAGCACGTTTTCAATTAAGCAATATACATGATACATGATAGGTTTGTTTCTTGATAATTTGTATGAGTTTAGGAACAGATTTGCAAAATGAGGATGGTTGGATGAGCTTATATAAGCTATTTAGTTAAAATTTTGTTGGGCGAAAACTTTATCCCACATTGGAAAAATAATGAAACAAATGTCAATATATAAATTTAACGAGTTATTTTTTATTGAAACCAGTTTGTGCAACCTAATATGAGATTATATCTGAGGCATGTTGGTTGCGTGTGATCCATATATGGTTGCCTTGTTTTTTTAATAAAATAAATATATTTTTATTGAAAAAGAAGAAGGAGAGATAAAAATAAAACAAATTTGTGTTTTATTTAATATGAATAAAATTAAAAAGTTAAAAGTTAAGAGAAACGAAGAAAGAATAAGAGAGATGTGACTTAGACATGAAAAGGAACATAATCACATACTCTTTGTTCATAGTCATATATATACTCGATTAGCTATTTGAGCTTGTCAAATTTCAAAAAGTGCGTAGTAAATTTTTTTGGTTTTTAAGCTAATTTGGCTTTAATATATATGTCAAATTTCGTTATGGCAGCTGCTGAAATACTTCTTTGAAAGAAGAAGAAGAAAACAGCTGAAATACTTGGTTTCGCTACTTTAAATATGTGCATTCTCTGAATCGACTGAATATCATTTTCTTAGTCTACTACTACCTCCGTCCCAAATTTTATGTCCATTTTGACTTTTATAATCAAACTTTGACCTTAAATATGTCTTTTTGTATTATATAACTAGTTATAATACCTGTGCACGCACAAGATTTTGACAAAAAAAATTAATTTGTATCAATGCTGAATATTGTGTCTTTAAAATATACTCCTTAAAGTTTTTTTTAAATGCGAGTTTAGTTGCACATAATAAACGATGATGAAATTAAAATATACTCCTTAAAGTTTTTTTAAAATGTTTTTCTACATATCCTTATATAAATAAATAAAAATTACATGAGTAGTTGTTATAAGTACAATCACGTTTTTTTCATATTACAGTAACTCGTTATTACAATTTGATAATTATATTCTCGTTTTCAATAATTTAGTCGTATTTAATATTCAAATTCGTGTTCACATTTGTCATACTTTTATTATGAATTAATTGAATCCTTAGTAAACATATATAGTAAAAAAATGATATTTATAATCTTATGTATATTTATATGTGAGAGTTTAAAACAACATATACATTATATTTTTAAGTTATAAAGTATAGAGGGTATAAAATATAAGGGGGGTATTTGTTTAATTTCCAAAGTTATTAAAAAATATGGAAACTTATAATATTACACTTAACTTTATACAATTTTTAAAAATGTAACCACTAAAGTTTTATTAATTACCCATTTTTTTTTTAAAGTTTTTGTTTTCACAAATTTGACGCCCATATTTTTATGTGTTTTTCTTCTCAACCAAATTTCTCCACCAAATTAATTAAAGGTTGACCAAAATCAATTTAATTTTGACTTTTATTAACCAATCAGATCACACGATTTTGCTTACGTGACGAAATCGAGCTCTCCTATTGGCCCAATTGTTTTTTCAATAAGAATGAATTGACAAAATCACTCCGAAATGATGTAATTCCTTTATTATATAAAAGATGCTTAATGAAAGTTATATTAATGAAAATACATTTAAAACCCAATTTCATTTATATATTTGGTTTAGCAATTTCTCCTATGCTTGTATGTGTCATTTATGATCTTAAATTATCCGAATCCAATCAAACTAATATAGAAATCCTAACAAGGAAATTGGACCCATATGAGTGAGCTTCCGTCCACCCCCACCATTGACATTGTCTCAGAGGCCAGAGCAAAGACCTGGGCCTCTCCATAACACAAGCAATACAAATGGTTAGACGCAGCTAACGTAGTCGTGGTTATGATTTGAACTTTCAACCAGTTGCTTAATCGTACAAGCGAACCCGAACACGCCACAATTCCTAGTTTTAAACTATTTGAGGTTCCAGTAATAACTTCGTGCCTGTGTCATGTTATTCTAGGCACTTTTTACACATCCAAAAACAAAGAAAAATATAAACTAGACATACATGTTTCACGCATCATAAGCCTTTTATTTACTGATAACATAATCCAAGATTCATTTTATACTTTTTTCACCTTGAATTGTTCACTTTAATGTATTAATTCAACTAAGGTGCACGTATCTTAGCTGTTATGTTTCTTGATATTTTGTATGAGTATAAGAGCAGATTTGTTAGGCCTTAGATATTGATGGCACCTTCGCACGATGATTGGATGAACTTCTATTACCTATTTTGTTGGGTGATAACTTTATCCCACATCGGAAAAAGAAGGAAATAACTACCATTATATAAACTTAATGAATTTGAATTCATGTCAATTGGGAGACATATAACATCACATGCCATATATGTGATGTTATAGTGCTAATTTGTTTTTGTAAATTCATGCTACAATTTTTTTAAAACAATCAAGTATTGTACCTTTGAGTTTATTAAAGTTTTCGGTTTTTCAGATTTACTGTGGAGGAACAAGAAGAAAAACACATGGAATGCTTGGTTTGTTATTATGGGCACTCTTTGAATTGATTGAATATCATTTCCTTAGTCTACTCTGCCACATTCTAATAGTAGTGCTTGGGATCCATTTTCTGTGGTCAAACATCAACAAGAAGGTTGTTTGTAACACATTTCATTCACCATTCTAAGTATTCATTTATCATTTTTTTAAGACTTACATTATGATTTACGTACTATTAGAATTGCTCTGTAAATTCTAAACATCAGTGTAATGCAAGAAGTATGCTATAATTTCCCATATGATGCAAATTGTTTTATCTTTCATCTGATAAAACAGAAATCGCATTCTAAAAGTCTTGCACGATTTAAATTATTGGGCTTCACAAACTTTGAAAAATAACGGTTGCAACTTATGATAGTTAAACATTTAGGATGATAGTTTCATGTCTGGTTTTCTTCATATAACTGAAGTTGGTCTTCTTTTTGCCCATGTACTTCACACTCATGCAAGATTTTGATATGTTGAGTGGTTGAGAGAAATTTAAGCACTATATAGAAACGTAACAATCTTGCCATTTGTCTTTACAACATTACTACTTCAATGAATTTACTTTCAGTTGTAGTCATCTTCTCATGGAAACTTCTTACATCGACGAGGGCCGAGGGGCTTCTGCAATCATTTGAGTCACTAAGATGGAAAAGGATGCATCAACACATCAACACTGATCAACCAATATCTATGGTTGTCTTGGCTCTGTTTCTTGATCTTAAGTCTTGACCATATCTCGGTTTCCATTGACCTTTTCTAATTGTCCTTTTTAATTTAGTATGATTATATTTGTTAACATATGTAAGGTGGTCTAGTGGATGGGCTTGAGATTTTCCAACTTGAGGTACCAAGTTCAAAGCCTATAAGCTTTTAATGTTTCAAAAAAGGACGTTTTCAATTTAGCAATATACATGAAATGTTGGATATTTTAGTGTAATTGTATTAACTTGTTTTGACCAATTTCATCATAATAATACATCATTTAGGTTTGAAGGTGCGGAGTGCACACCTACTTGAATTTATTATGATCTTAGGGGAAGCCCCAAGGGACGGGTCCGGGGCGGCGCCCTGTCCAGGCAGTCAGGGCCCCTGGTGGTGAAATTCTGCTGAAGGAATCTGCTGAAGTTTTGTTTCGGTGAAGCTTTGTTTCTTTGAAGCTTTGTTTCTTGAAGTTATATTCTTCAGCAGATTAATTTTCGGAGAGGGACATAATTTGACAACTTGGAAACCCTAAAACTGCCTTTGGCAGTTATCCCGTATCATTGTTATATACGGTTTATTTGGTCATATATTTTCTAATGGTTCATTATATCTCATACACAAACATACAGAAAATTCTCAACTCTGAATTGTATCCGATTGAATAATTTGGTAGAACCACCGAATTGATTCGATCTGAAAGTGTTCACACGCCTTTCAGAGTATTAAGCATATCCGTTGGTGTTCGTTATTACTACATATCCCCTACATGATACACAATAGGTTTGTTTCTTGATAATTTGTATGAGTTTAGGAGCAGATTTGTTAGTGGGGTATATTTTAATAAAGTTGGTATTTTAATGAAAGGTGATGGTAAGGTACTAAGGTGACCTTGTCCACAACAAAGTGAGTGAGAGTGAGTGGAAGTGAGAGGAGAGAGAAAGCTGACGTGACGCTGAGGTGTAAGGTGAACGGAGACTTACCTTGCCTTCCAGCCTTATATGGACTTTTTCTTAAAATGTGGTTGAGTGAAAACTTTATCCCACGTTGGAAAAATAATGAAACCAATGTTAATATATAAACTTAATAACTTATTTTTTGTAAACAATTAAACAGTATAATCATATATAAGATTATATCCTAGACATGTTGAGTGTCAATCCATTCAATAAATCTGTATATGGTTGTATTGCCGATTGTTTTTTAATCCCGATCTATATAAACTTTGGTTTGTGAATGGGTTGGATTTGGAATCCCGGAAACCTGTAAACTCATAGAACGAGAATTACAAATCCTATTTCATATAGAACGAGAATTACAAATCCGATCTATATAGAACGAGAAATACAAATCCGATTTCATATTTTCATAAACCTCAAATCCCGCAAACCTGTAAACTCATAGAGTTGTATTGATTGAAACAGGGGCCCATTTTCTATCAGTGGGGTTGCCCATTGATTGCGATCAGGTGTAATAAGTTGATTTTGATAATATACTTGTTTCTAATGATGTACCGGCCAAGTTGCACATGTTGGGTACCAACATATATGGCAAACCTACTTAGGCCACTGAGTGACGCAAGTACCTTACCTCCCTGTGGTAAAAGCCGTTCTAACGAGGTTTTGAGACACTAACACAAAGATTATCTGGTCGTCCCCATTACAACTATTTTCGAATCATATGGTTGTGTGGCACAATGTGATCGGCAAACACATTATGTATTTTTTAACATGAAAAAACTATATAGACATGTGTTATCTTCATCACAAATGTACACACACAACATTGAGTTTACACATAGTAAACCTTTTCCCCCTTCTTGGCTGACTTTAACATCCGATTTGCGTCACAGACATGACGCCATGATAACCTAGTGATTTTTATTGTAAACAGCATTTGATCCCACATTGGATTAAAGAATATAGGGATTAAAGAATAGGTTTGTTTCTTGATATTTTTATGAGTTTAAGAGCAGATTTGTTAGACTGTAGACATTGATGGCACCTTGGCAATATTGCGATGATTGGATGAACTTCTGTTAAGCTATTTTGTTGGGTGATAACTTTATCCCACATCGGAAAAAGAAGGAAATAAATACCAGTATATAAACTTAATGAGTTTGTCTGTGAATCCGTTAGGTATGCCGTATAACATCACATGAGGCAAATGTGTTATTACAATGCTAGCGTGCATTAAAGTTTTTGGTTTTTCAGCTGATTTAGCTATTATCAAACAAAATACGAACGTGTCTTGTGCTTGTTGCTAATTTAGTTGTTGAGTCAGCGTATTTGATAGGATAAAACTCCCAATCTACATTTGTCGACCTTGTTATCCGTTTTAGACTTTCCATGTTTCATAAGTACATTTTGAATTGCATGGTACATAATAGTTTAATATGAGGATGATTGGATGAACTTATGTAGTTATTTTGTTGCAACTTTGTTGGGTGATTATCCCACATTGGAAAAAGAAGGAAATAGATGCCAATATGTAAGTTCAAGGGTTTATTTTTTATATAAGCAGTTGAAAATGGGTCATGTAAAATTTAATCAGTAAATTTATGTGATCTTATCAATTGCTTTTTAGATACTTATATATGTCTTGTAAATTTATGTGAGATTATACTGCCAATTGGTTTTGGGACCGAATATCTCTGGTAAATTCATACCGACATGTCACTCTTTTAGTTCTATATGATAGATTGACCATTTTTTTCAATGTCGTTCGAATATCTTAGTTTCTTAACTTTATAAGAATCAAATGTTGTACCTTTGTGTGCATTGATTTTGTTCCCATATACTTTGATTAGCACTTTGAGGATGCAAAATCTCAAAGAGTGGCATTAAGTTTTTGGTTTTTCAGCTGATTTGGCTTTTAATCATGTATTTCAATTTACGTTATGACAGCTGTTGATATACTGTGGTAATCAGAGGGGCGCAGCAACAGTAACACAACACAAAATAGGAAATAAGAACAGGAAGAATTTGCCTAACACGCAATTCTATTGAAGAAAATCTAACTCAAAACTTCAATCGGTACAAAGGTAATGCCCTACCCTTCTCGGTATATATAGACTAAACTAAACGTATTAGACTATAACTAGGATTACACATTAAACCTATCCTAAACCAATGAGGACTACTCCATATTATGATAAATATTAGACGAGTTGGACTAGCACTCCAACTAGTATTATTCTGAATTTGGTACACGCCTCAGCCACAACCAAACTCAGGAATTCGCCAACAATCACCTCCTGAATTTCTGAGTCGAAGAGGGTAACTCTTGCACACCAAGTAACGATCTCATCTCCTTGAACTTTATGCGCGCCAAGGCCTTCGTCAATGGGTCTGCTCTTTGTTCTTCACCGGATACATGCTCAACAATTACCTGCTCATTCCTAGTCACTTCCGCCAATAACTCCCATAGCCAAATTGCTTGACACGCAGCTGTAGTAGCCGCCATGAACTTAGCTTCACACGAAGATAACGCCACGGTAGTTTGCTTTAGTGAGCACCATGTAATAGGTGATGTACCGAGATAAAAAACATGTCCAGTAGTACTCCGTCCATCATCAATATCAATATTA
This sequence comes from Chrysanthemum lavandulifolium, assembly GCA_022545495.1. Classification (NCBI taxonomy): domain Eukaryota; kingdom Viridiplantae; phylum Streptophyta; class Magnoliopsida; order Asterales; family Asteraceae; genus Chrysanthemum; species Chrysanthemum lavandulifolium. The sequence goes on from CM040239.1 coordinate 130,587,863, forward strand.
TGACTGCTAAATCCCACAAGTCTTATGTCATTACAACGATTGTATTTAATTCCAAGCGAAGTCGTACCTTTAAGATAGCGTAGGATTTGCTTGATTGCACGAGCATGTGATTCTCTTGGACTTTGCATATATCGACTAACCACTCCAACCGAGTAAGTCAAATCGGACGAGTGTGCAGCAGTAACGTAAGCAACTCACAACATTTCGATATTGAGTAGCTTCAACTCGGTTCATCTTTTGCTTTTGTCAACTTGAGTCCGGTTCCATTGGACATAAAGTTGCATTGCAATCTTCCATACCGACTTCTTTCAAGATCTTCCTTGCATATCTCTCTTGCTTGATCTCCACGCAATCCTTTTCTTGTGAGACTTGATACCTAAGTAATAAGTTAACTCACCAAGATCCGACATTTCAAATTGAGACACCATTCTCCTTTTGAACTTATTTATGAGGTCTAAGCTTGTCCCGATCACGAATAAATCATCCACATTAACCCATAACAATGATAAATTCTCGATTGGGCACCTTTCTTTAGATCGCATTTTCGCACGCATTGTAGAAAACCCATCTCTTTTAAAGTACTATCGAGCTCCTTTCGATCACCATTTAGAAGAGCCGTTCTCATATCCAGTGATGAATCTTCCATCCTTTCCGGTGCGAGAGCAATCAAGAGTCGTATGGTCTCGAGTCGAGCTACCGTATGAATACTTCATCAACTTCAATAACGAGGTTGTTGTTCAACCGATTCTCGTTCCTCTTCGTTTGTATCTTTTTACCAACTTTTAGTTGAGCTTTATAAAGGCGATTTGCACTACGTGGGACCTTTATAAGTAAATCTCATAACTATCTCGCATGGTTAAGAAATCACCTCGGATACTAATATCATAACCAAATATTGTAGCTTGTCCAAGACTTATCACATTACTACGAAGAGCGGGAATATAATAGACATCTTTCAACAACTTTTATTCTCCGTTTTTACCTTGGAACAAAATCGAGCCTTTTCCCTTTATGCTTACACATGAACCATCTCCGAACCTAACACGTCCAGTAATATTTTCGTTTAATTCAGAAAAGTAAGAGTAATTACCTGTCATGTGATTACTTGCACCGTTGTCAAAATACCATACATCCTCTTCATCGGTATTTGACTCGCTCTTTGGTGGAGTGTACTTTTCTTCATTCATAAAAATCGTTTCTTGAATATGGTTCATCATAAAGAACGTACCTTCCTCATGATACACATCTTTCTCTTGCGTCTCATTAAGGTTAACTTCATGGTTTCGGTTTCGTTCAGGGCATCTTGAAACAAAGTGTCCGTACTCATCACAACGGTAACACTTTATATGTGAGAGATCACGCTTCTCATGTTGCTTACCCTTTTGTTCATTATCTTCACGGTTTTTCAAGGAGTCACGTTGACCTTGGTTTTGATTATTGCCACGTCCGCTACCTTGACCACGACCACGGCCACGGCCACGACCTCGAGAGTATGAACCACGTCCTCTTCCTCCGCTTGAGTCATTATTCCTGTAGGAATTATCGGTTCTAGCATAAAGCAAGTTTTCTTGAGCATCGTTTGCTTTATCTTCTTCTTTGACTCTTTCTTCATACGCTTTCAATCGTCCAACCACATCCTCAAACCCGTTTCTTTAAGATCTAAAACTTGCTCTAGGGCTGCCACGATATGGACAAAGCGTCTAGGAAGACTTGTGAAACTTCTTTACCGACTTGTGTTCGACATGACTTCTCCAAGCGTGGTTGATTTAGACGCAATACGATAACTTTGTAGCATATTCGTCTATGGTACCGTTATCGACATCTTGATTCTCGAACTCCGTAATTAGGGTTTGAAGCCTCGCTTCCTTCACACGATCGACCCCTAAGTTACGAGTTTTATCGCTTCACATCTCCTTCCGGTTTTCAAATTCCGATTTGTAAAATCAAATCTTCGGGATCGATTGAAACAATAATCCTTTAACTATATTGTTTTTCTTGGCATCTTTGAGCCGGATCTACCACATCCCATACTCCATGAATTCCAAGAAGAACTTCCATTCACATACTCCATATAGTGTAATTGGTTGACGTTAATAATGGGCACTGAAATGTCAAACTTAACTCTTTTGTCGGCGGTGGTGGGTTAGAACCTGATGGGTCTCCCGTCATCCTGGTTCTTCTTCTGGACCGTGAGTAAGTTTGTAACGGGGAACTTTCCAGCCCTTGTATCACAGCTAGATTAAGGTTAATAAGAGGTGAGAAAATCAAAAGCCTGAAGTATTTTTCCAACTTACGGATGCACTCCGATCAGTCAAAAGAAAACCGTTTCCAACCTGTTGATAGAACTGTAACCCAATGATCAGCCCACTCCAAGACACACTGATCAGCCCACTCCAATATATCAGGGAATACACGACTTAAACCAACAGGTTGTAAGCCGATTTTTTTTAAGGGTTTCTTTAACCCTACTTCGCTGTTTACACAAGTCGCCTGATCCTTCTTCTCCTTAAACCAACAGAATCACAGGTTTGGAGTTATTGTTGTTAATTGTGTTTGTGACCCTTAGTTGCAGCAACACAATCACTCCACGTCTAAACCACTGGATCACAGGTTTGTAACATGGAATTTTCCAACCTGATCAAAACCTATTATCGACTAGATCACAGTGACCAGACCTGATAAAAACGAACAAGCACCAGACCTGATCAAACACCCACGACCAGACTTGATCAAGAACACGCGACTCAACCACAGGTTCGTAGGTTGGAGTCCAAAACAGTTGCTGTAAACCCTTAATCGCAGGTCACAGTTGTTTGACTATTTTTAGCTTCTGTAAACTCTTGATCGCAGCTTACAGTTAACGTTGCAGGTCACCAAAGCTTTCTTGAAGCTCTGATACCAATTGTGGTGTCGGAGGCGCGACAACGATAACACAACACAAAGCAGGAAATAAAACGGAAGAATTTGCCTAACACGCAATTCTATTGAAGAAAATCTAACTCAAAACTTCAATCGGTACAAAGGTAATTCCCTACCCTTCTCGGTATATATAGACTAAACTAAACGTATTAGACTATAACTAGGATTACACATTAAACCTATCCTAAACCAATGAGGACTACTCCATATTAGGATAAATATTAGACGAGTTGGACTAGCACTCCAACTAGTATTATTCTGAATTTGGTACACGCCTTAGCCACAACCAAACTCAAGAATTCGCCCACATATACTTCTATGGAGGAACAAGAAGAAAACAGCTAGAATGCTTGATTTCGCTACGTTAATATGGGCACTCTTTGAATTGATTGAATATCATTTCCTTAGTCTACTATGCCACATTCTAATAGTAGTGCTTGGGATCCATTTTATGTGGTCAAACACTCTCAATCTCTTCTACAAGTAATGTGTTACCCAACCTTATGCTTTCACACCCTACGTCTCATAATAACTGAATATTATCATGACGTATATGTTGTATATGGCCAGGTGTCCACAGTTCCCGCAAGTGGCGCTAGAAGAAGATATTGTTCTGCAGTTAGCATCTGTCCTTAGGATTGAAATTAACAATGGTCAGGGAAATCGGGAAAGATCTGAAGAAAATTCTAGCTGTACGATATTCTATTTTCTTCTATCTATTGATCATCTTGATACACATATAGATATTGGACGCTTTTGTGATCCTGTTGTTGGCTTAGGTCCAATGTTTGACTAATGATCTAATCTTTCAGGTGATTGCTTGTTTCTGGATTGTGTCGATTGCAGGAAGCCCCCTCTTGACCTTGGTCTACACATGTACGAATCCTTTTTAAATTTGTGAAGCTAAAAGGCAATTTCATGATCCATTTACTTACGAATAAGCCGATTTGGGTTATGTTTTTTGTCAAACAGGTTAAAAATCGTCAAAAGCTTAATTTTCAATGCATACAACCTCCACTCTTGAATCGTATTTCATAACTTTCTTATTTTAAAAATCATATTTTGTATCAACATCTTAGTTATCCAATATAAAAATGTAAAAAAGTGGACAAAAGAAAATGAAAAAAGCTATAAATTCATAACATACTTTACAAAAAACTCATTATGCTCTATCTACTTCACTTATTGTCATAATACATAATCGTTTTCATTTTATTCGGTTATTTTCTGTCCGTTTTTATCCGTTTTCGTAAATCGTCCATTTTATCCGTTTTCATTTTAATCTGTCCGGATAAAAACAGATAAAAACGGATAAAAACTGTTTTGACATGGATAATAATAACGGTTTTTATCCGTTTTTATCTGTTTTTCCGGACAAATTAAAATAAAAACGGATAAAAATGGACGATTTACGCAAACGGATAAAAACGGACAGAAAATAACCGAACAAAATGAAAACAGTTATGTATTATGACAATAAGTGAAGTAGATAGAGCATAATGAGTTTTTTTGTAAAGTACGTTATGAATTTATAGCTTTTTTCCAATAGAAAATGATCCATTTTGACCACCTGCCCTTTATAACTTCACTTGTATGTTTAAATTATGGATTTTGATTCCCAAACCATAAACAGGCTTTGTTCTTGTGCACACGGTGCCTGTTTTGTACTAGAAACACAAGGAAAAAGCTGATCATGTCTTCTTGAGAAAGCAGAAGTTGAGTTGAAGAAGCACTTTCGAGGTATTACATGAGAAGGTTTTGAGCAAGGTTCCTGGATCATTCAAGGACAACTATAATTTCCCATATGATGCAAGTTGTTCCATCTTTCATTTGATAAAACAGAAATCGCATTCTAAAAGTCTCGCACGACTTAAATTAATGGCCTTCGCAAACTTTGAAAAATAACGGCTGCAACTTATGATAGTTAAACGTTTTTTAGATGATAGTTTCATATCTGGTTTTCTTCATATAATTGAAGTTGGTCTTCTTTTTGTCCATGTACTTCACCGTCATGCAAGATTTTGATATGTTGTGTAAAACCCTGAAAATCTAAAACGGGTAAAAAGACTATTTTTCCCTCTGATTTAAAACTTATAAAATACGTAAAATACGTCAATGCTCATTAAATGTAATTCTAATCTAACTTATAAATGATTGGCAAACCTAATATCGAGATTTAATTACGTTTCGTTTAAAAATTTCACCACATGTATATATAATTGTATTAGGCGAAAATCTCATAAGCTACAAAATTAATACTACAATTAATAATATTAGAGCCCAACTAAACTTGGATATGGCCCATGTTTTCCTTTTCTTTTGTTCGGCTAACACAAAACCGTATACCCTCCCCTTCTTTTTTTTATCGCTCCATAAGAAATTAATAACACAAGAAACCCTAGTTCCTCCACCCAAAGTGACGGCATCCACATTCTTTTCCCATTCCATTCGATTTTCAAGACAAAAGGTGTTCCAAAAAGTTCGTGATCGTATGTGATTGATTCTTGAGTGTTGTGATTCGAAAGGGAGGCCTTGGTCGTGGGTTTTGAAGCTGCTCGTGGGGTTGATGGTGACTTCGTGAGTTTTGTTTGCCTTGGTCTCGTATCATTCCACTCGCGCATCTAGGGTTTGTGTTGTTAATCTCCTTTCAATTCTTTCCTTTGTTACCTTGAGGCAGTACGTATAAAAATTCATAAAATGGAAAATATAAATGTTAGACATGTTAAGATGCTATTAAAAACAGATCATGCGGCTTACATGGGTCATGGGTGCGTTGGGTAGGTTAAACATGTGCTTATATTGGTTTTGATAAACCCTAAAAGCTGGACAGCATCATATGTCAATTTGTGTGTGTTATAGATCCAATTTTATAATTGCAATAATCTGGGTTTTGTGGGAAAAGTTTATTTTATGTCTTAGTTAAGTTTTCCAAGTGGTTTGGTCGAATTTTGAGTTGTCTAAGTCGTATTTTGAATTTTACAAGATCAAGTGTCAAAGCTGAGAAAGCAGGTGCGAAATTTAGTTGGATTGTTTGATTTTTCATTTTCAAACCATAAGGAATTGGGAGCTCTCCTTTTACAGGATTGACATTTAGGATATAAATGAATTTACGGAGTTTTGGGAATTTTTCCAAGGTGTCTAAAGAGGTCCAATAAGTGTAAACTTTTAAGGAGTATTTTCGATCACTTTACGGACATGTGCGGACTTATGATTTTCCGTAGGCCATTTAGCATGGAAATAGAACCCACCAATTTTGTAGAGTCTCTTAACTCATATGGGAACCTCTGGGATTTTGCTTGATTTCATTTGAGCTAAATAAGTATTTTATAAAAATCGCTAAAGTCTGGTCCGAATATGAGTTTAAGAAACTGAAAGATAAAATATGATATCAATAGGTAACACACTTAGAAATGCATAAGAAGCTTATAAAATGAGAATATACTTATAACTCTAAGAATGTTGATGCGATGAATCCGTTATAACTTTAATGATGCTAATAAGTATTAAACAAATCCTAATCCGTGTAGATTCGTTGAAGGAGACGTGGCTTCGTATCTTCGTGTTCACTCATTCGTTTGCTTTTCTCTCATTTGCTTTAAGGTACAGATATTCTGACCTTTTCAGTAAAGGTTCCTCATGTTTTCCTTTCTTGTCATTTCTCTCATGCATATTAGGATTTCCGATGCCATTGCTATGAACCCTTTTCTGATTGTGTGATCTGTTGCTTATCTGAATTTCTGTTTTATTGAATCATGCAATATCTGTTTTGAACTTGTATTATTAAGACTCGGATATGCATATTTGTTGAACCTCATTAAGTTTAATTATGAATTTCTAATTATGAATGTACGATTTGTGACTGTGATATGAATTTCTGACCTTTGAATATTTGAATATGAACCTTATGATATGAGTTATCTGATATGTTATATGTTGAACTTTGTGTGATTATGATATGTGTCATGTATGAAAATTTGGTTTGACCTAAGATAGTTTGACACCCGAGCCAAATATTAACTAGTCATGGGGTTCCATGTCCGTGTCGATGATGCACTTACGGCATGACTCTAGGGCGATAGAGTGAAGTTACGCCACGTCCCTTATCATTATCTGTTATGAGCTCAAGTTATATTATATTACCAATATATGTTTGTGGGCGTATGGATGCATCCTAGATCGATCTGTTATTCGATATGATTTGTCTAGTGAATGATGCCGTGTGCAATCACGCGTCTTCACAACTTCGGGAGCTAGCTACTCCAAATTATTTTCTAAGATTATTTACGTATATGTATGATGTTTACGATATGATATGTACGGGCTCGTGGTAGTTAACTAAATCTTTATCTGTTATTTCTATGTTAAGTATTTCGATTATGATTCGGTATGTTCAAGTGTTAATAATTATGTGCTCGGCTTATTATATGTTATTATGTGTGTTTATGCTTTTGTATGTTTATGTGACTCATGCGCTATGCTAGGATATGATTAATATGTTTAAACATGATTCGCATCTTTGTCATTTGATATTATGTTAGTTTATCGTTATGTGAATTTGTTGATCGTGAGATGAATGTGCTAGTGTGAAAGTGAGTATTCGTAAGTTTAGTATGTATAATTTGTTCGATTAATTTTGTGAACTTTGCCTATCGTTAGTGTTTTTATCTCGCTTATGTTTGACTTGCCATGTTAAGTTTCGCTTATGCTAATATTTGATCCGGGAAATGATTCAATTTATGATGTCCAGTGCATTAACTTGCTAATTGCTATGCTATGTCTTTTGCTTATTTAGTTATAGTTTTCCTCTCGTGTTTTCTATTTTGCATATGTATTGCCATGATTATTGCTATTTTATTTCTTTGCAATATTGATTTAAGTGTGTTAAATGTTGATTAATTGATTTGTATGAATGCCGGTTTACTTTCTAGGAATTGATTCATTAGTCTTTAGACTTTTCGTTTAGTTTGTATGTAATCAATTGTCTTGATATGTTAAGTGTCGGTTATTCGGAAGTGTTTGCATTGTGTCATTAATGTGCTATGAGGTGTTTAAACTGTTATGTGTGTCTTTTGGATTTATGTATATTTGTGCTTCCGCAGAATCCTAATTGATTCAGTAATTTCATTTCGTTGCGATTTCGTTATTTGTACATTGTTTTGTTTAGCTTTTGTTTCGTTATATCTGTTCACTGGGCTTTGTAAGCTCAGCCGCATTTCTTTTCCTGCGGCAGGTTTTTAGGTATTTCAAGATGAGCTTTTGGGATAGCTGATCTGGGTTGAGAGTAGAGACAAGAGCAAGATTTACTAATAGAGATCTTAGATTTATTTTGAATATTAAGTTATTTATTTTCTCTTTTGTATGTTTTGTAAAAGCTTCCGCTGTTGTATAGTATTTAAAGTTCTGATATGAAATCGTATTGTGATATCTTTACCCTTGTCGGGTTGGGGTGTTACATGTTGAGTGGTTGAGAGAACATCTAAGCCCATTAATCTTTACAACATTACTACTTCATTGAATTAACTTTCAATTGTAGTTGTCATGTCATGGAAACTTCTTACATCGACTAGGGGCTTCTGCAATCGTTTGAGTCACTAAGATGGAAAAGGATGTATCGACCCATACCAAGTTGAAAGCCCATAAGCTTTGAATATAATGTTCTGAACAATAAAATCACTATCAAATTTCATTTCACCATTAGACTTTTTATGTTTAAAAAAGGAAGTTCTCAATTTAGCAATATACATGATACATGATAGGTTTGTTTCTTGATGATTTGTATGAGTTTAGAAGCAGATTAGCTTATAAAGGCTTTATATGACATTGGAAAAATTATGAAACAAATGTTAGTTTATAAACTTAACGAGTTGCTACTTTTTACAATAACAAATGGTATGTCCGAGATTATATCTTGGACATGTTGGTTGCGTACTAATCCATGATCTAATAAATCCATATATGGTTGTATTGCCATTTGTTTTTTTATACCTTAGATTTATATAAAGGTGCGTTTGGTTTTAGATTCATATAAAGGTACGTTTGGTTTGTGAATCGGTTGGATTTGGAATTAAATTTTCATTTAGTATAAGTTTTATCGTTTGGTTTGTGAATGGGTTGGATTTGGAATTAGATTTTAATATAGTATAGGTTTTATAAAAAAAGAGGAAGGATGTAGAGGAAACATGTAAATACCAATATTTTTGGTGGTCTTGACCTTGTTTTTTATCTCAAGTCTTGACTTTATCTCTAATTCCATTCTTTTTATCTATCCGTGAACCTTTTCATTATGCGCATTCATTTGCACGGTGTAATACGATTACATATTTTAAACTAACGAGGGCGATAACGGTAACTCAATAAGGGCTTTAGATTTTCCAACCGAAGTACGAAGTTCGATGCCCACACATAATGTAGTTTCCTTAAACTCATCGTTAGAATACTGTAACTAATATTTTATACCCATATGAACTGTGAACAATATTTAGTTTGGTTGGATAGTATAATAATCTCTCGAGCCTAATGCACGAAAAAACTTAATATGGTAAACCAATAGTTGTAAACATTTATACAACAAAGTATAAGACGTAAAATGTACCATTGAGGTATGAAAGATGTATCATCCGAAACTTTGAGAAGTTGGAGAATATGCTAATCTAAATTAGGCGTTGTTGTACGCATTGGCTAAAGAAAATACCGATGTAGTTCCCGATCTACATTTTCGGTACGTGGTACATAGTTTTCGGTTTTCGCCTTTTGTGACACATTTTGTTAATACAAGGTTTCACTAAATCTCAAAATTTTAAACTTTGACACACACCTTTTAAAAAATGTCACTAAAGGATAGATTTAATGATATTTGTTTGTGTCATTAGAACTTATGTCACTAAATGTTTATATATTGTAGTGACACTCACAAAACAAACATTTGCAGCAACAAACATATCAAAATCAATTCATAGTTTAAGTTCCTATTTTTCCAAAAAAAAATTAGTTTGATAAGTCGATAAAGATTTACTTAACAAGAACGTAATTCAAAAGCACAAAATAAATAAGAAAAAAAGCTATGAAAAGGTTGTTTTCCATAACGTAACTAATAAAACAAACATTATTTGTCATGGGCCAATTCAGTGCCTAATGATACTTTGTATAAGATTTGAATGAAAAACATTCTAAGTATAAAACATTATTCGTCTTTGGCCAATTCAGTGCCTAATGAGTCATCCTTTATTCGCTTATAAAAAATTTACGGTTGTGATATTTGCATTTCAACAAAAGTCATTGAATTGGCTAAAGACTAATTTTTGCGTCGAATATGCGTTTTATTTCGTATTTGTATAATATTAATTACTCTCTCCGTCTCACTTTTATTGTCCCCCAACATAAAAAATGAAAATTATGATAGATATAGTAAATGAAGTATTCAACAAATGAAATATCCATTTTACTCTTGTATTTAAAGCTAGGTTGTCTTTTCTTAAAAAAGGATTTCCAAATTTTAAATAATTACTTGAAGGTAAAATAGGAAAAACATCTATTTGTAACCCTTATTAATGAAAGATATACAATATGTTTGAGACATATATATTAAGCAGTAAGGACAATAAAAATATAACAAATATTAATTTTTAAAATTTTAAATGGTAAACAGTAACCTAAAATATATATTTTTTTAAAGATAAATATGTTGATATAACTTTTGTATTTTTGTCTAACGTATGAAAAATAAAAGTAACAAAAGTCGCCCCAATAGTTTTTCAGCGCATTAACCTTTCTTTGATTAACGTACCAAATCAAATATCCTTAAAAGAGTGTGTGTATATAAATGTAGGCTATAAATTATAACATGGTTTGTACAAATAATAAAGTTTTCGCACATCTATTTAAGTAGTTGTACAAAGAATGTAACAATCCGATGCAGTCAACTTCAGACGAATGACCTATACCAACATTTATTTTTGAAATTACATTTAAATATATACGAAGAGAAGCTATTAAAATGCATAAATATATAGATTTCTTTAGCTTTTTTAATCACATGCAAAGGAAAGAAACATAATAAGACAAATGAGCATTGCATCTCAATATATATTGTTAGTAAAAAAAAATAATGGATCAAATTAAGAGTTTAACTAAAACCAACATAGGTCAATAAGACATCTATCTATCGAATAAGAAAACAATGATAAATAACATATACCAACCAAGGATTTATAAAACATGTGAAATCCTCTGCTATAATATCTCCATAACCCAACATTCTACCCATGATTGGCTGAATGACCGAAGTCGCGTCGAATCATCTCGATGGTCTATTAGTAATTCATGATTTCTTATAAAAAAATAAAAATCAAAGGGGTTGTTAGAAGGTTAACATGAAACTCGGGATGTCAGCCAGCATGTGTACTCATAGATAACATGTTACGATTCTATATATACAACTTTCAGAAACGGATTCGAAAATCACTAAAAAAAATTCAAAGTTCCAATATATCAGCAATTTCACATTTTAAAGTTTCACATTAGATGATGGTTTTAACGTAAGAAAAATTTATACATGGGAAGGAAAAAGAGACTCCAACAACTTAAAGAAACTTATAAGACTTGTCCAACTCGCACAATCTGTGCAAACATTTGAGAGACAGAAGCAAACATTCAATTATCTACACCTCTCAGTATCAAGTAACTGGGAAGAATGAGCTTATTACATTTGCTAAATAAAGACATATTCTAAGGTAATATATCTTTTTTAACACCCATTGTCCTATCTGAAGCTTCCATAAACAGCGTTGACAGAAAGCCTTTTTTAGCTAAAATGAATACCAAGTAACATGAATATAAAAGTCATGATAATTACTGTATAATCCAAAATTAAAGAATGTTTGGGATTTCTTTTTTCAAACAACAATTATGTAACTTATAGTTATTCAAAGTTGTTAGAAACCAAAATATGACTAACTAACAGAATGGCTACATAAGATTTCCCTAATTGGTGGGCATTTGGCATTGCAATTTTAAGTCATAATGAGGGACTGTTTGGCATTGTTGTTTGCAGATAAAAATGATTTGTAGTGTGTGAGTTCAAAGTATTTTTACAATATCCAAGTACATTTAGTAAAGTATAATGATTAATAAAAGTATATATATATACTTACTAAACACCAATCTGAGGCTATTGTTATATACAAACGACACAACAATGATTATAAAAGTATAATGTTATATAATGGGTATATCAATGGCTATTATGCTTGCCTATATCTTATTAGCATTATAAAAATTGTTTGAAACACTATGTATTATGCAATTGAAACTGTCACAAACACTCTAACATAAGTCACTTTAATTGATTATATATACCTTTACAAACATTCATGAAGTTAGTGCTTAAAAATACGTCCAAATCAAATGTGAAGCTACCCTTACTAACATTATCTGAGCTCAAAACAAAATTAAACACACTTTCTTGCCTCCTAGAGGTTGCACATGAGCTTTCGTCATCTGGCGCTGTAACAAAAGTATCACGACTAAATTCCATATTTCCATTTGCATACTTAAAACTTTCCGTCTCACAAACTTCGTTAGAATGAGGCTCAAATACTTCATTACCCGTTGCAACATTCGACACACTGTTTTGGCCATTAACTTGTGATCCCTCCTCCGATGTCACATAAGTCTGTTTGGGCCACTAATTTGTGATCCCCATGATGCACTCTAATTATTTACAGTACATAAAAGTAATATTATGAATAAATACATATTTAGGGTCAACTGGACTGACCCATGCCAGATATTTTTTTGTCCGACCCGTTTTGATCCATTACCTAACCCACCTATTTTGCCACTAACTACACGCATACCAAATATTGACTAAATGAATCCTACATTAGGATACTGATCACCGATTTTTTGTTTTGTTCGGGTCAAGATATATATATATATATATATATATATATATATATATATATATATATATATATATATATATATATATATATATATATATATATAGTAGGAATCGAGTGAGAAGTAAATTAAAATAAGAAGTGGTGAGAAGTGACCAAAACAACGCACTTGAGATGCAACGACTTGCATTAGATGCATTTCTATTCATATAGATGCAACATCTTGAGTTTGAAAATTAATTTGATGGATAGATGATGCAAATTGATTTTCATTATTTTGGCGCGTGTAGAGGAACAAAAATAAGAGAAATCATGAAATGCATCTAATATCGTATATGCATCGATTAAAGCTAGAAAACACACAATGGTGCGTTATAATGCTTTAAGATTATAGGGATGCACCTAATTTAGGTCGGTGCATCTCGGTTTGCGGTTATAGTTCTTCTTATTACTTATTTTAAGTAATCTTCTTATTTGATCCTAACTCTCTCTCTCTCTCTCTCTATATATATATATATATATATATATATATATATATATATATATATATATATATATATATATATATATATATATATATATATATATATATGGCTAGCATGACTTATAATTATTTGTTTGTTGTTTTTGTTAAGCTGAAATACATTTTTTGAATTGTCAAAAAATATTATAAAACAATTGTTTATTTGGTTTTAGTTGTTGGTTTTTGTTTTTTTTTTGTTTTGTTTTTTTTTTTGTTTTTTAAGAATTATAAATAATTGTATGGTTTGCGTGGATGGTTAATAACACAACATATATAATTTTTACAACATTATGAATTTTATCTATGTTTGTAAAGTTGTAGATAATGAGAATGTATTAAAGTGATATAACAGTTAACTTAAATTCTAAACAAAGCTTCTTTGTAGACAACATTAGGCATGTTTGCTTTGATCTTCTCCCATTATGTACTTCTTACAAAAATGATGTATTCAAATTTTGAATGCTTCCTCGACGGAGCGCTCGCCAAACTCTTTGTTGTGTTGTGTAGTTGCTTGAGTTTGAGCTTATTGTAATACCGGTAAGTGTACTATAGAGGGGGCGTAGTGATAAAATACTCATTTTCTCTATATCAAGGGAGCGTCGTGATAAAACTCGTCGTCTTTAGGAAGCCTTAGTCTTTGAGCAGTTTCTGCAACGACTATGTATTCGCTGCTGTACGTTTACTCTTTGACATTGTAGACTATGTATTCGCTGCTGTACGTTTACTCTTTGACGTTGTAGATACTACAAACATATAGTTTGAATCAACATACCTCAATGGGACTCACTACATTCTTTCCACACACGTTGTCATATTATTGCTTTTTCGTATCACCTTTTAAGCCTCGCCTTGGCAAATAGCAGACATCAAGTTTGTTTTGTATAGAGATTCTAGTACCTAAATAAACCAACAATAGGCATGTTGAATCGTGGAACAAAAAAATGAGTATTATATTGTATATCGAAACACCCCGTTAGTTCCAAATTACCAAAAATACTTGGTGAACAACGTGCAACAGTTGTTCATTACCAAAAAAAAAGAAAATAAAAATAAATAAAACTTGAAAAGCTACTCTAGCAAAAGTCATTACCTGAGCGGAACCATGCATCAATCATAGTAGCAGCAGGCTCACCGTATAGAGCTCCAACAACAACTTTAGGAATTTCAATAGCAACTCCAACCTACAAAAACGACATTATTGGTACTTAAGTTTTGACATAATAAATCATAATAATGAAGATTTTTCTACCATGTAATAATACTTGTTACTTTAAAGTTAGCATAAAATTATTTCTTAATTAAGCTGTCATGGACGTATGTTCTATCTGTCAATGGCTGAGAGGTGAAAAGTGAAAACAATTGTCTTTGTATCCTCATTGCTATCTTTTTCGTTATCCATTTTCGCATCTTTGTTGTCTTCAACTTGGTCTGGCTTTGTAACTTCTCTTTTCTCTCATTAAAATAACTACACCATGTTAATGATGCTTACGATACACTCCAATGATCAAGGGATAATGTATAACAAACCTCAAGTTCTTTCAACAACTGATACCATGGAAGGTAGAAAAGCCATGTCACTATTAAGCCCATTTGAATATTATAGCATGCCCAATACAATATTATAGAAACCACATAATAATAATGTGGTCGTTAAATCTGGTTGCTAAAAAAATACCTTCAAATACAGTTGTAATTATGCAGCGGTGGCGCCAATGGTTTCAGAAAACCATTTTGGACACGTCTTGTTACGTTACAGACGTTAGACACATGGCGCATTACCCATGATACATCTGTATCATCCCATGGTTCTACTGATCCACAGACTTAAGGAAAAAGAACCTGTGTTGACCCTTTTCCGAACTCAACAGACTTATGATGATAAAAAGCTAATTTGGTTACTTTGGGAGAGAATAAAATATTCAAGTATCTAAGAATATAGTTGCTCGTGTTAAAAACTAACCAGTTAGAAGCATACATTAAAGTATCTTCATTTTTGGATTTTAACGGCTTCTCTGGCTTGTAAACTTGGACTTAAGGTGCAACATCGTATTCTGGATCGATAATGCACACATAAGTTGGTTGAAGCAAATATGGTCTCCCATTTTGATCCGTTACCCAGCTTGATCAACCCAGCCCACATAATTAAGTAACCATTATGAAAAGTTATTTGCCCAATCCGACCATTTTCTTATAATATATTGTTCGAGTATAGATTATAGAATCTACTAATAGAAGAGCAAGGACAAACCATCTCAGATATGTCATAAGTTATTTCTTCGGGTTCCTGCCCAACTCGTTGTATGTCCCGTATTACTTCTGCCACTGCGTCTTGGTTAGACTCTTCAATTGCCTTCTCTTTTGCTTTAGCTATTACTTCGATATCTTTCTTGGTATCAATCTCTACATCCGCGTCTGATGCGCATTATAAATGAGATTTAGCTTTCTATCTCCATCGAGGCGTGTATAAAATATTCATTTACTAAAGGGTAGGATTAATGAATTATATACGCATCAAGGTTAACCATTTACCTTAATTCTCATTTGATTCTCCTCCGTAAGTGTTTCACATTTTTAGTTCGTTTACGGATGTTCACACTTTATCCCCATCTTGGGCAATGTTTCGGGAGTTTGTACTTCAGATATCAGTTTGTTGGCCTTTTCTTCCTTCTCAAGATCGAGATAAGGTGTATTTTCTGTGTCTTTGGTGGCTCCTTCTTTTATGGTGTAAGATACTTTTGACAAACGACTGAGATATTCTACAACTTGTATATCTCCTGATTCTGTTTGGCTTTCTGCATCAACCTGTTCAATCTATTTAATATTTACCCTCACCCTTGGTATCATGATCTTCAGGAGAAAAGTCCTCTGCATCAGCAAATTCACTTCCTGAATCATCACCATTCTCATTGACGCCATGTCCATTTTGTAAACCACCTTGCTGATGTTTGTTTTGATAATGATTTCTGTTCATTATATTTTTTGATTTATGAATAGACTCCACACGAGGATCTTTGTATGTTTCCAACTTACCCTTTCTAAGATACCTCATTAAATAGCTGCAAAGTATTACCATGTCGGTACGCAAAATTAATAATCTTAGTTTATCAAGGTAAAGATAAATATGAATAATATATACTATTTGAAGCGTGTTTTGACCTCGTATTGACTAAATAGAAGTAGTTTACTTCTTGAAAGATCACATAATCTTTAAGTAAACAATTGATAATATCTTATTACCATTCCTACATAAGTTCCGATTAAAAGCGTATGCCTTCCTTGCATATCAACAAAGTATAAAGCACCAAAAGCACCTGTAAGTCATAAATGTGATAATAATTAGATACAATTGGATTCATAAATGTGTACTAACTGAGAATTGTGTACTAAAAATCACATAGTTACCTGCACAATTGGTAAGTCCAACATATAAACTTGCCAATGAACCATTTGTGATTCCAGCATATTTGATAGTTTCTGCCGGAAGGAATATCACAGAATTTACTTGCATCCATTATGCTGAATTTCACTGAAGAAGAGAAGTGGAGTTCATATGAACAAAATCTATGACGACCAAAGAAAACTCACAATCAACTCATGCAAATTATCATGATTATGCGGAAAGGCTGTACTATACAAAATTGTGTTGAAGACTTGAGATTTATGACTTGGTATCATCAGTTCACCTTGTTGTTATCAAATGTTAATTTGAGCTTATTAAGTCACTTATTGAGCATAAGCCTAGGAAAAAAGAACCAAAATTAGACTAACACCCCGGAATATAACAAAAATGTACTTTGCGCAGCTTGTTGCTCGTTTGACTTGCACCTCTATGTAAATTGAAAGAACATATTAGTGTTAATAAAAAAAAGTATAGCTTTAGTGTGCTTTTCAAATAATGGAAAAGATAATGTACTGGTTCTCTCATATATCTCTATTTAGGAACATTTTTGCAGCTTTTATTATGTATAAAAATTATAAAACTGTTTTACATACATGCATAAAAATCTAAAGAATGATAACGTATTCCATAAACTACAAACAAAGCAAAACTAACTGCTAGGATTTTAGGTTACAGGGATTTACCTTCTCCATGAAAACCATTGGCGAACCTCTGGCACGGTTGGAGGTAGCTACCGGTGATGGTGATGATGGCACAACATCCGAAAAGCTGATTACAGATACGGGAGACACTGAACTCAATTTATTCGTGCATATAGTCATGTACTCATGTCTAATAAAGACCTTTTAACCAAAATTCTACTCCGTTTACCTATAATCTCACTCTTTTGTTTAAAGTAGTATCTAAACACTGGTTGTCTCTCATTACATCGCCAAATTTCACTTCAAGACTGACCCAAATCCCTATCATGGTTCTTATAAAGTTATTGCTAAATGGCACACAAACAGTTTATGTACCTTAGGCGTCCGGCATGGACGACTTCTGCACCATGCACATATCCTAAAGCCTGTCAAAGCACTGAAGCATATGAGAATCAAATTTAACCTACCAAACCACAAGTAAAGTACTCTTCAATATCGGGATGAGCAGTTAAGCGAGAACATAGCGATTGCGATAAAAAATACGGTGGTTAAGTATGTATATCTAATCTTATAGGTAATAATCACCCGAAGTTTTAGAAATTTCCAAATCTAAGTATTCCCAAATAAGAATATGAATTTTATGCATAAAACCATGCATGGATGCTACTTTGCGGTAGATGAACATCTGACATAAGCATATTAACTAAAAAACTACATGAAGGGTATTAAAGCGAAGAGCATTACCCATTAAAACCAACTTGAAACAATACACGGTGGCCAAGCAGACACCCAAGATTGGAATGTCTCCGCGCTCGTGCGACAACCTAAAGCGGATCCTTGTTTAGTCAAAAGAAAATGTTATTCGGTTTCTCAACATCAAATTGTGATAATGAAAACACGAGAATGTTATCGATGAAGGCCAAGTGTTAGAAGCATTGGGATAGAAAACATAAGTTAATTCCTATGTATACATTTTCAATTTTTTCAGCTTCATAGGAGGGTAATTTAGGTGTAATTAATTTTAATTGAATTGGAATATGATTTTTAATAATTAACAACAAACATACATTACAATAAAAACCTATGGTTTTTGAGGGTCTGATGATGTTGGTGTGTTGCAACCTACACAAAAACACAATGAAAATCATTAAAACCCTAAAATCATGGTTAGAGTTTTGATGATTACAGTTTATGCATTAGAATAACAAAGCTTCAATAAAACAAAAACATGCGTCATCAAAGCTTCAAGAACAACAAAACAACTATTTTTTTATAACGTGCAAAAAACATATTAACATCATTAAAACCCTAAAATGGAGTTGTCGAGAGAATTTTGATGATTAGGGTTTTTTTTTTTGAAAAAATATACGCCAGGGTTTTTTTAATAATGATAAAACATATTGTATGGGATTATTATTGTAAAAGATTTGATAGTTATCTCATTGCCAATATTTGGTTGCAGGGTTTTTAAAAATTTTATTTACTATATGATTCCAATAAAATTATAACCCTTTATAGATTATAATATGCAACATAATTATCAAAATAACTTGTTGCCTAAGTGGTAAACACACAAGTTATTTATCAAAACAACCAAGGTTCAATCCTTGCAAGGCACCTTTTTTATAAACAATTTTCAAAAATGTTTAATAAAAATCCGAAAATTAGCAAAAAAATTAATAAAAATCCGAAATTTAACAATTAATGCTTAGGTGGATAAAAATATTGCTTAGTTGGACAACAAATGCTTATGTGGCATTGAGGTGGCATTAATGTCAAATGCCTCCTGTTATATAATATATATATATATATAGTGAAGAGTTATTTTCAGAACCAAAAAAAGATCGAGAACTGCGAGAACCAACACTAGCCATTGATCAAAATAATCAATGGATGAAAATAAAATGGCATTATGGTAAATAAAAAGAAATTCGTCTAATAATTTTTATTAAATTAAAGGGTAAATTTGGTATTCCACCAAACATCACCAACACACAAAAATAGGTGCAGTTACAATCTCTTTCACATTTAATTTCTCTGATCTCTCTCATACTTTTCCACTCAAACTTCTCTTCCAACCCTAATCCTAAGCCGCCACTGCCATGGATAAAAAAAGAATAAAAATCGTTTTGATGATGTTTCATACGTTGTTTATAAGATCTATCCTGAAGATATTCAACTAATTTTGTAAATGATACCCTTCAATCCCTTCTCTGATCTATCAATTAAGTCTTTTTTAATTAATGGTTGGACACATGTTTCAAGATCTGTTATACGCCTATTCATGTGGTTCTTCAATCAATGTTTGAAGATCAATTATGTTTGTAAATGATGATGATGCTCAAGATTGTCAAAGGTTTTTTTTTTTTTTTTTTTTACATCCTATTTCAATGTTGTTCTTATTTTGTTCTTATTTTCTTTCTTTATATGTGACTAATTTTTGTATTCTTTATATGTCAGTAACTTTTTGGTGAATTATGTATAAGATAATATACTCCCTAATTTTTAATAGAGTATGATTTTGGTTGGATAGGTGATATATATTGTTGTAAGGTTTTGAACATGTTGAATTATGCTTTGGTATTTTAGTTTTTTTCTTTGTTAACTGGGACACATGTAACAAAAAAACATTGTTGTTGTGTATCGTGGAAATAATCTATTAGTTTCATGAATTTATTTGTTGTGCATCTTTTATCAATTCGTATAGTATAAAAGATCTAATGTTGTACATTTGATTTTTGCAACATTATAAAATTGGTAGTTGTTTAATTGTTGTGGATGTAAATTGTTGGAAGCCTTTGTGTGTAGTTTACTGAGATTGTTAAAAAAGATTAAAGTTACTCAGGTTGTTAAAAAAACAAGTTGAACACATATTCAAACACTATTGATCCTCAATACAATAGTTGTTGTTTTCTTTTCTTGAAATGCATATATGTTTTATAGCTAATACAAAATTAATAAAAGGAGTGTGCATATGTGTTATTGAGATTGCACATGTGTTTTTATAGTTTCTGGTGAATTTGATGCATTTTGTGCACATGTGTTTTTTCAGTTTGGGAGTTTAAATGTATTGAAAGTGCATATATGTTTTTAGTTATGATATAAGGATGTTTTGTTGTTTACATTTATGTATTGTTTGGTCCGCTTTTAAATTTATAGATTGGACCAATTTTAAAAGGAAACAATCGTCTTCTATAATGAATAATTATGATGTGTGGTTATATAGAAAATGAGTATTTCTGGGTGTGCTTATTGTTTGGGTAATCTAAGATATGTAGTTTAGGTGATATGGTATTCATATTATTAAAAATACATGTGTTCCAGTCTAGTGTTATTAAAAAAACACATGTGCATGTTTGTCTTTTAACTTGGTGAACATACATGTTCTAGATATTGGCGATGTATTTGACTACTATTTAATTATTTTTATTTATATTGTTGTAACAGACTACTCAATTTGAGGGAAATGATAATTTTGTATCATGAAGACCATCATATACACGTGGACACTCAGAAGATGGACACGATGAAGAAATGTATGCATGTTGATTAACATGAGAGAACACAAGGATACTACAAGATAACTTTATGTCAAATAAACATGGATACATATATGCATACCATTAAATTATATCGAAAGATCGAACTAGCTAGAAAAGAAAAACATGTATGCACATGTGTAAATACGTTGCATTTTTTTTAATTGTATATCACAAATCTTAGATTTTGTGTATAATGTTTTATTTTTGAAATGTATACGATACATGTAAAATATTTATGTTTGTCAATATGCACTTGTGTATTTATCTATAACCAAAACACATTAGAAATTTAAGCAATTGAATACTAAAAACATATGTGAAATAACATTACCTAAAAAAGAAAAAACACATATGCACCTAATCTGTTAAAATTATGCATGCTGAAAAACAAATATTAAAAAAATAAATTCCTACAATTTAGGAACTAAAAAAATGTTTTTATAAAAAAATAAAAAATAAAATAAAAATGTAATTTTACCTTTATACCCTTTTGAATTACATAATAAAAATTAATATTCAAAAAAATCTGATTGGTTGATGCTGGTTCTCGCAGTTCTCGACCTTTTCTTGGTTCTGAAAATAACCCTACCCTATATATATATATATAGATTAACAGATAGATATAGATCATGAATATCACTTAGCTCACACTTAATAAACTACAATTTTTAGCAAAATAAACACAAATATTTCAATATAACATCTGAAGTCATCTTTAATCCATCAACAAGGCGGCCCGACATGCTTCTAATGTATGTCCTTGTGTGCCCTCTAATATCACCCTCATCCTTCGGACCACCAAGGATATCCGTATTGTTGGGATATGAAAGTCAAAATCTTGAAGAAGTCAAAGTGTTGGAGATTCAAAGTCTTGCTAAGTGAAAGTCAAAATCTTCTTTGTCGAAGTCAAAGTACTGCAAAGCTAAAGAACTGCTATATTCATTTATGGAAAGCTTTGTTATTCTAGAATATTCTTAGTTTAGATTACTTGTCGTACAAGGTTACAAATTGTAAACCGACTAGGGTTATCCTTAAGCCTATAAAAGGACCCCTAGATTGGCATTAGAATAGACGTGTTTTTAGAGTTTTAGAGAAGTACGATATTAGAGTTTAGAGTTGTTGAAGAATCTGTATAACAAGCAGGTTCAGAGTTATTAATAAAATCGTTAAAGTTAAAGTGAATTCTTCTTAGCTTTATTGAAGTAAATTCCGCGTACTTAATAGAGTTTATTCAGTGTTTCATTGTTAGTGACTTAGGATTTATCCGAGGTCATTAAGCCCTTAACAAGCTATATAAGTTAGTTTGGTTAGAGTACATCGATCCAACAAGTGGTATCAGAGCTTGTGTGGAAACTCTGATTAAGAAGAAACCCTAATAACCGATTTAACAACAAACACCAAAGATGTCGACTGAAGCTGCACCACCACCATCCATCACCTCACTCAGAATTCCAATCATCAAGAAGGGAGAATATGATCTCTGGAGCATGAAGATGAGGCAGTACATTGCTATTATAGACCATGCATTGTGGAATGTAATTGTCAATGGTAATGAAGTTGTGGAAGATCCTCCAGAAATTCTGGACAACCTAAACCACCTAAGGCTGTCTTACCAGCAGCAACCATAAGAAATCAAGAGAAGGCTCTTAACATCTGCATGCGCTATTCACGATGGTCACCTACTCAAGTTCCATGATGCTAAGGATGCAAAGCAACTATGGGCTGCTCTCAAGACTAGATTTGGAGGTAATGATGCTTCTAAGAAGATGCACAGAAATCTGTTGAAGCAACAGTTTGAAACTTTCACTGTTGGTGAAAGAGAAGGTCTTGATGCTGCATATGATAGATTCCAAAATCTCCTCAGCATGCTAGAGTTATACAAGGCAGAGGTATCTGTTGAAGATGCCAATCTGAAGTTCTTAAGGAGTTTGCCATCTACATGGCATGTGATTGCTACAATGATCAGAGGACAACCTGGTTTGGACACTATGGACTTTGATGATCTCTACAACCATCTGAAGGTGTATGAGCATGAGATGAATGGGAAAACTAGTTCTAAAACTCACAGTATTGCTTTTGTGTCTTCTGAAAAGAGAGGCAGTACTTCCACTAAAAGTATTGCTTATCCTACTCAAAGTATTGTTGCTCAAAGTACTGCATATCCTGCTCATTCGATCACAACCATGACCAACCCCACACCATCACCAACCAACACCCTCCATTCTGATGAAGTTGTGTGCTCATTCTTTGCATAGCAAGCTACCCTACCTGTTACTTATGAAGAAGATCATCACAGTTGAAGAGGATGCTCTTGAAGAAATTGATATCGGTGGCAAGTTGCTATGATCCTTTGCAAGGATCAAGAAGTTCATGAAGAAAAGCAGGAAGAGGCATCGACTTCAAACCAAAGCAGGTATCACTTTTGACAAATCCAAGATTGAATGCTTTAACTGTCAAAGTACTGGCCACTTTGCAAGGGAATGCAAGTTTGCTAAATATCAGGAAAATAGGATGATTGAGAAACCTAAGCTTGAACTTAAGGAAATTCCTATTACTGAAACAAAAGCATTGGTTGCTCAAGAGAATCTATCGAGGTTGGTGAGTCTTGAGTTTGATGATGAACAAGTAACCTCTTGTATGGCGACAATGGAAGAATTTGATTGGAGCACAGCGTTTGATGAGGAACCTGGATTTGCTGCTACGGAATCTAGAGATGGTTATGGAAGCTTTGAATGGATCATGGAGAGTGAAGATGAACTTGTTCTGCTTGCTATGGTAGCTACTTCACCAAGTTCACCCCCTATATCTGAGGTATGTTCTAAGTGTCATGACTTTTATCAAAAAGTTCTTAATGATTATGTGACTGAAAGAGATAACTATATGAGGGCTAGGTCTGAGGTAGCTGGTTATCAAATAACCTTAGAGTCAATGGAAGCCAAAATAATAACACATGAAAATAATGAAATGGCTTGGGCTGAAAAGTATGAACAACAGGATTATCAATTAAAACTAAGTGAATGGAAGTTAGAATGCAAGGTCTCGAACTAGAAAAGATGACTAAGGAAAGGGATGAATTACTAGAAAAGTTTCTTTGCTTGGGGACAATCTGGTCTTTCTCATGTTAGTTATGTTGAAAAGCAGAGAAGAGCTTACATTAGAACCTGGACTAGGTTTTGGTATGGATTTGAGTAGCATAGAAGAGAACCCACCTAGTAATCGGGATGACCTTGATTTTGAGGATATAACAACTAGTGATGATGAACTCATTAACTATGTAGACACATCTAGTAATGAGGAATCAATTAGTGAAACACCTCACGAATATAAGAAAGACAAAGGTTATCATGTTGTCCCTCATCCCTTGGTAGTTTTCAACCTCTTAGACTAGATGTTTCTCGTTTTGGAGTAGACAACCTAGAGTTTAGGAAAAGCTTCTTGGTCAATCTAGGTGCGAAACCCCAAAAGAAACGTTGAAAAACCTAAGGATAATGATGTTAAAAGTCAAGCAGTACCTTCAACTCAAAGTACTGCTACATGTTCAGCAGTACCTTTAGGAAAACCTTTTCAAAATACTGCTAAACCTTTTTGGGATAATTTTGGTCAAAACAGTTTTAATCATTCACCTAGAAGACAGAATAGTTTTGGTCATAGACATAGAGGAAGCAATTTTGGGAGTTTGGGTCAAAAATTGTGTTTTGTTTGTTACAGTCCTGATCATTTGATTAAACACTGTGACTTTCACTCAGAATACCTAAGTAAATTCCCAAAGAACAGATCTGCCAACCAAAAACCAAGAGAGAATAAACTAGTCTGGAATCACTCACATAGGGTCAACCATAGCAATTTCTCACAAAACCATAGGTACCCTCACCAGAGAAGACCTTTTTCAAAACCACCAGTACCTTCAAACACTTTCCAAGGTACTGTTAAGCCAAAACAATACTTTCTCAAAGTACTGCTCAGTTTTCACCAAACACCTTTTGGAATAGGAACCCTAGGAGATCTAATTACTATCAATCAAGAAGGCGTTTCAACTCAAAGAAAGTAGATAGATCAAGGGACTCTACACCAGAAGTTAAAACCAAATGGGTTAAGAAGGAAAGTACTGATGGGGAACAAACAGTACTTTCAACAAGTGAGAGTGAAACAGAGATTTTTGTTGATAATAATAAAGAAAACTTGAATGAAAAAGAGATTTTTATTAAAAAACAAACACAAGTTTTGGAACAACCAAAGATAATTGATCATGTGCTTAAAGGCGATTGGAAATTACATACTTAAAGAATTTAAGTATGTAACTCCTAAGGGAACACAAGTCGATAATGGCTTGGGTTCCTAAAATTAACTAACTCTTTTATCTTTGTGCAGGGCAACCCAGAAGAGGAGCTTAAAGATCATTTAATTGTGGATAGTGGTTGCTCTGGAAGCATGACAGGAGACAAGGAGATTCTGTCAGATTTTAAGTCATATTGTGGAGGAAGAGTTGCATTTGGGAATGATGCTAGTGGAGGTAGAATTAGTGGGAAAGGAACCATCAAGGCAGGGAGCATAGATTTTGAGAATGTTAGATATGTGAAGGAGCTCAAGTTCAACCTGTTGTCAGTATCTCAGATCTGTGACAAGAAGTACCATGTGCTATTCACTGACAAGGAATGTCTTATTCTTTCCCCTGAGTTCAAGCCTGTTGATGATAACTTGGTAATACTGAGAGTACCAAGAACCAATGATGTGTATAGTCTTGATATGAGGACTCTTAGCTCTTCTGAAAGAGCAACATGTTTAGTAGCAAAAGCAACACTCGAAGAAGCACATCAGTGGCATAGAAGATTGGGCCATGTAAATTTCAAGAATATCAACAAATTGGTCAAAGGAAATTTAGTTAGAGGTTTACCCACCAAAACCTACAAGAATGATCACTCCTGTTTGGCGTGCAAGAAGGGTAAACAACATAAAGCTTCATGCAAAAAGCTTGAAGAAAGAACCATTAGAGAACCTTTGGAGTTGCTACACATGGATCTATTTGGTCCTGTTTCTGTTACACGTCTAAACAAGAAAAAGTACTGCTTGATTGTAACAGATGATTGTAGTAGATTTAGTTGGGTCTTTTTCTTGGGCTTTAAAGATGATACTTTTGATGCAATTCATGATCTAATCATAGCCCTTGAAAACCAGTTGAGACTCAAAGTAAGAGGAATTAGATGTGATAATGGGACTGAATTCAAGAACAAGCTTATGGATGAGTTTTGTGCAAAGAAAGGAATCAAGAGGGAGTTTAGTATTGCTAGAACTCCACAGCAGAATGGTGTTGCAGAAAGAAAGAACAGAACTTTGATTGAAGCAGCCAGAACAATGCTTGCAGATTCACTATTACCTATTCAATTTTGAAATTTGAAGGCATGTAAGTCTTGCTTGCTATGTGTTGAATAGAGTTTCATCACCAAACCTCGATGAAGACACCTTATGATTCTTGATGGGTAACAAACCCAACATTCGATTTATGAAGCCTTTTGGATGCCCTCGACAATTCTCAATACAATTGACAATCTGCAGGAAAATTTGATGGCAAGTCGGAAGAAGGATACTTATTGGGTCTTGCACCAACAACAAAGGATTTAGAGTGTACAATAGAGTCACCAAGAAGGTTCAAGATTGTCTTCATGTTGAATTTTTAGAAGATCAAGAAAATCGAAGGGTAAAGGTCCGATTGGATGTTTGATCTTGAGGTTTTGACTCCTTCTATGAACTATGTACTGTTAGAGAAGAAAATCAACACATACACAATGGAGAAGATTTACGATATGTTGTTCATGGAGTCCATATTAGACCTAATGTTGTTCACGATGAAGAACCTATAAGCTGTTGAGAAGGAGAAAAGTCTTGATGAGCCAAAAGCTACATTATCTGCTGAAGATCAAGCTATTCAAGATGAGCTTAATAGGATGCTTTTCAAGATGTCATAGCACAATCTTATGATGATGATCAAAGAAGAGCTTATGAAGAAGCAAAGAAAAGAACAAGGCTGCAGAGTTCCTCACGGTACTTTGGGTGTGATGCTTTCGATCAAAATCTTCTTTGCACTGTTGATGACACTTTGGATGATTTGGATGATCCTACCATGCACGGCTTAGAAGACACGATGATGAATTTGAAGATGAAGGTATTTTCTCGATTCAATGAAGGTCTTGATTTCACAAATTTGGATGATAATGTTGAAGTTCCACAGACTCCTATCTTAAGAGTTCATAAGAATCATCCTCTTGATCAAATCATTGGACCTTCTAACTCGGAGTGCTTACAAGACACAAAGCTAAGGGTTTTCTAAACCTCACAATGCTTTACTTAGCTTTGTCTATAAAGCAGAATATCTTTGAATCATAAGGATCATTAAACATGCCTATTTACTTGTTTTATCTCTCAAGAAGAACCCAAGAATATTGCTCAAGCATTAACTAAAGAGAGTTGGGTTGAAGCTATGCAAGAAGAACTTCTTCAATTCAAACTTCAAGAAGTTTGGGTACTGTGTGATCTACCAGATGGAAAGAAAGTCATTGGTACAAGATGGGTTTTCAGAGTCAAGAGAGATGAAAGAGGGAATGTCATCAAGAACAAGGCAAGGTTAGTTGCACAAGGATATAGACAAGAAGAAGGAGTAGATTATGATGAAGTATTTGCTCTGTAGCAAGGATTGAAGCAATTGAATCTTCCTTGCTTTTGCATCATATATGGGATTTCGGGTTTATCAAATGGATGTCAAGAGTGCCTTTTATATGGCAAGATTACATAGGAGGTATATGTTAAACAACCTCCTGGTTTTGAAGATCCTACACATCCAAACAAAGTCTATAAAGTGGTTAAGGCTCTTTATGGCTTACATCAAGCACCTAGAGCTTGGTATGAACGACTCTCTACTTTCTTATTGCAACATGGTTACAGGAGAGGAGCTATTGACAAGACTTTGTTCATCAAGAGAGATAAGAAGGATATCATGCTGGTACAAGTTTATGTAGATGATATCATCTTTGGAGCTACCAAACAGTCCATGGTGAAGGAATTTGAACAGCTGATGCAACATGAATTTCAAATGAGTTCAATGGGTGAGTTAACTTTCTTTTTGGGACTTCAAGTTAAACAGTCAAAGGAGGGAATTTTTATAAGTCAAGACAAGTATGTATCTGACATACTTAAGAAGTTCAACTTTGATGCTATGAAGCCAGTCACTACACCTATCAAGTCTATCAACTCATTGGGCAAGGATGAAGATGGTCAACCTGTTGAAGTCAAGTTGTACAGATCTATGATTGGCTGTCTTATGTATAGCGCATCTAGGCACGATATCATGTTTCTTTGTTTGTTTATGTGCAAGATATCAAGTCTCACCTAAGGTCTCCCATATGAATGCCGTGAAGAGAATTTTAGTTATTTGAAACAACAACCTAAGTTGGGGTTGTGGTATCCAAAGGATTCACCTTTTCACTTGGAAGCTTTTCGGATAGTGATTATGCGGTGATAACTATGATAGAAGATCAACCACTGGAGGATGCCAATATCTTGGAAGAAGATTAGTCACATGGCAATGTAAGAAGCAGACAATTGCGACAACATCATCCACTGAAGCGAGAATATGTGGCTGCTTTGCAAGCTGTTGTGGACAAGTTTTGTGGATGCGAGAATCAACTCTTGGATTATGGGTTCAACTTCAAGAATACTCCTATCAACATTGATAATGAGAGTACAATTTGCATTGTGAAGAATCCAGTTTATCACTCCAAGACCAAGCACATTCAGATTAGGCATCACTTCATCAGAGATTGTTATGAGCATAGGCTCATTAATGTTGTCAAGGTTCACACGGATGATAATGTAGCTGATTTACTCACCAAAGGATTTGATGTTTCAAGATTCAATCACTTGGTGGTGAGCATTGGAATGATTAATTACTGAGCTACATTTGAGGGGAGGACTGATTAGTATGTTAGACAGTCCTGTGCATTGCTTGAGGGGAGGCATATCAATGCCTATTTGAAGTATTTGCCAGTATGAAGAAGAGAATGGGAAAGTACTGCTTTTTGGTTATATGAAAGTATGCTGAAATCTTGCTTTGGAAAATCTTGCACACGTGGAAAGAAGCGCTTGTCTTATTAACGTATTGTTCCAACGGTAATATTGAGGGTAAAACACACTAACGGTAACTTTGTTATTATGGGTGTGATTTTCAAATCCTACCTATAAATAACTACCTTCCGATTTTCCTCTCATCTTTATTCATATCAATCTTTTCCATATTTCTCTCTCTCTCACATTTACTATTCATCGAATCACTTTCTTTTAAACAAATCATCAATGGCAAACCGTAACACGTTTCTAAACACAACATGGTGGCGAATTTGGATAAAGCAGAAGCTAATGTCATCTTCCATGACATCATTGATTTTCTCTTTGGATCTCCGATTAGTTATGCACTTTTAGTGGAACCAGATATAATTGAGCCATGGATTCAACAGTTTTGGGCAACTGCTAGGACTCATATGGAGAATGATGATTCGTATATTCAAGCTAAAGTTGCTGGAAGGATAGTCAAGGTTTCTGAAGCTTCAATTCGTGAAGATCTATTGTTTGATGATGAAGAAGGAGCTGTTCGTTTTGATAAACAACTGATTTGGGATACATTCAGAGACATTGGGTATGAAGGGTCCTTAACTGAACAAACTTTCAAGAAACCCTTATTTAGTCCACAATGGAAGTACTTGGTTCATGTATTGCTTCATTGTATTAGTGCTAAAAGTACTTCATGGGAGCAATTTGGTTCGAATATAGCATACGCTTTAGTGGGATTGGCTACAAATCAAATTTTCAATTTTCAAGGCTCATTTTAGATGGAATGCTATCTCACATCTCTCATGGATCAAGATGGTTGATGTATCCAAGATTTATTCAAGTCTTCTTGAATAAACAACTTCAAGATGTACCAAAGCCTTCAAGTCTTTTACCTATTGTGGTACAACCCGCCAAGATTTTCACCTTCATGGCTAGGAAGAGTGATTTGTTTCTTGGAAGGAACACTCCATTGACTACTTCAATGATGGAGATTGTTCAAGCTATTAGAGATGAGGTTGCGACTAGTGATGAAGAGAAGGTCTTGCTTCACAAGGTACTGCTTCTCAAAGTCTTGCATCATCATCACACAAGGTCTTGCAACTTCACAACCTTCTACTCATGGAGATTCGTAACACGAGGTAAACCCACCATCTTCTCCCAATGATTACACTTCCACATATGGGCTTCAAACATCCGGAGGAGATGAGGAGATATGGCTTCCGAGGAGAGTTACGGACACTTATGCTTTAACAAGGGAGCTGACACGCTTAAAGAAGGATTTTGAGGCTCAAGCTGCTCAAATGCTAAAGTTGAATAACAAGTTTAAACGATTAAAGAAATTTGTATGGCCTTTAGTTCAACATCACAGATTATGGGTCAAGTCTCAAAAGAAGCAAGGAAGGCCAGTGAGGAAATTTAAGAAGTCTTCAAAGAGCAAAAAGGTTCAACAGCATTCTTCTGTCCAATTGGGGAGGAATTTAGAGCAAGAGAATTTGAAAGAAGATGCTGGATTTTATGAAGACAAAGAAGATGAACCTCAAAGTACTGATGCACGGGTTAATATTCTAAGTCTTGAGTCGAGTTCAAAGAGCGGTGTTCAAGGTCTTGATGAAAGGTGATGAAGTTCAAAACAACTCGGTGTTCAAGATCTTGATGATCAAGATGTCTTGATGATTAATATTCTAAGTCTTGGTCTTCAAGAAACTCAGGTGAGACAAGAAAACGATAACACCAAGAGCTTTGAATTTTGATGAAGAAGCTGGTCCTTCTACTTTTATACAAGAGGGCGATACACAAAAAGTTGTGCATACTGCAAGTGATGATGAATCTATAGCTGAAATTTTGCACAACTTATCAAGACCAAGAGGTGTTAGCATTCCAGGTGTTACTGAAGAACAACCACAAGTTTCTCAACCAGTTATAGATTCAAAAGATAAAGGCAAAGATAAGCTGGTGGAAACAAGGAAGAAGAAAAAGCTTACTTTGGCAGAAATTAGAGCAATTGAAGTGGCTAAGAATGAAGAAGTCGCTAAAAGGTACAAAATTGAATTGAATGTTGAAGCTGCTATTGAAGAAGCTAAGAATAAAGAAGCAGCTAAGAAATTACAAGATGAATTGAATGCTGAAGATGCTATCTCAGAAAAACCAGTTTTACCTAGAAGACCAATGAGTAAAGCTAAAGAAAGAAATGCAATGATGGCTTACTTGAAAGGTCAAGGTTATACTGGATTATCAAAGCTGAATTATATAGAGATGAAAGATTTGTATACAAATGTTAGAGAAGCTTATCAGAAGCGAGTTGAAAGTATTGTTTCTTTTAAGGATGATAAGCAAAAGGAGGTTGATACTAGAAGAAGCTTAAAGAGAAAAAGAACAAAAGTGAACGGTCATCAAAGAAGGTTGAATTGAGAACAGATCTGAGTTGATGGTGAGAAATTACATTAGAGTTGTTGATTTTGAGAATCCTAAGGCTAAAGATGTTGCAGAAAAGAAGTCAAATATTGTTACATTCGAAGTTGTAAATGCAGAAGATGGAAATTATCTTATGTTCCATAGAGAAGATGAAAGCTTTAGAGTGTTTAACTCATTGTAGGACATATTGCACTTGATAAATAGAGAAGACATGTTTCATCTGTATCAACTAGTACAAGAGTATTTTGAACATATTCCATCGAAGGAATTGGTTTAGTATTACTTGGAGACCTCACAACTATCTTTGAAAGCGAGGAGACAAATCTCGATGCTATATGGAATAATCAAGAAGTATGGGAAATTAATTCTTGGAGATATTTTGATGAATCTGGGTGCATGTTTTGGAGCTAGAAGATGGAACAATGATCCATATGTTAGTAGAAAGAAGATATCCTCTCACATCAGATCTTATGAGAAGAATGTTAGATCATGGAATGGAAGTGGAAGAGGAGAATGAAACAGCACTGATGGTCATCGAATTGTTTATCAGATGGACAACAATGGCTGATGATGAAGCATAAATACTGGTATGATTTATAATTGTATAAAATCTTTTGAAAAGTAAGTACTTTATTCAAAATCTTCTTTGGACAAACAATACTTTATCCAAAATCGCTTGCAAACATAAACCGATAAATATTTTTGAAAGAGAAACTTTTGTTAAGTAAAGAATATTTTGAAACAAAAGTTAACAGCAACAATGGTTTTTGAGATGGTTATAACAGTAGGTTATCAGTTCACCATGTTTACAAAAGAACTGGCTAATCCATGAGCAAACGGCTCTGGTAAAGATATCTCAAATCCGTTATATAGTTGACAACTTGCTAATAAGTTGTATGGTAATCAACTCACCATATCAGCAAATGTGAAGAGTTGGCTAGCCCACAAGAAAATGGCTTGTGGTAAAGGCTGTGGAAAAACCATTTATATGGTAATTAGTTCACCATGGTTGTAAGAACTAACTAGTCCAAAAGGGTACAGCTTTTGGTAAAGACAAATCAAATGTTGATAGGCGATGATTTGCTAAAAATCATATGGTTATCAATGTACCATGGTCTTACACACCTAAACATTTGGCTACTCGAGTTAATGGCTTTGGTAAAGAGACATCAAAATCCATTAAATTTCAATGATTCACCTCTCAGGAGTTTACACACTGGAAGTGATGAGAATAGTGAAACTTAAAGCGATGCGATGTACAAATTGCCATATGTTCTTGTGTTCTTTGAATATTCTTTGAAAAGAGATGAAAAGATGAAGGTTCTTTGTAAAGAATGTTGCTAAAAGAATAAAGACTACTTTGATGATGACAATCCAAGCACAAGTGAATACAAAGACAAAATGAAGATAGAGATAATTGATAGACACAATCTTTCCAAGAGGCTAACAGAAGTTAATGATAAAGATACAAAGGAAACTTGAAGTCAAGCAAGTAGAATTCAAGTTAGGGAGGATTGTTGGGATATGAAAGTCAAAATCTTGAAGAAGTCAAAGTCTTTGGAGATTCAAAGTCTTGCTAAGTGAAAGTCAAAATCTTCTTTGTCAAGTCAAAATCTTGCAAAGCTAAAGAACTGCTATATTCGTTTATGGAAAGCTTTGTTATTCTAGAATATTCTTAGTTTAGATTACTTGTCGTACAAGGTTATAAATTGTAAACCGACTAGGGTTATCCTTAAGCCTATAAAAGGACCCTAGATTGGCATTAGAGAATATGTTTTTGTTTTTAGAGTTTTAGAGTTGTTGAAAATACGATATTAGAGTTTAGAGTTGTTGAAGAATTCGCGTATAACAAGTTTATTCAATGTTTCGTTAGTTATTAATAAAAACAAGCTTAAAGTTAAAGTGAATTCTTCTTAGCTTTATTGAAGTAAATTCTATAGCGTACCACTTAATAGAGTTTATTCAAAATGTTTCATTGTTAGTGACTTAGGATTTATCCGAGGTCATTAAGCCCAATTGTTAACAAGCTATATAAGTTAGTTTGGTTGAGAGTACATCGATCCACGGGTTTGTGAAAATGTATGAAGATTTGGAGGATTGGGAAGAATATATGTATGGCGAGAAGATGGAGTTTTTTTAACAATGAGGCACATGTGCTTTTTTGCTTTATTTACATATGTGATTACAAAAAACGTTTTTCTTAATTTTTTAGACAAATAAGGAAATAGTTAGTATTAATTATTTATTAAAAGTTTTTTTTTAAATAACTTTTAACAAAATATATATATATTACCGAATAAGGTATAAACCGATTTTTTTTTAAATGAAAGATTCCCACTAAAAGTTTAGTTTTTTTTTATATAAAAGATTACCTTTTTATCTTTGTCTCAACATTTTTAAACAATCATGCTTAGCAGCTCATCAACTACTATGCATGTTTTATTTGAAGCTTTCAACTACAAGTCAATAAATGATTTGTTTGCGTCGATTATAGTTTTTGTTTAAAAAGAAAAAGAAAAAAAGTTCACACCCTTTCTTACCGCTTGTAATAATCTTAAAGGCAACATTAACGTCATACGTACATGTGAGTTGGGTTTCAAACTTTCAATTTCTTTCCTTATGTACTTGCATAAGGCAAAAAAAAAAAACGATTCATCTCACCACCATCACAATTTTATTTTATTTTATTTTTTTAAAGATTGGGTGTTTTCCATCTAATCAGCAACAAAGACCCTTGTGTGTTTGTTTAATTGAAAAGGAGATGGATAAAGACGGTATTATTACATGTTAGATAATATTAACAATTTAAAATTATACTATACCTTTTAATGTTAAATGTATTTAATTATGATAAAAATATGTTTTTGAATAATTTTGTGTATTGTGAAGTTTTAAAAGACTAGAAGGTGCACATAGCGTGCGGTGGTGGAGTCTTAGATAACCATTTTTGTAGCGAGAAAATATTTTTTATTTTATTTTATACCTTCCTTATTTAGTAAGCCCCAAGTACTTCATAATATAGTAGATATATGTTTTTTAAAAGTAGGACGTCTAAATTATTAATAGCATAAATAGTTAACACTTTTATTTTTCAAATTTTAACAATAGATGAGTGGTTATAAGTTTAGTGAGTTTTTCTTATAAGTAATTCTATTAAAATATATCATTATTAGATGGGTTTACTATATGGTTTGAATGAGACTTAAATTTTCAAATTTTAAATTGATTTTCTAATTTTCTTTTTATAGTAATGTTTTTGTTTAAAATTTTAAGACTTTTTTTTATCGTAAGTCACAGATCCTTTATAATGTATTATTGAAGTAATTACAAAATATAGAAGGATATTAGTGTAATTTTCAAGTTTTGCAAGGATATAGATGTAAATATCTTTGTTTTTCGCAAAAGTGTCATTTTTAAGGGACTAGAGTTGGCAAGTGAGGAATATGACGACTTTGAAACTTGAATAAAAACAACACTACTTTTGACTCTTCATTTCTTCATACGTTGGGTTTAGAGCTCTGGTGGTAAAAAAGAATTTAAAAATCCAAAAATGAAGATTTTTGGTTAGAAGATTCTTGTTTGTTGTTTCTTTTGTTGCTTTAAAAATCAAACCATCGTTGAATACCTTGTAGGTAATTTTTTTTAACTTTTCTTTGATTTTGGCATAAACCTGAACATGCATGTGGTTATAAATCAAAATCTTGCTTAATTACAGCTTAAGTATGGATAAAATCTGGTTATAGATGAGTTATTTTTATGCACTTGATTGCATGTATACAAGATATCGGGTTTTGTAAAGCACCGTCGTTCAAATTATAGGAGATTTTGTGAAACTTGTTAGAAGTGGTCCAAACTCAAAAACATGAATGTTTTGAAGTAAACATTCATATTACAGAAGCCATACTCGATATATATGTGTTTTGGGTTGTAATTTAAAGCGTTTTCGAGTGGGATATGGGTGTGTTTGGCAACGGGGCTTGAGCTTTTAAAATAAGTCGGCTTATAAAATAAGTCTTGTTTGTCACACGGCCTTATGGAGGCTTATATAAGCCATAAGCCTCCATAAGCCCAAGCCCATTGAAAGGAGCTTATGAGGGCTTATAGCTAGTTAAATTACCTAAATACCTTTAAAAAAAATTGGATTATCACGCAAAAGCCATAAATATATCTGAATTTAATTTAATGTATTTTTATGTGATTTTACATTAATAAGCTTCGGTTTCAATTAATTCGCCAAACAGCTTTATAAAAATATAAGCTCCAGATTTCGGCTTATGATATAAGCCCAGCCCCAACCCATTGTGTTAAACATACCCATAATAGATCTTGTGCTATTCTAGAAAACTACAATAAATCAAACGGTAAATCGTATTGAGACGTGCAAAGCGGTGTCTACTTGAACTTACTTGGGTAGACTTTTAAGTAATTCTTGCTCTAAATGGGTCAAAAATCCAATTTTGTAGCACTGGTCAATTTTGTTACAACATCAGAAACACCGTTTTCTTATGAAATTCTTATAATGTTGCTTATAACGTTATTTAGCTTGATTAAAATTTGGGTTTGAAAGGTATGGGAGTCATGTATTATGTGGTAAATCAGTGGTTTTATAAACGTATTTTAGTTCTTGCGTACATTTTATGTTGAAGTACACATTGTTGAAATATAAATGGTCATTTGTTTCGGGGTGTTCATATCACTTTGTTACATGAGTGTTTAGATGTTTTTTGGGGATACTTTGGGGAAGTTTGTAAGGTGGTTTAAGAACTCTGATAACCTGATATTACATAAATGTTTGGGTGAGTGTCATTTGGTTTAAGTGTCTATAATGTAAAACATTAATTGTAGGAAACTAGAGTCGATGTTTAAATTTTTTGGGACGTTGATAAAGTATGTTAGTCTATTGGTATCATTGTTATATGGTTGTCTAAGCCTCGAGGCAAATTGAAGCATAAATGAAACAAATCAAGAGACAAGGCGTGAGTCTGCTAGCTGCGAGAAATGGGTACTCACCAACTGAGTCATTTTGGGTCTCATTTGTGCTATCTGGTTATTGCAACGTTTGTTGAAGTGCTTCAAAATTGATATTATTACGTATGTATTTCTTTATTACCGTCTGTTCCACATCTAATAGCTTGGGTTATATGAATGATCATACACGACTTTGTGTTATTGTATACTAATAGAGTAAGTTGGTTACATATTACCATGTTATAGCAAGTATAATAAATGACAACCAAAATTAGTGTTATATTGACACTATTTGATTACGATTGTACATTTTCTCTAATTGATTGAGAACTAGTCATGTGGAAACGGTTGTGGAAGTCCATAGAACGACAAATATCTACTGCAATATAAGTCAATTTGGTCTTGAATTTGTTGCTCTGATTCTTTTTAATTACTTTGGCAGGTGTTGCCCGGTACAAAATAGTTTTTACGCCATGATGGAATGGTCGGAGATGTTGCATGAAATACTTGATTTAGTAGCACATAAATATGTCAAATTTTACGAAGATTATCCCTCTTTTGCTGGGGTGTGCAAGTCCTGGCATTTAGCCGCTGTACGTTATGCAAGAACATGTCACAACTCAAATGGACCTCCTTCAAGGTTTCCATCTCTAATGCTTGCAGAGAAAAATGATGATAAGGAGTTTCGTGAATTGTTCCTCCTCTCAAACAAGATCATCCGCAAGATACGACTGCCGGAAGCATATGGGAAGTTATGCATGTCTTCATGTGGGTGGCTCCTAACTGTTGGTGATGATCATGCATCACAACTCATCAATCCACTATCTCGTGAAACCATCAATCTTCCAAAAGTCAACACGTTTCCAGAATTCTCTGAGACTTCAGAATGGGATGTAGGCATCAGTAAGCTACTTCTATTAATTCCATTTAATTTGGTGGTTGTAATATGGGGTCGCTCGAGGAAGCTCGGATTTTGTCATATTGGAGATTACAAGTGGACAGATGTTGCAGAGGGTTGGAACGGGCAGATATATGATATTACATATTACAACGGACGAGTTTATAGTTTCGACTGTAAAAACTATATCCGAGCGTGTGATGTTGATGGGGAAGATCCGAAAATCATGGTTGAGGTTTCAAGGCTCCCAATAGATGAGGTGTTCGGAGCTTATATTCTCGGATTAGATGATGGCGAGAGGAAGAGGTTGCTGGTAGTAATCAGAGGACTGTTGGATGATATTGGAGATGAGTCATGTGTCGAGACTTACAAGACAAAGAGTTTTCAAATTTTCGATTATGATTTGGAAAATGGAAAATGGTCAAAAGTGAAGGATTTGGGTATGAAAACTTTGTTTGTGGGAAATAGTTCATCGTTTTGGATGGAGGAAACTACCGGGGTGATTAAGAGCAATTGCATATACTACACAGATGATGTTCTTGATTTATATGGTGGAAGTCAAAATGGAGGAGGGAGAGATATGGGGATTTATCATTTGTCTGACAACACCATTGAACCTCACTTCACTGGAGAATCGTGTAGCCTTCTTACGCCTCCTATATGGCTTCAGTCTATGTAACTTTCATATGCAATGTACTTTGTCATGTTTGTTGCGAAGATCTTTGAGATGTATTAACACATATTATTTAGATTTTCAAGAATATTCTGTTGTCTATCATTTGGCAATTTAATGATCCGTTTACTTACAATATAGAAGCCGATTTGGGTTGCTTTTTATGTCAATCACGTTAAAAATCACCCAAAAAGCTTAATTTTCTTGGCATACAACCTTCACTCCTGAATCGTTTTTCAAAACTTTTTATTTTAAAAATCATATTATGTATTAACATCTTAGTTGTCCAATATAAAAATGTAAAAAAGTGGACACAAATTGTTTCATCTTTCAGCTGATAAAATAGAACTAGCATTCTAAAAGTCTTGCACGACTACGGCTGCAACTTACAGTAGTTAAACTTTTTGAATGATAGTTTCATGTCTGCCTTTCTGCAAGACTTTGGTATATTGAGTGGTTGAGCGATCATTTAAGCACTATATGAAAACATAACAATCTTGTGATTCGTCTGCACTTGCAACATTATTATTTTTCCAAGGGTGTGATACCCCAATTTTGATTGTATTCATCTTGGCGTGCAATCGTTTGAGTCACTAACATGGAAATGGAAATATCGACACTGAAAAACCAATGTTTATGGTCGTCTTGACCCTATTTTAGTTTTTGATCTCATGTCTTGACCATTGCCATACAATTTTTCTATTAGTCCTGTTTGATATTCAACCTTTTCATTATGTGCACTCATCTGTATGATTAAATTTGTTAACCTAATGACTAATGAGGGGGTGGTCTAACGATAAGGACTTGAGATTTTCCAACCAAGGTACCAAGTTCTAAAACTCTTCGTTAGAATTAAGAGCCTGTAACTAACCGTTTATGTCAATATAATATGTGAACAATGTTTAGTTTGGTTGGATACTTCGATAATCTCATGAGCCCAATGCTGGAGAAATATTGATTCGGTAAAACTGTTAGAAGCATAATCTGGCGCGGACTAGATTCAACGACTTTCCTTGGCCGTTAGTAGTCTTCTCGAGCCTAGTAGACTGTCAACAAAGAGAACCGTTAGGAGTGGACCGAGGCCGTAGCCCGGGGTCCACCTCCGACGTCAGTTAGTATCGCGATGTAGCATCACATAAGTTCTTAGGGTTAGAGATAACTTATCATGTATATATAGGACATGGATTAGGGTTTAGGCGTATAGTGGTCATTGTCTTGGGGCTGACCCATTCCCGCCCGGTCCGGATTATCGTCCACAAGCCCCAAGTCTAGTATGAGATAGTGCATGGCTATGTTATGCTAGACTTAAGTTCTGTTCATGGCGCGTGGTGAAAGTGGAACCCGTATCTTTGCATCCCAGGTAGGCGTGCCTTTTGTACCGATGTGACGCAACATGGTGCGACAGAAGGCGCACAGTAGGCAGTGCTTGTTGTCTTGCGACAAAGAGGTGCGACGAAGGCGTGTACAGTAGCATAAGTCTTGTTGTCTTGGCGACAAAGAGTGCTGACGAAGACGCTTACATTGCATAAGTGCGCGTTGTCTTGGCGACAAAGAGGTGCTTGACGAAGGCGTGTACAAGATAAGCGCGCAAGTCTTGTGTTGCGCGATAAAGAGGTCGCGAAGAAGACATGCTACGCGCATGTCTTTACAACCGACGAGGACGTCTCCTGCGGCAAGATGGTACGAATATTTAAATCCTCTTACATACGATCCGCTTCAAATATGCTGCGTGGCGCGTCGGAAGCATGAGTAGTATATACTGGTAGCCCCCAAGTTTGATGGTGCTACGCGTGTAGGAGCATTAAACTTATTTAATCTGCGAAAACACCGAATGCAAAGATTAAAGTATATGCCGCGAATCGCGACATATAAAACCTAATGAAGTGAAACAATAAACATCACATAGCATGAATAATATATTGCGCATAGCATAAATAATATATAGCACATACGAGAAGTTGCAGTGCGCACCCGTCGTGGGATGCGTACCGACGAAATAAGTAATAGTTGTTGTTGTTTTTTTTAAAAAAAAACCCAGATGGATGTACCGTGACCGCGACCAATAGATGCAGATGGATTTATCGTAACCGCATAGACTCGAACGTTTGTGGATGATCGCGGATGTTTATACCACGGCCTTTGTCCGGTGCGCATCATGGCGATTGACTAGCATCGTGGTGTTCGCGCGCACGCGTTCTGCGAAGATGTCTCGAGCGCGCGGCCTAACGCGGGTAGATTTATCGCGACTGCGTTGTTCGGCGCGACGGTATGCAACCGTAAAAGCGATGTCTGCGCGAATTAATTCGCGGCTAAAAAATAAAATAGCTCCGATCGTGCGGATATTTTCTTAGGTCCGATCGTGCGGACTAAAATATAAAATAGGTCCGATCATGCGGACTTTTTCTTTTATATGTAAAAGAATAGACTATTCGTAAATAATGATCTTTTGATAACAATATGCAATTTAACGTAATGTTTTATGCAACGTTTAGATTTGACCATATAATTTCCACAAACAGTATCACTATAACAGACGTAAATTTGTTTCCATGTATGGAAGTCTATAAAAAGTGAGAAAACTTGACTTTTGTTTTTATCAAAACATAACTTTTGTTTTTATTACATCAGTGCTTTGACTTGATATATGATTTACGCCATGATAATCGAATAGAACTTATTACGCATGGCGAATGCACATGATGGCGAATGCAAAGTTATACGCATGGCATAATACAAAGTTTTAGAGTTACCGACTTTAGAAATTGATTTACGCTTTGGTAATATGAGAACACGAAACATAGTTTATTCGTGTCCACGGATGGCGCCAACTTGTTGAAGCATAATCTGGCGCGGACTAGATTCAACGACTCTCCTTGGCCGTTAGTCGTCTTCTCGAGCCCTAGTAGACCTGTCAACAAAGAGAACCCGTTAGGAGTGGACCCGAGGCCGTAGCCCCGGGGTCCACCTCCGACGGTCAAGTTAGTATGCGATGTAGCATCACATAAGTTCTTAGGGTTAGAGATAACCTGTCATGTATATATAGGACATGGATTAGGGTTTAGGCGTAGAGTGGGCCGTTGTCTTCCGGGTCTGACCCATTCCTGGCCCAGTCCGGATTATACGTCCACAAAAACCAACACTTGTATACATTTCTACAACAAGTATAAGACGGAAAATGTACCATTGTGACATGAAAGATGTATCCTCCAAAACTTTGAGAAGTTGGAGAATATGCTAACAATGTAAATTAGGCGTTGTTATACGTATTTGTTAAAGAAAATATCGAGGTAGTTCGTGATCTACATTTCGAACCTTCTTAGCAATGGTAGACTTTTCTTACAAAAGATCGTTTCGAATTTAGCAGTATAATGATATATGATAGGTTTGTTTCTTGATAATCTGTACGAGTTTAGGAGCAGATTTGTTAGACTTAAGATATGGCACATTTGCAAAATGAGGATCATTGGATAAACTTACATGGACTACTTTTGTTAAAATTTGGGTGGGTGAACTTTATCCCACATTGGAAACTTAATGAAACAAATGTCATATATAAACTTAATGAATTACTTTTCATACCAATTAATTGGTTGTATAATCACATATGAGATTATACGTATTGGACATGAGTACTAAATACTACCATATGAGGTTCTGTTACCAATTAGTTTTTGAACATTATATACCTTAACTACTTTAAAAATGAAAATGTGATAATAAAACAACAACAAATTTAAACATGTTATATTAATATATGAAAGAAACAATGAGATAATACATTCGATAATCAATTGAGTTTGTAACAATTAAAATAACAAACGTCTATTTCTTACCCGAGCCAAATTTAATGGTCTTGAATAGGGGTGTTAACGAATCGAGCCGAGTCGAGTTGCAGCCTATTCGAGCTAGGCTCGTTTAATAACTATTCGGCTCGAGCTCGACTTGAGCTCGAATAAAATTATATATTTAGGCTCGAGCTCGAATAAATTTTCCGAGTTCGAGCTCGAAGCTCGTTTATTTTTGTTTAATAAAGGCTTAAAACTGATCATATACAAGCTTGAGCTCGATTGACCCGCTTATTAGCTTAAGTTCGAGCTCGAATAAGCTCGTTTATATTTAAGCAAGTTGAGTTTCGTTTTATGCTTAAGCTCGAGTTCAAA
Organism: Chrysanthemum lavandulifolium; assembly: GCA_022545495.1. Taxonomy (NCBI): domain Eukaryota; kingdom Viridiplantae; phylum Streptophyta; class Magnoliopsida; order Asterales; family Asteraceae; genus Chrysanthemum; species Chrysanthemum lavandulifolium. Next base: position 130,629,992 of record CM040239.1, read on the forward strand.
TAGGCTTAAAACTCAAAATAAAGCATTTAAAGCTTAATTTAAAAACATATTCATAAACAAGTAATATATGTTCGTTTCATACTTTTATTTAGAGTAAATTACACCGTTCGTCCTTGTGGTTTGCGTTGACCGCATGGTTTCGTTCTTTGACCAAAAAAGTTGCACCGTTCGTCCTTAAGTGTGAAACGTTATGCACCGTTCGTCCCTCCATCCATCTGGGACCACCAACTCCCACTAACGTCATTTAACTCACTTAACTCATGAGGGTATATCCGTCTTTTCTGCTTAGAGTTTAGGTTGACTAATAAAATGTATAATTTACCACCACCAACCAACTACCAAACACCTTCCCTTTTGCTTATTTTATTTTTTTATTGACATACAACTAGGGGTGTAAACGAGCCGAGCCGCTCGGGATCGGATTGGTAAAAAGCTCGAACGAGCCGAGCTTAAACGAGCTCGAGCCCGAGCTCGAGCCTAATTTTGGGCTCATTTAATAATCAAGCTCGAGCCCGAGCTCTGTACAAAAGCTCGAGTAAGCTCGCGAGCCTAAAGCGAGCCCTAGAATTATATACGTGTATATATCGTCTATACGTATAAACAAGCTTAAAGTAGTAAGCGAGCTCGAGCTTTATGTAATTGTGAGCCGAGCTCAAACATCATAAATTAGTCGAGCCCGGCCGAGCTCGAGCTTGTGAAAATTTTCACGAGCCGAGCTCGAGCTCAAAGTATAAGGCTCGGCGAGCTCGAGCCCGAGCTCGAGCTTTATATATATAAGCGAGCTCGAGCCTTAACGAGCTCGAGCTCGGCCGACTCGTTTCCACCCCTACATACAACCAAACAACAATTCACATCACGGTAACTTGATTATAAAGTTAGAATGTTTGCCTTCAACCAATATGACTAATCTTGACGAGTACATAAAAAAAGTGCAATTATTCTCAACATATGCTGCAAACACTTGAGAAACTATGAGGGTTGCAAGTAATAACATAATAACGTCTATTTGGTCGTAACACACTACACCAAAAAACCACAAACAATTTCGTATCAGATAGAAAATGTGACTATAATCAAAAGGCATAACACCTACAAAAAGTGAAAAAACGCTCGCTAACCAATCGAGCCTTAAAGTCGTCGAAGAACCTTGTCGTGACATCTATTGTTCGTTCAATATCCTCGGTAGTATGCGCTAAGCTAGTAAACCCGGCCTCAATGAGGCGGAGCAAAATAAACACCTTCTTCCAACATTCCTCTATAAAATTTTGCAAATTTATCGGCATCACTCTTTTAGCATCCTCAAAATTATACACGGTCCATCCGTAAAAGAAACCAAACATTCCTCTAATATACCCTCCACACATGGCATGCCCATTTTCTTTCCAACATCTAAAATCCCGTTAGTAAGTTGGCTTGTAACTTTATCCAAATACTCGTAACTTCCGGATCCTTGAAGCCGTTTTAGAGTATGGATGCCGGTACATCATCGCTAGTGGGTTCCCACTTAATGTTCGACTTGATAGGCGGGTCTCTTTGGAGCCACCATCTCCATAATATCCTCCTTCCACCATAAGCACCCACGGAAGGCCTCCACCGATGATCTTTCCTAATGTGGTCGATCGGGAGTTATACCAAAGTACTCCTGCGCCCCCAGTAAGACAAACGGAATCCGGTCATAACTTCATCAAATATTAAGAGAACATCATTCATTTAGTGATTTCACGAAGGAAATTCAAGAACTCGGTTTTGGAGTAATGAAACCGGCGTTCCTACAAGCTGTTTAGTGGCCATGGTAACAACCTTCAAATTTTATGATTTTACGTTTGCCGGTGAAAGCCCGAGCTAGCCTCGGTACACCCATACATGCTTCGTCCCGAGTTTACAAATCTAACCATTTCTATACTTGGAACAGCCGCAATTACCATCTCACCCGGTGTATTCTCTAGAAGACAAGGTGCATCAAAGCGGTTCCTTTTTCATGGTTTCGATCAATCTTGCAAGTACACGTAGCTCGATTATTTAGGGCGAACTTACGACTTATAAATAAGCCACAATATGGCTCCCAAAGTGAAATAAAAGCAAAATCGGTTAATTTCTATACTACAACCTCTCTAAAAGTCTAACTTACATCTAATTTAGAGATCAAACTAAGCTAAAAAGAAAGGCATGAACAAGAGGCGGTTAGAAAGATTTTTAATCCTAATGACTACTAAAAAATTGGCAAACCGAATTTTATGACTCAAAGGCTTATGACATTTAACCACAACTAGTGACATGTAATTTCAAGCGAGAATGGACCAAAAGAACAACTCTTTAAACACTTTAACCGACTTGGCAAGATTTAAGAACTTGAATAAAAATCAAAAGCGCATAAACTAAAAAATTGAAATTAAAGACCGAAAATAAATTGCATTCAAAATTAAATGGTTCAGGAAAAGTAATGATGAGAAGCATAAATTGGGACTAGAACTAAGAATTCTAGACAAACTTTACATTTTTCCTATATGCCTATTTATACAAAAGTAAAATCTCTGTCTTCTCTTCTTGTTTTCTGTGTTGTGTTTGTTTGGTGAGACAAAACAGCCAAAGCACACTTTTGTGCTTCTTGAAACCATCCTGAGCCTTATATTACTTCTAGGTGTCCATTACTAAACACTTTAACTGACTTAGATTACTTTTAGGCATACCAAGAGGTGGGGGAGGGTTTTTAGGCGCGTGACCTAGTGGATCGGAAAGAGGGGAGAGTGGGGAGTGTTTTGAGGTGGGTGGTGTAGTGTGGTAGGCGGCGGTATGGCGGTGGTGGTGGTATAAGGTGGTCGGCGGCTAGGTTAAAGAGAGAGAGAGAAATGGTGATGATGATGATGTGTGGTAAGTGGTGATATACAACTTTGGACGATTTATGTAATTTTTACTTAGGAAATGACCGAAATACCCCTTTAAAAACCTCCGTTAACTGACGTTAGTGGGAATTGGTGGGCCCAGATGGATGGAGGACGAACAGTGCATAACGTTTCACACTTAAGACGAGCAGTGCAACTTTTTGGTCAAATGACGAAACCTGCGGGCCAACGAAACCACAAGGACGAGCAGTGTAATTTACTCTTTTATTTATGTGTTTCCTTTTTCATTTTTATATAGGCTTTTAATTTTACTAGGTGAGTACTCGCGTCTGGCGGCAACGGTTTCTAGTGGTAAACAATTATCGATAAAAATAGAACGTGAAAAGATCAAAGGTAATTGCAAACGATTGTAACATCTGATAATTCAACTCTAACAAAAATTCTTAACATGTTTTGAAATTCACGAATGGTATGAAAGTATATCATATGATAGTTTTTTTGCAAATAATAAATACTTTCCAAAATTACCTTTTCCACTTTTCACATTCCATTTTTTCAATTTTTGACTTATTGACTATTTTTATATTTTATGTAGTACTAGACGAGTACCCGCGCCTAGCGGCAGCGGTGTCTAGTTTCGACAAAATTTTAGCGGTGATTAGTTTGTTTCAAGAATCAGTATTTTAAGCGTTAAGGAATCCATTTTGAATGATTATATTGTTTTACTGATAGCGTTGTTTTGTATTCAAGATTGTCTTTTTTGATAACATCTGTGTTAATCAATTAATATTAAAATGATTATAACGTCATTTTTTGTTGGAAGGAGCAATTAACACCATTTTTGTGTGTCCCTAGAAAGGTGTAGTACATAAATAGTTGGTGCACATAAACAAAAAATACGAATACAAATATTTATCTTTTGTCTTTATGTTTCAACCTTTCACTTTTATATCGTATAATTTCAGAGATTAACATTCATGTGAATATGGTATATTGGAGTCAATTTTTCATTTTAGGAAGAGAAAACATTAATCTCTGAGAGATTAACATTCATGTGAATATGGTATATTGGAGTCATTTTTGCATTTTAGGAAGAGATTAACATTCATGATAATAACGTCATTTTTTGTTGGAAGGAGAAATTAACACCATTTTTTGTGTCCCTAGAGAGGTGTAGTACATAAATAGTTGGGGCACATAAACAAAAAATACGAATACAAATATTTATCTTTTGTCTTTATGTCTCAACATTTCACTTTTATATCTTATAATTTCAGAGATTAATATTCATGTGAATATGGTATATAGGAGTCAATTTTGCATTTTAGGAAGAGAAAACATTAATCTCTCAGAGATTAACATTCATGTGAATATGGTATATTGGAGTCATTTTTGCATTTTAGGAAGAGAATGCATTAATCTCTCAAGTATATATGGGTTTAGTTATTTTTTGTGTTAAGAAGAGAATACATTTTATTGTAATAATCTTATATGGTATATATGGGTCTAGTCACTTTTGCATCAGGAAAAACATGTTTTTTACTTTACTCAAACACCTTTTTAGGTATCTATTCTTTTTATTTTTTCTTGATACAACGATCTGTAATTCAAAAATTTTTGAACTTTAAATAAGTCTTTTCACGCATCTTATGGGTAAAAAAAAAAGGTTGAACTATCCATCAAAATCATGAGAAACTACATATGAAAATTACGATAATTAGGTGTTTTACATAAACCATCATTTGATGACGTCAAAAGTCATCATTCTTTTAGGCCTGATAGCCTTTGAATTGTACCACTAAGAAGATAAAATATGAATCGGTCAGAGCTATCTTGTTTGATAAAAATTTTGATGGCGCTGAAACAATTAAACAACTACCGAATCATGTAGGACCAATAGTATGCAAAATCATCCAGTAACCCACTTTTCCCTATTTTGTCCTTTTTTATCTTTTAATTACTATATATACTATAGAGCAAGACACTTAATTTGCAACATTAATTGCTATTTATAGTAATTTGGCAAAAATAGTCCCTAAGGTTTAAGTGTCGTTGCAAAGTAAGTCCTGTAGCATTAATTGCTATCTATAGCAATTTGGCAAAAATAGTCCCTAAGGTTTAAGTGTCGTTGCAAAGTAAGTCCTGTAGAATTAATTGCTATCTATAGCAATTTGGCAAAAATAGTCCCTAAGGTTTAAGTGTCGTTACAAAGTAAGTCATTTATAGCTACGAAAATAGTCCCTAAGGTTTGAATTGTATTTGCAAAGTAGGTCCTTCAAGGACTAACCAAAGAAAGTTTGTAGCATTAATTGCTATATATAGCAATTTGGTAAAAATAGTCTCTAAGGTTTAAGTAGAACAAGACACTTAATTTGCAACATTAATTGCTATTTATAGTAATTTGGCAAAAATAGTCTCTAAGGTTTAAGTGTCGTTGCAAAGTAAGTCCTGTAGCATTAATTGCTATCTATGACAATTTGGAAAAAATAGTCCCTAAGGTTTAAGTGTCGTTGCAAAGTAAGTCCTGTAGAATTAATTGCTATCTATAGCAATTTGACAAAAATAGTCCCTAAGGTTTAAGTGTCGTTACAAAGTAAGTCCTTTGTAGCTACGAAAATAGTCCCTAAGGTTTGAATTGTATTTGCAAAGTAGGTCCTTCAAGGACTAACCAAAGAAAGTTTGTAGCATTAATTGCTATCTATAGCAATTTGGCAAAAATAGTCCCTAAGGTTTAAGTGTCCTTGCAAACTAAGTCCTTTGTAGCCACGAAAAATAGTCCCTAAGGTTTGAATTGTCTTTGCAACGTAGGTCCTTCAAGGACTAACCAAATAAATAGACAAACAAATTTTTCGGTCATTCATCAGTTCCAAATTCACGTCTACAAAAGCAATCCCGCTGCATCGCGCGGGTTTCCACACTCGTTAAACAACTATTGAAGTACTTTTCCTTTTATACTTTATTATTTGAATATGACAACTTGTACTCGTACTTCGCAACTTATGACATATCGAAAATTTTATTTTTGAGACCTTCGAAAATTGACACTATAAAACTATTTATTAATATGGTAGAACGCCAACATGTTTATATAATTTCATGAGACATTTTTTATTTTACATAACATTTGGTGTTTTATTAATATTTACTTTCAATTTACATTAAGTGAATATAAAGAATAAAATGGTAATTTTAATCATTCAGAGTGTTGATTCATAAGAATTTTCAAACGTTCATTTTGGTTCAGGACATAGCTCATTCAAAATCTTTGAATTATCCAGCACCTTTGATTCATTCAGGGCCAAATCATATCAATTTATCAAACATCCCCTTAGACTATGATTTAATTTTTCACTTGTTAAATAAATCAATACAACTCTAAACCAAAGACGTAAACAGAATTAATAAAATAGTTGATATACCGTGAGATTTGTTGTAAATTCATAACAAAGCATGTTGACATCTTGATTTTGTTGAACAGTTTCTTCATGCGAATTCCTAATAAATGACGCGCACATGTTACAACTTAAAAAAATAACAAAAATTACTACATTTGGCCCAATTTTGATCTACAACATATCTTCTAAAACAAAAATGCTGATATATCTCATGAGTATATTTTTACTTTGTTTAGATAGTTGATAGGATTCATGTATTTTATTTTAGGAAGAATGCATTCTTTATAGTAATTTGATGTTATGCGTTACTTATGATATTTTTAATTTCAGAATCTGCACGAGCAAAGTATTATCTCAAATATTAGTTATGTTTGCCAAACTTTATGATGATTAAAAAAAAGATAAAATCAATATGCGGAAATGTTATGATGGAAAAATCTCCAAATGATTATATTAAACAATTTTGAATGATTTTTCTTATTGTTTTTTGACGGTATTTTATCATTCATCAAATAGACAAAAGTCTTCCATAAACTATGAAAACAAATGTTTACTTTCCAAAGTATACATTTCAAATCAATGTATACTTTCCAAAGTTACTTTCACATGTTCCACTTTTCCACTTTTCACTTTTCCAATCTTGACTTGTTGACCATTTTTTCTTTTTATGTAGTATAGATAGATATAGAATCTTGGCTTTCATCTATTATCTTTCCTTCACTCAGCTATGTTTGGTAGTGAGCTTTTAGAGCTTTTTGGGCGATGGCGGATGAGACTGAGCTTTTTATTTTTAGTGTTCGTTTGGCAAAGGAGCGGTGAGCTTTGCTATCTTTGGAAAGCTCATTTTTCAACGCTTCTTTAAGAAGTTGTGGCGGTGAAGCGTGGTCATGCTACAACTCGCATTCATCGCTTTCACACTCACTTCTTCTACTATTCCTTCTTCGCTCACGACTACTTTCGCAAACATAAATCCAATGCTTTTAAGAAAGCTGTGTGATGGCGGTGATGCTACAACTCTAACAATTTCATTCTTCTTCTTCTTATTCTTGCTCACAGCAACTTTCGCCAAACATAGCCTATGTGGGATGAGCTTTTTCGATATTTTTTACTACCTAATATACAACGTTAATAAAATGATTTCAAAATGTGTTCTCATACTTATATTTTCTAATAATCATATATCATATATTTTAGAAATGAATTTACATATCTTTTTAGTACTCGTCTAATGGTACTCAATATATACTACATAATAAAAGGTGTATAGTTTCATCGTGATACTTTTTTATTCTGATAACTGGATATATATAAAGTGAATTTGATATTCAGTTTTTGTCACTTGACTACGTTTATTAATTAATACATGTTATATACTTGATAATATAATGCTTGAAAATAACACGTAAGGCTTAAAAATGAGATAATATGACTCTTAAAGCTCGGTCTGCATTCACTTGTGTAAGTATGTAACTATACACTTTTTATTATGTAGTATATATATTGAGTACCATTAGTCGAGTGCTAAAAGGATATGTAAACTCACTTCTAAAATATACGATTATTAGAAAATAAAAGTATAAGAACACATTTTGAAATCATTTTATTAATGTTGAATACTTCACAACTACCAGTTATACGGGTTGCAATGATAATATAAGGCTTAAATCCACCCAACGAATAGCATATATGCCTATAGTCTTTTTTCATTGACCCAATAAATTTGAATAGAGTAACAAACCTCGGTATATATGTCTATACCTTTCTTCCTGACTTTAACCCTTTGCAAGTACACATTTCTACCCCATGATGGTTACGATTTATCAAAAGTATCATAAATCCGTGTACACCAAAAACTATCCCGCGAGAAGATGTTGACAATTTAAAACTTTCTTTACATTTTCCCTCTTACCTATCTCTTTTTAGACCCCCTTATCAAATCAACGGCTAACTGAGTGACCACATCTGGAGAAAACAATGTATGACGATCTTGTGATGAAGTAGATTACACAAACTTTTTATTTAAACTTGTACTAATCTCGTGACTAAGAACATGTGGATACTTTGCGAGTCACTAGATACCCTATACCTAATTGTAAAAAGTATATGTAGTATACAACCTCTTGACCAATCTAAACCATGTGAACCCAAACAAGTCATCTTAAGACATACAACTAACCAACCAACTTGACTCTAAGTTAAATAAGTACACGAACTCGCGAAATACAACTTCCATCCCAAACTCGTAATAAAGAATAACCCCATAGTCACTTTGTCATTGAGATATTAGCCATCTGAATATGTGAATCTTGATAAGGATCAATCATATGCACAATTGTTAAAGTGTTTGTTTGGTAATGCAATATGGTTTAAGGTCTGTTCGTTATCTTGAAGATATCCCAGTTGTATCTTGAAGGTAAACCTATAGACATCGATAGTTAAGAAAATGTGTTTTATGTAGTTCCAAAGCTTAATATACCAAGTCAAATTTTATGACTTCCATGTGTATGAATAATTTCACCAAGAGATTTGTCGATGTAATTACTAATTACATTTATCAAAGAAACACATGAAACTAGCCAGTTTATTCGAACGAGTCATGAAAATAGTATATATAGTAAAGGAATGTGTATATGTGAGCTAATGAACATGTAAACATGTGACTTACCATGCATGTACTTATGCGTTTTTTATATGTAACTTTCGAGTGGCCTAAATTGATGAAGTGCATTTAATATATGTATATATATTTAATTTTAAGCTAGAAAATATATTATGATCGTATATAAAGACTAATGATGCATCAAATTTAAGTCGATCATTATATAATGTGTGTTATAGTTATCACTCATTCTTACCATATTAATTTTTTTCTCATTTGATCATAACTCTATATAAACATAGCTAAACTAAACAACAATAGAATGTTAAAATAAATAATATAAATTTTATTAATAATTTTTTATTGATTTTAAATTTTAAAATTATGGTAAGTTATTAATCTTATAAATTTTCTTCGTAATAAACTCTTTGTAAGTATGATAGATTGATAGTACAAAATCAAAGGGATTTTTCCCACATCGGAAGATGAAGATAAAACTATGAAATGTTTAGACTATTAATTAAAGCCAACAGTGCAAGTTTTACAATCCATCAATCTATACTATATAATATAACACACTTTTTTTCAACCATTTAATTAATTTTTTCCTAATATAACTAAGCCTGTCATGCTGCCACACATTTAGAAAGAATTTTAAAAAAATAAAAATTAAAAAAAATGCCAGCCTTCATGACTAATATTTTATTTCATTGATTAATACACATAATTAGGCTTTAATTTAGTAACTCTTTAATATTAAGTTAAGTTAGGAAGTCTTAATAATCAGCCTACGCATGCATGAGTTCTTCCATTTAGAATGTACCATACGTGTAATTGATACACTCAAAATTTTCTTTTCAATCACAAAATGCATTTTAATGAACATTAAATAAGTACAAGTTATATGATGATATTTTGACTGCATTTTCATCTTGGTTTTTTGGTGTTGATTCATCCTCATCAACATTAATTCTTACTGGTAAGAGACTTTAGATAGTTATGTGTATTACTAATAATGTTATCAGAGATTTTTGTTATGTATTTTTTAAAATTAAACGGCCGCAAGACTCATATTGGTGATTTAATTCTAAAGTAACAATTGTTAGATTTTTAGTTATTGGTGCTTTTCTTTCTATATTTTTCATTTTCTTTTTTGTTGCGGTATGCTTTCTTTTACCTCTTTTTTGGCTTTGGTTGCTTCACTATTTGCTAAAGAACTCAAATGCAGCCCTTTTACTTTTAATCCCAGAAATAAAATGTATCAACTAGAAAAACATGTTGTCTTGGACGTATGGTATGTTTGTTCAGCATTGCTTTTATGAATTAGTCTAAAACATGGCTCACTCGCTTCGCATAATTAGTCTATTAGTTCCTTATACTTTGTAGATAATTGTTGTTTTGAAGTTTATTTAGAGCACTGAAGCATTTGGAGAACCAAAAACTTCAAGTGTAGTATCTGATTCATGATGTTATGAGCCATGGTATTATAAATGCATATTTATTGTAAAAGCGAAATACTTTTTGCTTGGTCTATATTTTGTATGCTCGATTAGTTTGCTACATAGTTTGTGTGTTCGGTAGATAATAACACATGTTTGCTGCAAGTTGCAACATTTGTGTTATAGTTGTTTTTAATTGTCAATTCTATTTTCACGGTAGGAATCTGTGAGATAACTAAAAGTTGGAATAACATGTAACTGTAGACTCCTAGATGTGAGAAGCATTTCTCATTGGGTGAAGACTGAATATACGTAACAAACTTTTTCAAATTAATCAATATACGTAACATACTTATTTTATTATCAACATCGTAATATACTTTTAAATACTTACCAATATACGTAATATTGACAGGTTACCACTTTAAAAAGTTACAGTAATGGTCTGTGTTGTTTTCCTTGACTTTCACCGTTAGTCCTTTGACATTTTTTCACATAAAAAGTTGCAGTTATGGTCCCTGTGGTTTGTTTGACTTTCACCGTTAGTCCTTTGACTTTCATCTTTTTTATATACGTTTTTTACGCGTTTTTATACACGTTTTTTACACATCTTTTACACATTTTTATATATGTTTTTTACACGTTTTTATACACATTCTTTACACACGTTTTTATATACGTTTTTACACGTTTTTATACACATTTTTATGCACGTTTTTATACACGGTTTTATGTACATTTTTACACGTTTTTATATACGTTTTTTTACATGATTTTATGCATGTTTTTATACACGATTTTATATACGTTTTCTTACACGTTTTCAAACACGTTTTTTTACATGTTTTATATACATGTTTTACACGATTTTATGCACGGTTTTATATACGTTTTTTACACATTTTTACATGTTTTTAAACACGTTTTTTACACATGTTTTTATATACGTGTTTTTACACGACTTTATGCATGTTTTTATACACGGCTTTATATACGTGTTTTTACACGTTTTTTAACACGGTTTTATACACGTATTTAAAAACATTTTTTAAACATGTATAATAAGGTGCATAAAAACGTGTATAAAAAACGTGTAAAAAACGTATATAAAACCGTGTATAAAAATATGCATAAAATCGTGTAAAAAACGTATATAAAAATGTTTATAAAAATGTGTTAAAAGCGTGTATAAAAACATGTAAAAAACGTATATAAAACGTGTAAAAAACGTATATTCAAATGTGTGTAAAAACATGTATAAAAGCATGTATAAAAATGTGCATAAAAACGTATATAAAAATGTATATAAAACCATATATAAAAACGTATATAAAAAAGATGAAAGTCAAAGGACTAACGGTGAAAGTCAAAGAAAACCACAGGGACCATTAATGTAATTTTTATGTGAAAAAATGTCAAAGGACTAACGGTAAAATTAGCGCAAACGACAGGGACCATTACTGTAACTTTAATAACTGGTAACTTGTCAATATTACGTATATTGGTAAGTATTTGAAATTATATTACGTATGTTGAGAATAAAATAAGTATGTTAGCCTTCACCCTTTCTCATTTGAAAAAAATTTGTTACGTATATTTAGCCTTCACCCTTTCTCATTTGAGCACAAGCTATATTGTAATGGTCTTATTTCTAATCATTAAAGTTTTGGGGAGATTATATAGTATAAGATCATATTATAAAGGCTTATATAAATAAGAATTAGGATCAAATAAGAAGAAAAAATAAAATGAGCATGATAAGAAGAAACCACAATCACACATTTCAGATGCACCTATAAATATAAATGCATCTCCCTTTAAAAATCTAACTCTAATTTGAAATATGTGACTAGAAATTCTTCTTATTCTTCTCATTTTAGTTTTTCTTCTTACTAGATCCATTCCCATATAAATAAACGATCAAGCATACAAAATGAATATTATGTTATTATTTTAAGTTTTATATAGTTAAACAAGTTGTCAGTTAACATATTTATAATCCGAACCTATTTATCCCTAACTAAAATATTGTTTAGTTACGTAACAACGGTCAACTTTAGTCGACTGATAACAAAACTGTACGAACAATCAACAAACAAACAATAAACAACTATTAACTTCTAATAGCACGCGGTAGCAATCTTCTAACAGCATCAGCATCAAAAGCAAAACAAAGATAACATTTTTTTTATATGGTTGGAGGGTGGCGGCTAGGGTTTGATGGGGTGATTTAGGGGAGGTGGCTTGAAGCACGTCAATAATGCTGACTAATATGTATCTTTTTAATGGTTGATTTCGTGATATACAAGTCATCATTTAACTTTTTGCCATCTCTTTAAAATACCCGTAAATTTTACGGGTCTTTTAGCTAGTGTGGTAATAAGCCATAGTAAAATCAAGATCTAAATACGCTTTTTTATTAAATTTATATTTATAACACAAATATTGAAATTCTTTTAATATTTATAACTTGTTTATATATAATGGGAAGAGATCAAGTGAGAAGAAAAAATAAAATGAGAAGAGTGAGAAATATTCTTAGCCACACATTTTAAATAAAAAAAAGAAATTTAAAAGGAGATACATCTACTTTTGTAGGTGCATCTAAAATATGTGATTGTAGTTTTTTCTCATCCTTCTTATTTGATCCATACTGTATATATAATAACTACAAACAAATGTCACCAACTTACTAAATATATGTCAAACACGTAGAAGTCATATTTATATGTCAACGCATAAATCATTTTAGGTTTCAAGGTTAATGTTTGTTCACTCATTAACTTGTTAACATAGCCAATCTTAATATTGCTATAAGTAAAACACTAAATAAACTTTCGAATGCCATATGTATAAAGTGTTTATAAACGAAATAAGAAACCGTAAACCAAAGTTTGTTTTACTTAAATCATATCGGTGTATTGCTAATTGTTTTTTAATACCTTAGATCTATATAAAGGAGCGTTTGTTTGTGAATGGGTTGGATTTAGAATCAGATTTTAATTTTGTATAGTGTATATATTTTATATAAATAAAATTATAAAGTTAAAAGTTTTAAGAAAAACAAATTAAAGAAAGAGTAAGCGAGATAGACGTGAAAACTGGACTTGCACTTAGACATGAAACGGAACATAATCGTTATAAAGCGAGATAGACTTGAAAACTGGACTTGCACTTAGACATGAAACGGAACATAATCGTTATAAAGGTGGCAAGTTAATGGGACTAATAGATAGCAAATTTTAGGTACTTGATCCTAATTTTGGAGCCTACAATCGCATACCAAACAACCAACTTTTACCATCATCCCTAATTCAAATGTCTAAACTCATCAACCAAACGCGCCCTAAGATTATCCGAATGATTTAAGTTTAAGTTTCTTCTAAGTTTTTAGCTTGAAGTGTTGTACCTCTCTGGGGTAATGATTTTGTTCGTAGTCATATCAGCTCGATTCGCTATTTAAGCTTGTCAAATCTCAAAGAGTGTGCAGTAAAGTTTTTGGTTTTTCAGCTAATTTGGTTTTAAAAATTTATTTCAAATTTCAGCTGCTGAAAACAGCTATTTTTAAATGGGCGCTCTTTGAATCGACTGAATATCATTTTCTTAGTCTACTATGCAAGGTTCTAATAGTAGTGCTTAGGATCCATTTTCTGTGGTATGTGTTGGAAAAGGTTTTGATGAAAACAGCTACGTTGGTAATAAAATCGTGTCTTAATATGCAGAAAAAATGTGTCACTAGCACGCTGTTGGTCATCTCAAGTGGCAAGGCAACATCTATCTTCGCCATCCATATAGGCTGTAACAACATTTTAGCGCTACCTTAGTACCATTTGAAACGTCATGAAACAAAGATTCCGTGCAGTAGGATTATACTGATTAATTTAGAAGATATGGATATCAAAATGCTGTAGAACAAGTAAAACCATTACACACATCATTTTAGGTTCATGCCTAAAGTTAAATACCTGATCAAATTAAAATTTAGTTAAAACCAATCCAAAGAAATAAATAGAAAAGACAAATTCTTATTGCGACCCGAATCTGTATTTCATATTTACAAAGTGAACAAATTTGCTATGTTCTGAAATCACTTAGTCTAGCAATTTCTCCTATTCTTGTATGTGCGATTTATGATAACATAATCCGAATCCAATCTAAAGTTCCAACTTTACAATTCAAACAAATAAAGAAAACCTGACAAGGAAATTTGACCCATCCGAATCCAATCTAGCAGTTTATGCCGATATGAAATGTGGACAATGCTTAGTTTGGCTGGATATTACGATAATCTCATGAGCCCAATGCTGGAAAAAGTTTTATATTACGATATCAACACTTGTATACATTTCTACAACAAAGTATAGGACGTAAAATGTACCATTAAGGTATGAAAGATGTATCATCCGAAACTTTGAGAAGTTGGAGAATATGCTAACAATGTAAATTAGGTGGTGTTGTACGTCTTTGTTAAAGAAAATATCGAGGTAGTTTCTGATCTACATTTTCAGTCCGTTTTATCGGTGGTAGACTTTTTCATGTTTCTTGTTTCTTGATAACTTGAACGAGTTTAGGAGCAGTTTTTAGACTTAAGATATGGCACATTTGCAAAATGAGGATAATTGGATAAACTTATAGGGTTTAAGTTTATTAAATAGCGCGATTTTCTCCAACGTCCCGATATAGATGCGTGTATTAAATTTCGTTCATAAATAGTCATGTACTTTTGATTTCGTCTTAATATAGTGTACATGAGTGGCCATACCTAGGTAACCCGCTATTCTAAACTGTGAAATGTTATTTTTTAGCAAAATGGTCCCTTGTTGTCTGCTTTTTTTGCAAAATCGGTCCTTTGCATTTTTTCAAAATAAGTCCTTGTACATTTTTTTGCACCGTTAGTCCTTCCGTTAATAATTTTTACCGTTAGTCTATTTTTTCAAATAATAGTTTTGCTAGTTAGTCTCTCCATTAATAATAGTTTCGCCCTTTTTACGTTTTGTCCGTTTTCTTTCGTTTTTATCCGTTTCCACATTTTTTACGTTTTCGTCCGTTTTTATCCGTTTCCACGTTTTTACGTTTTGTCCGTTTTATGCATTCTTTATGCATTTTCGACACTTTTTACATTTTATCCGTTTCATTCGTTTTTTATCCGTTTTGCCTAATTTTTACGTTTTTGTACGTTTTCATTCCACGTTTTATATGTTTCGCCGCTTTTTATGTTATTTGTACATTTTTATCCGTTTTAGTCCGTTTTACGTTTTTTTAAATTTACGTTTTTTAAAAACTTTACGTTTTTAAACTTTAAGTGTTTTTTAAACTTTGTTAAAAATTTAAGTTTTTTTAAAAAAAACTTTCGTTCGATTTTTAAAAAATTTACGTTTAAAAAAAACTTTTTAAAACTAAAAAAAAACTTTACGTTATTAAAAAAAAAAAAAAAAAAAAAACTTTCTTTAAAATTCGTTTTTTAACTTTTTAAAATTTACGTTTTTTTAAAGAAAAAACTTTCGTTCGTTTTTATTAAAAAAAACTTTACGTTAAAAAAACACTTTCTTTAAAATTTACGCTTTTTTAAAATTTACGTTTTTTTAAAAAACTTTCGTTCGTTTTTAAAAAATTCGTTTTTAAAAAACTTTTTTTAAAAACTTTAGTTAGATTTTTTAAAAGTTCGTTTTTATTAAAAAAAACTTTTAAAAAACTTTCGTTCGTTTTTAAAGAAAAACTTTCTTTAAAATTTAGGTTTTATTTAAACTTTTTTTAAAATTTACGTTTTTTTATAAAACTTTACGTTAAAAAAAAAAAAAAAAAAAAAAAAAACTTTCTTTAAAATTTACGCTTTTTTTAACTTTTAAAAATTTACGTTTTAAAAAAAATCTTTCGTTCGTTTTTTTTAAAAATTCGTTTTTTTAAAAAACTTTTTAAAAACTTTCTTTATTTAACGAAATTTAGTCACGTCTATATTAGCGGTCAACCGGTCACTTTCATATCTGTATTAGCGAAATCAAAAGTACATGACTATTTATATAGCGAAATTTAGTACACGTACTATATCGGGACATTGGAGAAAGTACGTGGCTATTTAATAGCTTAAACCCTAAACTTATATGGTCTATTTTGTTAGAATTTGGTTGGGTGAAAACTTTATCCTCACATTGGAAAATTAATGAAACAAATGTCAATATATTAAGGGAGTTGATATTGAAATCATAAAAAGTGATGTCAACCCTCAGTTATGTACATAGTATATTGTAACTTATCTATTATAGGTGTGATATTGTGGTGTCAATATTTTTAAATTAAATTTACATATATTTACAGCTTTTACATTATAATTCATTATATTTTTAAAAGTATTTAAGTAATTTAACTAGCCATAAGTCTCATTTTATGGGCTTAGGCTTATGGAATATTTTTATAATTCAAATTAAATTCGCATATATTTACAGCTTTTACGTAATAATTCATTATATTTTTAAGGGTATTTAAGTAATTTAACTAGTCATAAGCCCCATTTTATGGGCTTGGTCTTATGAAGCTTGTGTGACAAACGAAACTTATTTTATTAGCCGGCTTATTTTAAAAGCCCAAGGCCCAGCCATCACCAAACATAACCTATATATTGTACATGGGGGGTGCATATTACCATATGATGAGGTTAGACTATGTTTATTGGCAAGGTTGACAACCCAACCGACTCAAAATACATACAAAAATAATATTTTTTTAATTTTTGTATACAATCTTGCTTCCAAGTTCCAACCTTAGTCACTTGACAATCTAGATCCCTAACCCACAATCTCACAAAACATTGTTTTATTGGCTAGTTTTTTCTTTGTTTCCTTTTTATTTTAATTTTTAATATTTTAGGTTGGGTTGTTGATAAATGATAAAAAAATTAAGATTGGTTGTATGTATAGATTGTATATGTGGATGAGTGAGAAAATAATATTTTAATTAAAGATTTGGTTGGATGAGGTTGTGAATAAAGATAGTCTTGTATTTCGCCAATTGGTTTTTTAGATCCTTATATACTTGTCTGGTAAAATTATATGAGGTTACCACAGGACATGTCACTCTTTTAACTCTATAGGTTTTCAGCTAATTTGGCTTTAATCATATATTTCAAATTTTGTTATGGCAGCTGCTGAAATACCTCGGTGGAGGAACAAGAAGAAAACAGCTGAAATGCTTGGTTTCGCTATTTTAATATGGGCGCTCTTTGAATCGACTGAATATGATTTTCTTAGTCTACTAAGCAAGATTCTAATAGTGTTGGAAAAGGTTTCGATGAAACAGCTACGTTGGTAACAAAATCGTGTCACCAGCACACTCTGTTGGTCATCTCAAGTGGTAAGGCAACATCTATCTTCGACATCCATTTAGGCCGTAACAACATTTTAGTGCAACCTTAGTACCATTTGAAATGTCATCATGCAATAGGATTATACTGATTAATTCAAAAGATATGGATGTCGAAATGCTGTAAGAATAATTAAAACCATTACAGACATCATTTATGGTTCATGCCTAGAGTTAAATAGCTCAATCAAGATTCAATTTAAACCAGTACATAGGAAAAAACAGAAAAGACAATTTTCTTATTACAACCCAAATCTGTATTTCATATTTACAAAGTGAGCAAATTTGCTATGTTCTCCTATTCTTATATGTGTGGTTTATGATAACATTATCTGAATCCAATCTAATGTTCCAACTTTA
The DNA here is from genome assembly GCA_022545495.1 of Chrysanthemum lavandulifolium. Taxonomy (NCBI): domain Eukaryota; kingdom Viridiplantae; phylum Streptophyta; class Magnoliopsida; order Asterales; family Asteraceae; genus Chrysanthemum; species Chrysanthemum lavandulifolium. Next base: position 130,647,978 of record CM040239.1, read on the forward strand.
CAATTCAAACTAATATAGAGAACCTGACACGGAAATTTGACTCATATGAATGAGCTTCCGTCCACCCCACCATGGACATTGTCTCAGAACAAAGACCGGGCCTCTTCGGATATGCCCAAAGCTTGGGGACAAATTCATCATATGAGTCGGAATCAGTATCACTGTCACTCTCTGATGAAGCATATTCACCATCTATGTACTCAACAATCTGGCAAAACAAACATTTTTGCAGCAACCAACATTATCAAAATTATTCTAATAGTTATCCATTCATTTATACATTATTTCTCGGTATAATGACAATGGTCCTTTATTTGTATCATTGGAAAAAAAGGGTTAAGAACCATGAGTGTGAAGTTACCTGTCGTGTGGATATTGGATTGATTTGGTGATATTTGCATTGCAGCCTAGAAGTAGTTCCATTCGCCATGTCACTAACCCAAAAAATTGTTTGGCAATGCTTGCAAAATCCCCTAGAAGATGTAAGAAGTTTCTTTGATGAGAATCCTGTAATCGAAAGAAATCTAACAATGAAGATGTAATCATACATGCTCAAATGTCATGATCAGTATACTGCTTAATTGATCTCTCAAAGGTGTAAGATAAAAGAATGTTATAATGAGTGCTAAGTTCTTAAAAATTAATGTGTAGCACAGAGTTTGACTGCATACCATCATATGCTTTCTTAAAGGTAGTTCTCCAGTCAAGGCTGTTATTTACAATGTTCCCTTGGGGCAATTTTGATTTCGCCTCCTCGGTCAATGCACCATGAAGCTTATAAGTCTTACCGAAATTATGTGAAGTGTTGTAAAACACGGTATACATTATCTGCCACAAATGGTTATCCGTTGAAGCAGCATTCCAAGAGCTACAATGAAACATTTACAAGTATTTAACAACATCCACATATGCAAAGTGGAAATAGTTTTATGGTTTAATTTAGATTAGGCCAGCTAAGTTGGTGAATACATTTCTATTAATAGCGCGACAGATAATAATTGGCACACTATCCAATGGAAAAGCGCTATTTTTGAAACAGCAGTGTGTGAAGAATCCATGGTGGGAATAGGAACATAATATAGAAAAGCAAAAAGTTCATAAACAATGGCAAAAAAAATACCGGCAAACTTGCAGAGCAGAAAGTAAAGAGTGTAAATCCAAGAAGCTGAAGATATGCACGATAACATCTTGTGGAAGCTCAACCAAATCTGTTCAAAAAACGACAGTAAATATCTCATTGCCATCATAAACTTGCAAGTATATATATACATCCATAAATAATACTATGCCATATAGACATCAAAGAGCTAATTTGTATTACAAGAATAGAGGCAAAGTACCTGAGTTTTTAACCATGGTCAGGGGGTGTTCCGCTACGTCACCAGATAAATGGGTAAGGGTTGGAGTTAAACATGTTCAGGTTCACTTGAACAACCCATATGAAACGAGAAGTATGTATGGGATTTCATGTTTTCGTAAACCTTAAATCCCGTCAACCTTTAAATTCATAGTGTTTTATGGATTATAATGGGGGTTGATTTTCTATCGAAGGGGTTGACATTAAGTGCAATCATGTGTAATTATTGAGTTTATTAGAAACTGAAGTTGATAATAATCTTATTACGTGTTGATTTAGATCATATACTTGTCTATGATAATGTACCCAAGTTACTAACTTTGGGTACCCACATAGCCACATATTTGGCAAACCTGCTTAAGGCTCATGAAGCAACTACCGCATACCACAACCACCAAATATATATACTTTCAGATAAACTTGTCGTGGGGATATCAACACCACCTAGGTATCTTCATATCCAGGATCAATCGCTTCTAAGCATGCACTCAAAGGTATCATACTACCCAGGGTGAAAGTCGTTCTAACAAACTCTAGGAGACTAACACAAAGATTATTTGGTAGTCCCCATTCCAACTACTTTTGAAGTCATATGGTTTTGTGGCACAATGTGATCAGCAAACACGTCTTGTAATTTTGAGCATGGTAAAAACTTTATAGACATGTCATCTTCATCACAAATGTACGCACACAACCCTGACTTTACACATAGTAAACCTTTTACCCTTTCTTAGCTGACTTTAATCCATGCTGCAAACTTACGTCACAGGCCAGACGTGACGCCATGATAACTTGATTTTTATTGTAAACAACATTTGATCCCACATTGGATTAAAGAATAAAGGGGCGAAGGATAAAAGGTTGAAGAGGTAAAAAACAAACAGTGGTTTATTGGGTATCAAACGTTGGACTGAAGAATAAAGGAGCGAAGAACAGATCTCAACCTATCAAAATCATCCTTTTATCTTATTTTTCGCCTAAGAAAATTGTGAAAGGATTACAAGATCTGGCCATGTGATACCATTTTGCTGCTAGTCAATTATAGAAGGGAAAAAAAGGTTCACCCTGTGTTAAAATTACAGTTTTATGTGTAATTTAGTAACGGAGATGACAGCCCTTTATATAGTTTATTTCCATGTTCTATAAACTAGCCAAACAAAATTAAAGAGAATACTTGTGATATTCACACTGATTCAGAATGTGCCATGTAACTATGTAGCTAGAAAAATATTTAGGTTAGGGGCCGTCAAATACTCCTTGTGCTAGAGTTTGATACAACTGCTTATGGAAAGTTGATACATTTGGGTGCAAACCAAAAACTGATCAAATCCGGAACATCAATCTATGTAATGAGTCTGTGTGGGGTTTTGTATGTGGGTAGCCAGAGTCTGAAACTCGAGTACATCATTCGTTTCCTATGTCTTTTTTTTTTTTTTTTTTTTTTTTTTGGTAGAGTTATGGAAATCAATAACACAAGCGAATACAAATGGCTAGATACAGCTAACGCTTTAAAAGACGTGTCGTGGTTATGATTTGAACTTTCAACCAGTTGCTTAATCGTACAGGCCAACCCGAACACGCCACAATTCCTAATTTTATTTGAGATTCTAGTAATAACTTCATGCCTATGTCATGTTATTCTAGGAACTTTTTACACATCCAAATACAAAGAAAAAGATAAACTAGACATACATGTTCCGTGCATCAGAAGCCTTTTACTTACTGATAACATAATCCTAGATTCATTTTACACTTGTTTCGCCTAGAAATCTGTTATGTTAATTTGTCATCTCATGATAACTAAAATCAATAGCATACAAAGACATAACATCCAATTCATCGCTTGCTAAACCTTAAATTTCATAATTTAAACATGAAAACTTTAAAAATCTCAACACACGCTAAAGAAAAACAAACCTTGTTCATTTTTTAGGGCTTTAGAACCCCTCTTATGAGCAACCATCGCTTGCTTAAACTCAGTTACTGCTTGGGTCTTCTTTTGCTTGGGCAATGCTGACTCCACACTCTGAATAAGAGCATTGGCTGCAGAAACTGCAGTTTGCGTTTGCATCCTGAATTTTAATTAAACAACCAATAGTTAGTACTTACATAAATCCGCACGTAAAAATAAACCACATAAAAAGTTACACCAACAACCGAAGAAAACATTTCCAATTCCGTTTTATCTATAATTCAGCATGAAAACATCATACCAAATAACTTGTACCCGTACTAAATAATTATCTGTTGCTAGTGGGGGAAAGTTACTTTGCTGTCAGCGTTGAGGGAAATCAATGTTCTTCGTAAACTGCTAAATAATTATCTATCGTTAGTGGGCATAAGTTACTTTACGGTCATTTTACAGTCAGCATTGCTAGTTAATACTCCGTTATCAACGTTTTCAGTGAAATAACTTGTCCCACTAAGGTGTTGTTTGTTTTTGAGATGTTTTACATCTAATCGGCATTATCATGTCAATCTCAAGTCCTGAATAAAACTAGTAATCATACTTTAAATGAAAATTCTGCAAAATTGAAGTCGAAAAAATGTCCTTTTTCCCTCTTATGCTAAAAAACACTAGCTTGCGCGTCAGTACTAGGCATATGAGCAGGGGCGGAGCGAGGGGGTTCCGATGAATTTTTCTTGCGTAGTAAAATTATGTCAAATATATCAGATTTTTCTAAAATAAACCCGGTCCTTAATTTTTGGGTTACTATTTTCGGTATTATAACATAAGAAACTTATCATAAGCCCAAATCAAATAAGCCATAAGTCGGGTATATAAGCGAAACAAACACCCCCTATATTAACATCACATCTAATTGACATTTTAACATATGATTAAAGAAATAATACCTAGGAAGAAGGCGGATGGCGGTAAGGGTATCTTGAAACACAACCGATTGCAATGTTTTAGGGAGTTTAGAATAAGATTGTTTAATTATTGAAGCAAGTTCTCTACAGGCTGACGGGAAATGACATGTTCTCTTTAAGGAATCTTCAAGAGTTAATTTACGGTATCTATTGTGAAAAGATCCTTCCATTGTTAGAGAACAATCAGGCCATCATGGTTATGACAGGAAATAAGGGATGTTAAAGCGGTTAGGATTCTGTGGATTTTCTATTTGATTACCGGGTAGTAGTATAGAAAGATAGGTTTGTGAGTCAAATCCATGCTCATTTGCGTTCGGGTCGTTCCCTTCCTTTGGTAAATTGTGATTTTTATTTTTATTTTTTTCTTTTAACCACATTTTCTAGTTCTTGCTAAAATAAAATAAAAGGGTTTTTGATATATATCTTCGAAAATGCAAAGTGCGTATATATTCAAAGACGTCATAAAAGCAATTGTATTATGTGCATAAAAAACTCTGAAAGGATATATGTCGATTATTCACTTTGGCGAGGATATATGTCGTTTTCTAAAATGGGAAACACAGTTTATAGTTAGAAATCAATATCAGATGTTATAAATAGTACTCTCTCCGTCTCAAAATATAAGTCTATTTTGACTTTTTAAATACAATTTTGATCTTAAATTTTTTTTTTATTATATAATACTTGATAAAAATATATAAATGGATTGGATTTTAAATGTATTTTTAATTGGTATAATTTTCATCGAGTATTATATAATACAAATAAAAATATTTAATGTCAAAGTTTGAATCAAAAAGTCAAAACGAACTTATATTTTGAGATAAATGGAGTACTTCTCAAATCACAATCTTTGATTGGGAAATTCTTCTACACAACATGGTACCACTAAAACACGAACCTTTTGATAAATTGTGATGCTTTTAGTTAGGGCTTACGCAGTGGCGGAGCTAAAACATAAATTTTGAGATGGCCACTAATATAGTTCTTCTATATTAAGAGGACCAAAAATTATAATGTAAAAAATTAGCATACAAATAGCATGAAAAGTAAGTTATTATTTTTTTTTTCTTGGGGCCACCACCCCTCCTCTAGCTCTGAAGTAGCAATTTGTGTTCAAAATAAAAAAAAAACAAACTAATTTTTGTTTATTTATAAAAGATTTGAACACATTTAGCTTTTTTTTTAAGTGGGCATATATAGCCCGTTTGAGGAATTTATTTCGTTTTTTTAGGTATTTTCTAAAGTGATTCGTATAATATGAGCTCGTTTGGCTCGTGCCTGTTTGGGCCGAGCCGTTTGAACCGTGACTCGTGCCTGCCCGGCCCGCCAATTTTACCACCTCTAACTCCGCCTATGAGTTTACGAAATATGCACTAGGAACTAAACTTTCTTCAAAATCTTGTTTTAGCATGTAAACTTCAAAAAATATATGATAAATATAACAAACTTTTATAAAGTGTTCTAATATACACATTAAGATGTTTTATCATATCAGACAATCTGACACCGTGTCATTATCTTTAACATAACAACATATCAAAATGTGTATATTCGTTTTATATAAGTTTGTTACATTTACTAATTTTTTTGAAGTTTACGTACTAAGACGAGATTTTTAAAGAAAGTTCGTTGCTTTTTCATAGCGTAAACCCCGTTAATAACCGTCAACAAAGTTTTGTTAAAATTTCGTTTTGAGTACGTGAATAAAAATGTGTCAAACCGAATGTTACAAAATTTCAAAATATATTTTAATATGCGCATTTTGATGATGTATGATACCTTAGTACTTTTTATGCAACACGTTACTAAAACGTGTTTATTTAAACACATTTTAAAATTTTAACATTTAGTGCAATAGTTTAACGAAAATTTGTTCTTCTTTAATAGCCTATAATTTGGAAAATATCAAATAAAAAGCATTATAAGTTTACAGCAAATTTAAAGATGTGATCATTTAAGTTTATTTTATTTATCGTCAAAAGTAATACTATTTGTGCATCATCTAAATAAGTTTTTTGGTTTATTTTTTCTATTAAACTACATTTTTATTCTCGCCATGATGGCAATTAGAAGATTTAAGAAATATTTAATTTTTAAATGAGATTATATAAGTGGGGTTTTCATGATTGAAACATGAATGGCTTAAATTCTTCGGATTGATTTTTTATTTTTTTTATTCATCTTTATGGAATTAAACTCTATCAAAGCTAGATAAATTTGCTTAACCCGGTTCAAAACAAATATGTATAAGAAGAAAAAAAAAGGTTAAAAGAAATTATTCAAGTTGGGCTTGGCCCAAATAACTTAAAAAGTACGTAGTATAAATTTGAACGACATGACATTACCCAATATTTGGGTGACTCGTGTTAGAAATAAATCTTTGATAATAACAAGTTGAAAGTTGAAACTGCCCAAAAGTCCAAAATGTACGGAGCAAAGTATAAATTAGTCCTTTACTTCGTCATAATATTACTATAAGCAAGGGGATTACAAGTGGCACCCCTCTCATATTTATCATTGTTTTTTTCACTTTTATAATTTGTTTATATTAAAAAAATTATAAAACTAAAATCAATAACGTAAAATATAAATTTAACAATTAAAGTATTAAGCGACGAAAAATACTGAAAAGCAATGATAAAAATTATGTTTCTTGTAAGCGAGTGGATGGGGAGTGAGAGACAAAATAAGTGGGCATGGTGCAATAACATATCCCATAAGTAAGAAAAGAATTGCAAGTTGGGTCATAAAGGCATACGACTACAAAAAATCTGAATGTTTTGTCTTTGTACCCTCCTTTAACCATGTTCTGATATAATACGAGTTTTTATCGATTTTGTTCGAACTTTTGTCATTTTAATACTTTTTATTTATTAAACTTTATAATTTTTTTCACACTTTTCGTTTCACCTTTTTATAATACAAAAACAAAAATAAAATTTTTAAAAAAAACCAAAAAAAAACAAAAAAAAACAAAACCCTAAAACAAGGAGGTATAACTTGTACAAATAGAGGGGTCTTTATAACCTACCTCAAAGAAGAAAAATAATATGTTTGTGGTCGGTCATTAATGACACATTGCAATCGGTGAACAAAATAATTACTCCCTCGTCTTCAAATAAATGTCTATTTTGATATCTTGCAGTCTTTTTTGTTCAACTTCAACCTTAATATTTTTGATTGTGTTATATAACATTTCATGCAAAATATATGAATATATTGGGTTTGAATGTATTTTTGTTGGTATAATTTTTATTAAATATTATATAACATAAACAAAAATATTTAAAGTCAAAATTGAAAAAAAAAAGACTACTAAAGATCAAAATGAACATTTATTAAAGAGAGTGGAAGTATATACTAGTAGTGTATACCAAACTTTGTGTATCTTAAAGAAAAAATTGTGGACACAATATAGGTGCTTTGTATTTTCTATATCGTCTATTAAGGGTGTGTTTAGTATGTAACCCGAAATCATTATAGATATGATTTTGATTACAAGGATATATCATATCATAAGTAGTATTGTCAATTTAATTATTGGGTATAAGGTTGAAGGTATAGGTATCACTTTTAATAAGGCTCATTTAATAGTAAAAATAAAATAAAATATATCATTAAAATATAATGAGCAATTTCGTATTTATCTAAGCTTAACATGATAATGGCGTATTTACTCAAATCGTCTTTAAATCGTTTGTACGTCATGCGTTCAAAGTTGTATTTGAGTAAATATAACGTTTTAAATGTTTAAGCCGAATAAATATGGAATTATCCCAAAATATAAAATATAACTTGTAAAGTGTTATAAAGTTAGTAATAAATAACAAAAGTATATGGACCTCACTAAAATGGTAGAGAAAAGTCGCCAATTCATACTACTATGGATCTATCATTGTTATCATTCTTTGATATAAAGTCTCTAACCAAACATTTTATATGAAATAAATGTGATTGATTGATTGATTCTTATGATACGAGTATTATTGAAAGTAACAATCACATTGTTTATAGATCGGTGATATGGTATGACATATATAAATTTTGTAGATCTTAAAGGGAAAAAAAATATATTATAATGAATACTCTTAAGAAAAAATCATTACAAGGAAAGGTGAATTAAAGAAAAATCGATACAAGAAATCTTTTACTGGATATCAGAATTTTAAAATACATCATAATAATCCAACATTAAGAAAAGGATGAAATATTGCACGCTAGTTCTAAAATCCGGATATTTATATTATTGTTAATAACAATTTAAGCTATCTTAAAATTGTAAAGAGAAATAACGTAGATTTCTATATATCTTATCTTAATAATAGAGATTAGACCCTCTCTCTTATTAAATTTTAAGATTTCCAAATATAGAATTTAAGCAAATACATATATTAATGTTTTATGTACAGTTAATTTATGCGCAACCATTTATATTAAACATATGCAATTAATACTCATCTTAAATCACCACCTTACTCAAAAACACAACCATTTTATCACATGATACAATCTAATCAAGCTACTAACAATTTATTATTAAAATCAATTACCCAAGCACTTAAAACACGAGCATAAAAACACAACCTACACAACTTAAAAGACCAGCATAGTTAAAATTACTCAAATATAAAATTCTTGCAATTTATAGAGTTGTAATGTGAAAAACATAAAATTAAAATATATTCATCGTATAAATTTTATTCTGAGTCTGCCATGTATCGCGTCAGCGTGATCACCCGCTAGTATTATTAAATGCGGATAAAAAATACTACGGATGTCTTTACTTAATCTCATAAAGATGATTAACATGAGTCGTTTGTATATTATAATCTCGTGTATTCATTTACATGATGTCATAGTAACTTGTGTTTTCTTTTTATATTTATAATTTCGTACAATTACGATAATTTAAGGGCTAATAACCTATTAAAGCATCATACTTGTCACAAATATCAGTTCGACGTAGCGAACAAAAAAAATAGCCCATTTGCTTCTAAACCCGACTATTTTGTCTTTAATTGGTCATTTTGTCACTTACTCAACCGGTTAGTGCCACTTAGGCAGTTACTTGTCCACGTCATGTTTCCACCTAATAAATATATTTACGTTTTTTTTTTCTCTCTTTCCACCTCACTCTACAAAACCTTTTATCCCTTCTACATATTTCCCAAATCCATCCTCAATAATAAGAACCCTAAAAAATCCCCCTTTCAATTCACCTTAAATTAGATACTCAAACTTCAATTCCATTTAATTATAAACCAGTTTCTTACTAAAATGGCCTCCTCGTCTACCTCTTCGCGTTATAATCGAAGGAGATATTCCAAAGAAGAAATTGCTCGTTTGACGCATTGTATTTGTAAGTTCCCAATCTATGAACAGGTTTCATGGACTCCTGAGAATCCTGGAAGAAGATTCAAATCGTGTCCCACCCGTGTAAGTTCCATATTTGTAATCAGTTGTGTTTAGTGTTATACTTTTTGTGATATTGACAAGTGTTTATGTATTTGTAAAGAATAAAGATAAGAAATGTGATGTCTATGGATTCCTTGATGATGAGTTGCCATCACAATACTACAAAGACCTCATGTACAATCTTCATAAGGACAACCAGAAATTGGAGTGCAACCTGGACACTTTAACCCACCAAGAAGATTGTGAAAAGGTTGTTTCAAAGAAGCAGCATGATGAGTTTCCCATGGAACAGATTTACCAAGATTTGAAGGACCTAAAGATGAAGGGAAAATGTACGACATGTTCCTGGTTGGTTGTGTTTGTTTCATGGTTGTTGTTTTGTTTTTCGTTGTTGTTATTATTCTTGTGTCCGTTAGGAATTAGCATCAAACTTGTGGTTCTGGAATTGTAGTCAAATATTGGATTAGTGTATTTGTATTATGGACCTATTGAAGAAATGTATCTTGTTTTGTAGGATGACTGAGATTGTCCATATTTTATAAGTTAATGTGTATTGTTTTTCATGCAATTCACCAAAATTTCTTGTATACTGATATATCATTGTTGTCCAAAGCGTATGTGCAGCAAATGATCATTTAATGTGCATCATTGTTATCACAACATCTACCTAGCAAATGCCTATTTTATGTGCAGCAATGTTATGACAAGATGTAACAAGCAAATGACCATTTAATGTACATGAATGGTAGCACAACATCTACCAAGCTCATGACCATTTTATCTGCAGCAAGACAACATCTACCAAGAAAATGACCATTTTTTGTGTAGCATTCAATTGACCAAACCTTTTTCCATTCAATTGACCAAAGCTATTGTATGTGCAGCATTAAATTGACAAAACTTGTTTCCTTACAGTCTTGATCACGAGTTTCTTGACGGTCTTAATATTTATAGTGTCTCGCTATACCTATAGTCTACCCTAATGCACTAGCAGGCGGTGTGCCGGTCGTGCGTGGTGTAATATTTGGTAAAACCGAGGTCGTCCCAAGAGCTATGTGATTGAAATAAACTTAAGTCTATGTCACGATATTAATTGCTTTTAAGATTGAAATAATAAAATTAACTAATAAAACAAGGAAATAAAAAAGCGAGATAAGTGGCAATAAGAGTGATCAATGAAGGATAGTGGTGATAACCTAGTTACTCATCCTAGCTAGTTATGTCTCGTCTACTTACTTCCAATTACTTGGTGGGGTCAAATTCGAGAGGGCGACATTTAGTCAATTAGCCTAACCTATCGACAAATATGCCACCACAGGAGAAATCAGCGCACCGTCATAAGTCTGTTGTTCACGGTCCCCAAGCCAAGTCATTAAGTAGCGCTACATGCTAGATTCATAATAGTGAGTGCCCGGCCGTTAGGAACTTAGACATTACACCCCAGGTTCTTAAGTTCATCCAAGCGATAGGTGATCAATTGGTCGAATCGCACAAGTAGAAAGGGTCGTCGGGTTGGTCATATCTTACCTTCTGTCTCGGTCCAGCTCACCTAGGGTTAGTTGGTCATATCTCCCAGGCAATTGGCCTCTACCGCCATTCAAAACTACCGAACCAAGGTGGCTACCAATAAACTATGCATGCATACACTTAGAAATAATTATGTAAGTAAAGTAGCGCAAACAAAATAATTAAAGAATCATAACTAGGCCGACATCGGGTGCTTAGCCAAACATAAAATGAATCATACCAACAAAATTATTGAATCATAAAATGAATTGAACATAATGTTTGATACAAATTACTTGATGTAGAACTAATAATGATGATGATTGCGAGTGAATTCTTCCTTCAAAGCGGCTTGGATCTTGGAAAATACCACAGGTGGTGCCCTAATCGACCTATGGGAGAGGGTGAGAGAGATACTCAAAATGCAGTTTGGGGCATGTTTATAGGCCCTAATATGGTTCTGGCGTAACTAAATTTATTAGTTACGTCGTAACTAAAGATACCAGTAACTACAAATGTAATTCGCCGTAAATATCATGCCGTAGTTTTGTCATCCATTCTAAATCTTGAAACTTATTTGTACTAGATGTTACTTTTGGCCCTAGTAGCGCGATTCAAATTAAATCCAAAAGCCTTAATAATACTACGGTTTCACCCTCGTCGTTCTTGATATATTTATACTTGGTCCTCGTAGTGAATAAAATAAATATTAACTTGCCGCTTCAAATCCACGGACCTCGAAGCTTTGCGCCCAGTAATTAATTCTGGCGTAACTAATTATCGAGATTCTGCCGTAATCCTTTGTCACCTCATACATATCCGATCCGAAATAATCTCTACGGCGTAACTAATTACAAGTTACGCCGTAACCTTCACAAAATAAATTTTTAGGAATTAGAAAATTCCATAGTAAAGAGTCGGTCACCCCAAATATTATCTAGCATAAGTTAGCTCGTAGACTTGTCGTTATTTACGTTATTATGTAGTTAATTAGTTAGTCGATGGCGTAAAATAGTTTAGTGCAACACCGTGGAGGAAGGGCGGGTCTTTACCCACCGTATCCACGATCCACGGGCCGATGGGAGGTCGTTGAGTCTGTAACTATAAATACCCTTCCATCCATGGAAGGGTGGTGCTCTTCTCATTAATCTAATATTCCATTTGTGTAAACCTCTAGCAAGAACACCCTCTCTCTCTACTAACTCTCTAACTATGGCAAACATGTATTTTGATCATCCAAGACCACCCGAATCAACAACACAATAAATATTAAGATCCTACAATTGGTATCAGAGCCAAGGTTTTTTTGTGTTGTGTCGATTTATGGTGGTTATTGATACATTGTTTAAACTGTTTTGGTATTTTTTCCTGACCTGAAATATATTTTTTTGATTCTTGTGGGTGAACAGTGTTGGTTTAACATGTTTTGTGTATTTTATAGTGCGAAATGTTATTGCTTTTCACGTTTTTATATATCATTTTGTTTCAAAATTGTGTCCACTTGTCTCGATCACAAATATCAAGTCAAATATATCATGTCTTAAGGCATTTGTTAATGTTACCAATAGCGGTGTTTTATTAAGTGGTCAAACCAACTATTTTCGTGGTCAAATGGGTCAAAAGGATACATTTTATGCATATTTTACGGGTTAATATGAGCGTGGTCGGAAAATGGTCGGAAAACTCATCGGAAAATGTCAAAATCTTGTTAGCGACTTGTATTAACAAGTTAGCGATTTGTTTAATGAAGTGGCGATTTATTGAAGTAGCACTTGCACTAGCGACTTGCCGTCTAGCTAGCGACTTGCCGTCTAAGCTAGCGACTTGCCGTCTAAGCTAGCGACTTGCCGTCTAGCTAGCGACTTGCCGTCTAGCTAGCGACTTGACAGTAATGAGATATAGATGAAGAAAGACCTAGACATTTAACTGACAAAACTCGAGACCACAACCAACGAATACTTGTCTCATCACTCAACGTATTTCAAATCTCAAAACTGTAAAGATTGGGTTTGTTAATATCTCATAATGAAATCGTGTCTCAATGGTTCACATCAAGACCATCTTGGGTCTAATTTACACGAATTTCTTTCATCACCGATTTATTGTGATTCGAAATCAAGAAATTGAATTGCCAATATCAACAGATCCAAGTATTTTCTCAACAGATCCAAGTATTTTCTCAACAAACCAAGACTCTACTCAAACATAAAAAAGATCTCAGTTTGTTTTATTCGTGGATCTCAAATGAAAAATCAAGACTATCAAGTCTATATCACGAATCAAAAACTTCATCGTTGATCAAGACTTTAAAGCAACAATAACACCAAACATGATCTCAGATTTCATGACTCGTGGTTATCAAAATGAAACATCAAGACTTCCAAGAGTCTTATGCACGAGTCAATCCTTTCATCATCGATCTAAAGGTTGTGATAATATCCGAAAATAAAGATTTGATTTTAACAATATTGTTAACATCAATCTTTGATTCGATTATAAGAACAACAATCATATCAAAAGCAATTGGATTATTCGTTCATAATACCTACCTTTAAGCGATTCATGAACCTTAAACCATCCCTATGGCTCTAATGTTAATACTCTAACCATCGTTATGGTGAGTAATCAATGCATATGTCTTCATGAAATGGGAGATGGGGACGTATGATACATCTTTCTCGAGATATTTTAGGGTTTGTTTTGCGACTTGGTTAAGTGAAGTAGAATATTAGGGCGGTTATGAGAGTTTAGGGTTTGTGTTTGTTGTGTGTGATAAAGTGGCGGATGAGGAAGAGATATTAGGGTTGAGGTCATGTGAGATGTGTATGTTTTATACCAAAATATTAGGGTATTTTGGAACTTGGGTCATGGGTCTTCCTTGGGCCAAGTACTAATGGAGTATAAAATGGGTCGATTGGATAGTTTAATGGGGATCAAATCCGTGAACCAACATTTAACCATATTGAAACGTGATATAATTTTTTGTGTTCTGGTAAAATGTTTGATTTTCCGTGGATTATTGGTATTATGTTGGATATTGGACATAGATATTAAAACAAGATCAATATAAATTTTGATTAATTAAATTTGGAACATAAGCAATTGGATATGGGCTTTCTAAAAAGCTTAAAGTGATCAAATGAGTTTAGTCACTATATTGGATCGGTGCTAATTTCTTGGTCACAGGATGCAAATTTGTAGATGATGAGATTTGAGGATGTTTGTACTTGGTATTTCTTATTTGGATTTGAAGAGATGTTTTCGAGGCGAGTTTACTTAATTTCTTCTTCTTTCTTTCTACCCTTCCGAAGATGACTTGTTTGGGCGTTTATTGAGGTGATAAAGACTTGGCTATTTAATTACGGTTGTGATTCCTTCTCGTTTAACCACAACGTAGCTATCACTTGGTGTCTCACTCAATTGAGAATATGTCAAGAGGTTTTGTACATTGGATACACGTTTCTTTTTCACGAGAATTAGTACAAGTTTAAGCAACAAATGGGAATTTTACTTCATGATCAAGTTTGACATATCGGGTTTACTTTTCCGTGTAGTCTTTGCAAATAGCCGCGAATCGTGAATGATGTGTTTACCAAAGTGTTGATTGGATGGTTGATGATAATGTTGATGTTGGATTATGAACCATTGATGAACCTTTGCATGTTCCCCTAAAGAGATATTCACGAAACCAAAGTTGTCATAACATATTCAAGGCGATATTGTTTACGGTTTTGTCTTGATTTTGTAAAATCCATGAAAGAAACTATTTCTCGGTTTAAATCATAGACTTGTAAAATCCGTGACAATGGAAACATCTGGTAATAGTAAAGTGCATTTCGGATCTTTCTTACGGTTTATTCTGGTTTTGTAAAATCCATGAAAGAAACTATTTCTCGGTTTAAACTATAGAATTGTAAAATCCGTGATGATGGAACCATCTTGGAGAAAAGGAAAGTGTATTTCAAGATCTTATCGATCTTTGGTGCTACGGTTTACGCTTCAAAGAAGGGTTAAAAGGCGTGCTTCATAACTTGGATGTGTGTTTGGATTTTCGTCATGACGGTTTGGTTATTACTTGGTTTTACGGGGTGATGTGCTTATACCATCGTCGGGATGAAACCATTATTAAAGTTCATTTAAATGTCAAAGAAGGCTAGATTTGGCGATTCGAGAAGATGTGACAACGGCGTTAATTGATATTATTTATTTGAGGTTGAAGTGAAATATCACGGCGAGTGTACTTAGTATCTGAAGGTATCGGGGATGGTTGGATGAAGATTCTTCATGATCCTTGTTCGATGCTTATTATCAAAAGCGAAGACTTGGAAATCTAGTTATTATTGGGTGTCTTTTACCTTTTCTTTTACCACTTGGGGAATTGGGCTCATACCACTACAAAATAACTATCACTTTAAGGAGTTACGTTGTAGTGTGTGCATTCAATTGTGGATTTTCAAGAGGTGATGTCGTCTATTACTTGATGGTTGGTTGGTTGAAGAGTATAGAGTACTTAGAGATTCAAATGGGCATGAAGTCTCGTCACCGCTCTTTGTTACATTTGTACAAGTTTAAGTCACGAGTTCGGGTTAGTTTACTTGAGGTCAAATTCATCATATTGGGTTTTCTCCATCGGTTGTCTCGACAAAGAGCCTCTTGAATGATAATGGGTTAATTACATGTTTTGCTAAGAGAGTTGAAAAGAGAGAGATTATGACGTTTGCTCACACATCGATTCGGGCCTCGTACTCAAAGAAAAGAAATGTATGCGTTTTAGTGCGCATTATCTTCAAGAAGAGAAATCTTCTTATGACGTTTGAATACTTGATTCAAGCCTCGTTCTCTAAAGAAAAGAAAAGTATGCGCTTGATGCGCTTGCGCTTTATCTTACGAAGAGAAATCTTCTTATTATGACCATTCTCATCAACATGCTTCATACTTTTCCATGCGCTTGGTCATCAAGTGAACCGGGCTACCAGCGATTGTTTTCTCATTCCACTTGCTCGATTATAATGAAGATGGCGACATCATGTGCTTATTTTGCGGGAGAAGTGTGAATAGAACATTTGGATGATTTTCACTTATTTAATCAAGAATGGCAACTCCGTTTGCAATTCTTGAGGGAGAAAAGTGTGAAATAACTTGCATGGTTGATTATTATTTGAGAATTTAAATGGTCATACGACTCTAAACTCATGTAAGAACCGAGCTTCTTCTTATCGGGTAATCTTCACATGGAGTTTCTTCTTAAGAGTCGTTAGTTGACATCTTCAGGCGATATGAGGTTATTGACAAAGTGCTTCGGTTAAACGTGCACATCAACATGATGATTCGAACAACATTAGTTCTTGTTTGATGTGATTGTTTGCTTGGTGTTACCATTTCGTGTGTTCGTTCGGCTGATTCTTGATTTCCTTGATGAACTGTTCTTGTTTGATTGGGAGGATTTTAGTTAAGAGATTTGCTAGATGTAAGTTGATTGGGATGCTTTTGGTGATGTTCTTGTTTTAGTGAGTTGAAGATGTTAACTATCTATTCCCCAACTGGACAATCTTGAAGAAGGTCGAGTCTGATCTATTCTACATTTTCGCTACATGTTAGAAGACTAAAAGGCGAGTTGCATTTGGTTATCAAAAGACTTCTTCTTAATTGGTCATTCATCATAAAGATTGTCGGTTTAGGGAGAGCACTAATTGGGGAGAGTGATATGTCAAATTTAAGCCCCAATTAGACTTGCTCATATTCTTGACAAGTTGATTCTCACAAGAGTTCAAGTGTTCTTCTCAACAAATTTCTAGTATTTGGGCTTACAAAGTGTTCTTGATTACGAAGTATCAAAACTAGCAAGGGGAAGGAGACCCGTAACTAAGCGCGAGTAATCTTGATGAGCTTAATACTTCTAAGTGATTGAAGATATCCGGGAAGACTATTGTCATTACCACGAGAGAAACTCAAGGTTTGACTCATGGCGTTTTGGGTTTATTTCAACTATGTGGGGAAGAGATGTTAGAGAATGTTTACGAAGATATAAGAGGTACATTGGTGTGTGATGATCTCGATGTTATCGCAATCATTGGGAGAAAATGTACATTGGGGATGCTCAATTTGTTTTACTTGAGGGCTTAATCTGTGATTGAGAGATATAATCACTTATTCGGTGTTGACATCCGAGAGATTGTCACCCGAGAGATAATCGATGATTCGGCATGCTTCTTCAATGTTATCGGTTGTTCTCTCTTTGGGAATGTGTGTGCCGGGTCCTTGAGCTTCATACACGATCATCGGGAAGAAAGCCATTGTTTACCACAAACATTGGGAGGTGTTTTCCTTAGGGCATGATGTGTATTCGTGAGAGTTCTTGGATATTGGTGTACTTGGGTTCTTGAGCTTCATACACATTCATCGGGACGAAAGATGTGACCATTGGGGAGTTGTTCTTCATTACCCTCATGATGTGTATTGGGAGAGTTCTTGAGCATTATACAAAGGCCGGCGCATCAATTCAACTACTTGGGGAATTGTTCTCTTGACACCTTTTGGAATGGATCGCTTGACGTCGGTTGAAAAGGAAATTTGAGAATATTGTTTTATGTGGGATGATACGATCGTTGCTTTCTTCTTGTTGATGATATAACCTCGAGCGAAGAATCACGGTGATTATACTTGAAAGGAGCGGTGAATTTATGATAATGGTGTGCTTCTCTGTGCACTGGCTAAAGAAAGCTTGAAATAGAGCTTTGAATCGCTCACTATAGGATTTTCGGTTTGGGGGAAGCCAAAGTCTCACTTCGGATGGTTCTATTTCTTTCTTGATTCAAGAGCCACAGAAGCTTTGGTGGTGAATGTTTAAGAGTTGATGACTTCTATCTTCTACGACGTCTTTTCGATATCCTTATCTCGGTACTCGTATCATCATCTTCTTTTACTATATCATCTACTCTATCTTTGTATATATTTATTAAAACCAAATACAAAAATATAAAACCAACAAAACAAAATAGAAAAATATAAAACCAATCAAAAGAAAATAGAAAAATATAAAACCTTCAAAACCCATAAAAATCGAAAATTTGAAAAAGACCAAAATATGTTTTCCAAGACATGTCTTACGGTATCGATAACATCTGCGGTCTTAGAAATGTCATTCAATAATGGCACGGGACCATAGATGAAGTTCGAGCGAGGAGGTGTATATATTTCTTTCTAAACATGTCTCAAAATATGGCTTCTGATTATTTGTTGTAACCCGCTTCAAAAAATGGCTTGCGATTATTTGTTGTAACCAGCGCTTAAACCATGGCTTGCTATTATTTCGATAGCAACCCGTTCTTCAAAGAAGGAAAGTGCTACGCCTAAACCTATTTTCAAATATTTCGTGCACTTATCCTAAAACAAAATGAGGAAAGTATGTCGAAGGATCTGTTGTTCCTACACAAATGTTTTCCGTCTATAATTCTTGAGAAAAATATTTGTTGTGTTCAAAATGTTGGTAAATGAGTTGCTTGAAAATCAATCGAATCGAGTTTTTATTAATTTGAAAACTCAATCAATGACTTGCGCTTTTAATCTTTTCAAAAAAAAATGAGTCATTGATTGAGGGAAAATGTTTTCAAATCTATATCATCTAACGAGCTTTCTTAATTATCCTCGTGCTTAATTAAAAATGATATTTGCACGTGTAGAAGGACTAGGAATTTAGGATATGATTGTTAGGTTTAGATGATTAGAGTTTGATTAACACATAAACCCCATGCCTTATATGATCGATTGTTATGTTGAATTGACTTTAATTAGTCGATTCTTTGTTTGGGTGATGTCGACCACCATATATTTGTATGTGTGTTCACTAACGTATGCGGTATATTGGTATAAAAGAATGTTCCCGATCCGGATCCCACAAATGAAGATGATTGGATGCTTAGAAAGGAAAGGGTAACTATATCTTGGGTTGACAAATGAAGAAAGCGAGCTTAATTGAACTTCTATGGAGAGTTGGCATAAATGCAACGTAAGAGGTCTCTTGCATCGTGAGATGGTTTTCTTCTAAGTGATTGAAGAAAGCGGAGCTTAATTGGACCTCGGTTGGCATTCAAATGCAACATAAGAAGAAGTCTCACTTGCATATCTGCGACGGTTTTCTTCAAAGCCCTACAACAACAACAAAAAGCTTCTCAACCACTAACGAATCTTTGTGCAGGATACCATTTTTAAACAATTTTTGAGTAAATTGAATTAAATTGTTTTGAAAATGGAAAAATGTTGTTTTGAAAATATATTGGACTAAATTTTGAAAATCACCGGACTTCATTTTATCAAAACTTGAGTCACTCAATTATCGACTACGGTCATGGATTGAGGGGGAGAGTGATTTAATATAAAATATTTTCAAACGATATTTCTTCACAAAAGTTCCGCTTTGTACAATATAAGTGGTGATTTAAAGATTTAATGTTATGTCATGGTATGATTTTCTTTAAAACTCAAAGATCATCAAAATGAAATTTTTACATTCTTGTTTGATTGTGAAATTGTTTTATTTTACTTAAAGGTCTCTTAAAACAAATCATACTTGACACCAACAATCTTTAATGTTTAAATCTGGTCCTTATCTATCATTTTCAAAATTAAATCTTGCCACGTCTTTCCCTAAAATTTTATAAATAATTTAAATCTTTTGGGATCACAAATCTCAAATGGTTTGAAATTTTGATCGGGGGAGAGATCGTGATTTAAATCTCAAATCTGTTTTAATGGAATTGGTTTTAGTCCTTTAAAGGCACTCCTGCCTCCATGTGCCAAACGATTTCAAATACACAATGCACATGTTGAGGAGGAGGATTTATCAAAAACCGGATGAGTATTTAAACAAGGCCACATTTTCTCCCATGTTTTCTAAACCTAATTAAATCACTTGGGATACAAAATCTCAAAGGATTTGATATTTTTGATCGGGGAGAATTTGTGATTTAATAATGAAATTTGATAAAAGTTGATCGTTTTGATTCGGTTGTGCGGTGCTCTCTCGTATGTGCTAAGCGCTTTCGAATCTCGAAGCACATATTGAGGGAGCAAATAAACTATCAGTACAAAAGCTTTTAAAGTGATTTATAAAGTACCTTGATTGAGTTTTTAAATGGTTTCTTAATGGTTTGTGTGATCGTGGATGTGCTTCAAAAGAACTCTTGCCTCTATGTGATAACAATGATTTCAAATATCCTATGCACATATTGAGGGAGAAATTTACCATGAAAATCAAATGGCTTTTTCGTATGAAAATTGTGATCAAAGAAAATATTTCAAAGTCCTCTTGCCTCCTTGTGCTGAACAATTTCTAAATCATACGCACATGTTGAGGGGGAGGTTTTCTAAATGATCAAAACTATTAAGGTACAAAATGCTTTGATCTCGTATCACAAGTACCTTGATTGTTTTTCCAAATGATTTTTCAATTGGTTTTAAGGAAGAATGAACTGTACCAAAATACCGACCAATTTACTTTATGCATGGTGTTATAAGGATGGTTAGGTTAGGTATTCGTTCCACGATCCGCCGAACAGGAGGGATCTACCGAGGACAATCCACTAGATAGTGTAGAGTCCTTAGGTATATTGAAAAAAGGAGAAAAGTGAGGAATGGGAAGAGTGCGGATGAGGCCGAGCTAGTCTTGGAATAAACCCAACAAGGTTCTAGTTATGAAGTCTCGGTAAGCACTAAGGGGTTGAAGAATGAAAAAGAAATGAATGTGAAAAGGGTGAAAAGAAATAGCCCTCCATCAATTCAACCTTAGGCGAAACCGGGTTCAATACATATACTCTTGGTTGTTACTAAGGTAACACTGGTATTGAAGACAAGACGTCATGGACCCGTGATGCCTTGCACTTAACTTCCCAAGCCACTCAAGTTCCTCTTAAAGGGCTTGTTTCATTCTTACGGGAACCGACATAATCTATCGACTTTCTCTTAGAGATTGTTGAGATTGAAGAAGGAGACCCTCTCCCTAGTCTCCGACACAGGAACCAAATATGCACAATTGAGTCTAGAGCCAAGAGATCATCCACAATATCTCGTTAGGACACTAAATTATTGAAGACTTGCTTTTCACACAATGTGGAAAGTAAGTATATATTAAGAGTCCCACGCATTATCCTTGTGGTATTGCCGAACATCCAAGTGATATATAAAAATATTCACAATGAAGATGGAAATCCTTCTAGAGCCAACATCTAACAAGCTCTTGGTGGGTGACATGTGAGATCTTCTTGTAAGATCAAACTTGTGACAAGCGGATAGAAACAATGGGCGATTCTTTCTTGAATCAACCTTGGTCCGAGAATGGAATTGTGAATACTTTTGGAAAAACCGTTCGATGTGCAAATCTTCTTTTCTCTAGCACGTCGAATGTGTATTCATTTCAAATTCAAAAGTATATCCGATTGAAAAATACTTTTAGAAAAGCACATGTCGCGAATCTCTTCTTTTCGCTGTACGTCGATTGTGTACTATTTTCAAATACAAAAGTGTTTTATTGAAAATTGATCTTTCTCATAAAACATTCGTCGTATTGCAAAACTCTTTATTCTAAGCAATACGCGATTGTTTTCAAATCATTATTCATCAATCGGTGAATCTCAATTATTGGTTCACTCACTCCGTGTTGTCTTCTTTGAGGCGTTCGGTTTGAGAACAGCTAGAACATTGCGAAACCTGTCAAGGAGATTCTTAGGAATCCTACACGATCACAGGCGGTGCTTGTCTCGATCAGCGAGGAACCGTGGGCGTGTACCTCAATTCAGCGAAAGTGATCAAAGACACTTTCGTGTGTTTTATTGCTAGCTGTTGTTTGCGGTTCATTTGGACGGTTGCATCGATCGAATTGAGGCGTCAATCAAAGCCGCATGCTCACGGCATCCACACTTAATTGAAGAAATCATGGTGGTGCATATCTACATAACACGGTTACGATAATTTTATACTATGCTTACGCTTCTGTTCTTGCAAATATCATGAACGAGTAAGGCTTCCGCTACTCGATGGAAAGATGTCATGATTCAAAAGTGTGAGCATGTCGGTCCAAAAGTCACAACTTCACATGATGGCAACACAATAAAGGGTGATCCGAGATTTCTTGTGGTGATGATCTCAAAAGCTCGAAGATCATCAAAGATGTGGATCGATTAAAGGCCTCCACTAAAAGTACAAATTAGTGCGGACTTTGAAGAATCACTACTAAAGCACAAAGATTGTTGAAATGAAGAATTGAAGTCTCGAGCTCAAGAACAAAGATAAAATAGAATGCTAGGATTGAAATGTAAAACATGGGGTGACCTCCTTAGGGAGATTGTTAGGAATTAGAAAATTCCATAGTAAAGAGTCGGTCACCCCAAATATTATCTAGCATAAGTTAGCTCGTAGACTTGTCGTTATTACGTTATTATGTAGTTAATTAGTTAGTTTGTAGCGTAAAATAGTTTAGTGCAACACCGTGGAGGAAGGACGGGTCTTTACCCTTGTATGCACGATCCACGATCCGATGGGAGGTCGTTGAGTTGTAAGTATAAATACCCCTTCCATCCATGGAAGGGTGGTGCTCTTCTCATTAATCTAATATTCAACTTTGTGTAAACCTCTAGCAAGAACACCTCTCTCTCTACTAACTCTCTAACTATGGCAAACATGTATTTTGATCATCCAAGACCACCGAATCATCAACACAATAAATATTAAGATCCTACATAAATTACGACGTAACCATAAGAATTGGTTACGTCGTATCCTTCAACTCATATTCTGTTGTAACATTCTTAGCTAGTTACTGCGTAACCTTCATAAATAATTGTCGGGGCCCTCGTTGTATTAGTTACTGACGTAGTCAAACGTACCATTTACAGTAACTTGTCTTCGAATATATTTCTTGGCCTGTTCTCACATCTTTTCCGCTCCAACGCCTCATTTATCCTGAAATGCAATTATGAACTAATATGAACTAGTTACGTACCATATTAATACAAATGAGGCCATAAACACGGGAATTTGACATATAAAATATCAGGCTAATTTGATGTTATCAAATATCCCCCCACTTGAATCCTACTTGTCCTCAAGTAGACCCTTTAAATAATTCTTAGAAAGATATCTCCCAGGATTAATTGGAAAATATGAGTCTAAAAATCACCTAAGCTAGATAATTCCAAACCGAGCACCTCACGAAAAGGGAACTGAAATCACACTCTCTATCATAATTCACGTGTTTATTTTGGGGTGGTCACTCAACTGCTCAGTCATGGCGAGTATTCTATCATAGGCTTGGCAAAGATACTAATCTCCACCACTAGAGTCTATAGATGCAGCTATTCTAAAAGGCAATTGGTTGACACAACATAGGCTTATGGGTTTATTTTGTCATTACTAACGAGTTACGGCGAAGGGGACAAAACCAATGATACATGACCAAATCCATGGCCAAGACACCAATGATTGCTCGCTTCTTCACCTAAACTCGATTCATGACTAAGGGTAGGATAAGACATGGGAAACATTTAATGAGTGTAAATAAAAAGACACGAAACAAATAGATTCCTAAGTCCACAGTCGCCCCACCACTAGTCGCATTCAATCCTATAGCAAAAATCAAGAGTAAAGAGTCAAGGGGTCTTCAATACACGAGTCAATGCATATAAAATGTAGTGTAGTGCCTCATAATCTCCATAAACTAGGCAAATAAGATGCATTAACTCGGCCTTCATCATAATAAAAAAAAAAGTATGTGCTATACAAATTTTAAAATTTGGGTACTTTTAGCACATATTTCAACCAAAATCAACCATTTCTATCTCTCATCCCCCCACTTGAAATGTACAATGTCCCCATTGTACGAATATTGATTAAAATTTGAAAGGCGAGATAGAAATGTACGGGTTTCTAATTTTATCCGTAAGAATACAACGGATATTTAAAAATTTGCGCCTAATTGAACAAGGCGAGAATACTTAATACAATACGACACATAAGCTGATTTTGATCAGCAATAAACAAACTAGCAAACTCTTGCTTGCATTCTTTTCTTTTTTTTTTTCTTTTTTTTTCTTTTTTTTTTATGCAAGACAAGGTATATATGAAAAAATCAAAACAATACGAACATAAAAAGCATCCCCACTTGAGATCAACTATCATCTAAACCCGATCTTCATCCATAACCCTTTTTCAAAACCATGACTTTCACTAGTGGAACCAAAATTAACCAACAAATACCGGACCATGGACATAAGGAAACTACGGTGGTAGGCTAGGTGATGGGTGTAACGAAACATATATTGGGTGAACAAAATGAAAGGAAAGGCTACGAAGGGTGTATCTAGGGTATCTTGCACTAATGGTGAGTGCAATGAAAAGGTTTAACGAGGGGATTGGTGATCGATGTGAAAAGTCAATATACACAAACATATATCGGCTATTGGGTTTAATCCTAAAATTGCCTAATATCCTAGTTGCACCGATCACACCAAGTTACCTCGGTGTAATGCTCATGATAATGGTCTCAAAAGATATACAAGGCCAAGTTCTAAAGTCTCTGCAACCACCGCCACACTCATTTTTGTGGAATTATGTATAAGGGAAAGCGGAAAGGCTTATCCTCACACAACGGGAATATAGGGTAGGTGTGCTCGTCTAGATTAATCCGGTTAAGTAATGAAAAACATGTCAAAATATTAATGAAACACTTTTCATCAAAACTAGAAAAATAAGGGCAAGTAAAATCAAGCGGTGTCTATGTCAATCCCTCCCCTCATTTGGGTCATACTTAAGCATATAAATGAAAGATAAGAAGGGTTAGAATTGGGCAGAAAACTCCCCGGATTTGCTCGGCATGATCGAAGACACACGAGTTAACGTGTCCCGCCTTGAGATTTATGAGCAAACTTTAATAACACGAATTCACTTAAGACAACCAAACGCATCATACTAGAAAAACAACATGTATAAAAAGAAAATGAAAAGCCTAACTCACTTCGTAGGAATCACGGTTGCATTTAGCGTATGCAACAAACCTTTTAAACCACTTGGTGTCCCAGTGGACGAGTGAAACCTCGTGAGGGTTTACGGAGAACACACCCACAAAGTTCATTTAAAATACTAATACAAGGTTATTGTGTTTAAAATGAAAGAATTAAAGTAGAGGAAGGTTACGTCGTAACTCTTATTAGGGAGTTACGTCAGAATCGGCAAAACCTCGACATAAGTGCAAGCGAGTGGTTCTGGCGTAACCACAAAGATGGTATTACCGTAGTTGGTATGCGTCAAGAATTCTTGCAAAAATTTGGTTACGGCGAAATCATATAGATGAGTTCGCCAGTAACTCGTCGAATCAAGAAGCTGCAAAGAAGAATTACTTCCTTGTTTCGCAAAATGGTTGAAAACACAAAACCCAACTATACTAATAAAATGCAAAAGAAAAGATAGGCATGGGGTGCCTCCCACGGCGCTTGTTTTTGTTCGAGTCACGAGCTTGACTCCACCTTATTTACTACGTAAAGGGTGTTCATCCCTCACTTGAAATCAAGTGTGGGTGAAAATAACAATAAACACCATGAGGGTGTGAATTTGCTCTGGATGGGCAAATGATAAATTATGATCATACACGAAAGGAGATGTCATTTCCTCCATACCTTACCGTTTTAATTGATGGCATTGATGATTGGTTCACCTCGTGACATGGCCGATTTATCGGTTCGTATGTCTTTTCGTTAATCAACGAAGTGTCCAAAATCTTGTCCTCTAATTCTTTTTGCAAGATCAACTAAAATTGGTTCGGTAGCTTGAGCTACATAACCATCATCGGGTGATGTGACGGGTTGCATGATTTCATCCATAAATTCAGCAACCTGCATAGAAAAACAAGCAAGATTTTTAGGAATAAAAGAAGAGCTAGAATTCATAGCGTTTTGTGTTGTGGTTGATTCCTCATTAGCTTGCGGAATTGCTTCATCACCCCGTAAGCTCTTTGCTTCCATTTTCTTTGATTGGTCATTGCTGTTTCTTCATCTCTCGCAACCTTTAAACGTCCTAAAATGGGATAGGTGGAACATAAGGTCGATATGAGGAACCGGCTCCTTGTTGTTGACTTCTTTCATCTTTCCCACCGTTGCTTTGATAGTTCAACCGCATTCTTTTTACTTTCCGGGACCTTATGGTTTAATTTATCAAGCATAGCCTCAAGCTTTTCCTCTTAGCATCAGCTTCTCTAAATTCAAGTCCGCGCCTCCTTGAATTTCCTAATCATTTCGTCATTCGAGTCGTGCATCCTTTTAAGATTATCCAGATAATTTATTGACGGCTTCCTCAATGACTCAACATACTTGACCCGCTCATATTCTTCTTGGAGATAGTGTTCTTGTATAGCATAAATGCTCTCCTTAACCATCTTCATATCACATCCAAGTCCATCAATCGCTTGGTGATGTCACCAATGTCATCAAGCCCTTGCTATTTGTTACCCAGTGGTTGCTCCATCATAACAATTTTGTGAATGGTCACCATCATTTCAATTGATCTAAGGGCTTGTACAGGTGGCATTGTAGGAATAGGTCCTTGAGAGTCGAGCATTTGGCGGGACGATATGTTTAAACCTTTGTAGAAAATAAGGACCATCTGATGGCTGCTGATATCATGCATTGGGCATCTGTAGAGAAGTTCATTATATCTTTCCCAAGCTTCATCAAATGTCTCATCCATCTTCTGTCTGAAACTCCTTATCTCTTCCATCTTCTTGGCAATCTTTGAAGGATGACAATATCTCCGAATGAATGCTTTCTTCAAAAGATTCCACGTATTGATTGACCCTCAGGAAGCATCTTCATCCAACTTCGGCCGCACGGTGAGTGTAATTGGGAACACTCTAAGCATTAATGCATCTTGAGTGACTCACGGGTGTGGAGCAGATCTGCGATTTCTAATACTCTTGAACATGCATGTGGGCATCATCATCATTAGTTCCATGAAAAGCTTTTGTCTAAGTTCCCTCATGAACCGCAACCGATCTCAAAGTCGATGTCATCATTCAATTCGGGCATACCACGCCCGATATTGGTTATCTCGAGTCAATGAAATATATTCTTCCATAGTGAGCATGTCAAAATCAATCTTCCATATCCTTAAATATCAAAACAAACAAAAGCGAAAAGAAGAGAAAAGAAAACTAAAACTAAAATAAAAGAAAATAAAGAAAAACTTAAATTAAGATCCTAAATAGCTCCCGTGGCGCCAAAAACTTGATGCGGTTTCATTGACTGGTCTTAATATTTATAGTGTCTCGCTATACCTATGGTCTACCCTAATGCACTAAGCAGGCGGTGTACCAATTCGTGTGTAGTGTAGTATTCGGTAAAACCGAGGTCGTCCCAAGAACTACGTGGATTGAAATTAACTTAAGTCTATGTCACGATATTAATTGCTTTTAAGATTGAAATAATAAAATTAACTAATAAAACAAGGAAATAAAAGAAAGCGGATAAGGGCAATAAGCGTGATCAATGAAGGATAGTGGTGCTAACCTAGTTACTCATCATAGCTAGTTATGTCTACATCTACTTACTTCCAATTACTTGGTGGGGTCAAATTCGAGAGGACAACATTTGGTCAATTCGCCTAACCTATCAAAGAAGATGCCACCACGGAGAAATCAAAGCATCATTAAATCCTGTTGTTTTTGGTCCCTAAGCCAAGTCATTAAGTACCACTACATGCTAGATTCATAATAGTGAGTGCCCGCCGTTAGGAACTTAGACACTACAACCCCAGGTTCTTAAGTTCATCAAGCGATAGGTGATCGATTGGTCAAATCGCACAAGTAGAAAGTGGTCGGTTGGCCATATCTTACCCTTCCAGTCTCGGCTCGCTCACCTAGGGTCGTTGGTCATATCTCTAGGCAATTGGCCTCTACCGCCATTCAAAACTACCGAACCTAGGGTGGCTACCAATAAACTATGCATGCATACACTTAGAAATAATTGTATGAGTAAAGTAAACACAAACAAAATAATTAAAGAATCATAACTAGGCCGACACTGTGGTGCTTAGCCAAACATAAAATAAATCATACCAATAAAATGAATAAATCATAAATTGAATTGAACATAATGTTTGATACAAATTACTTGATGTAGAACTAATAATGATGATGATTGAGTGAATTCTTCCTTCAAAGCGGCAGACTGGAAAATACCACAGGTGGTGCCCTAATCGACCCATGGGAGAGGGTGAAGAGATACTCAAAATGCGGATTTAGGGTGTATTTATAGGCCTCGATATGGTTCTGGCGTAACTAAATTTATTAGTTACGTCGTAACTAAAGTTACGCCAGTAATCACGAATGTAATTCTGTAGTAAATATCATACCGTATTTTTGTCATCCATTCTAAATCTTGAAACTTATTTGTACTAGATGTTACTTTTGGCCCTCAAGTAGCGCGTTGATTCAAATTAAATCCAAAAGCCTTAATAATACTTACGGTTTGACCGCTCGTCGTTCTTGATATATTTATACTTGGTCCTCGTAGTGAATAAATAAATATTAACTTGCCGCTCAAATCCACGGACCTCAAGCTTTGCGCCCAAGTAATTAGTTACGGGCGTAACTAATTGTTTGAGTTTGCCGTAATCCTTTGTCACCTCACATATCCGATCCGAAATAATCTCTCACGTAACTAATTACAAGTTACGCCGTAACCTTCATAAAATAAATTACGACGTAACCATAAGAATTGGTTCGTCAGTATCCTCAAAGCTCATATTTACGCCGTAACATTCTTAGCTAGTTACGACGTAACCTTCACAAATAATTGTCGCCCTCGTTGTATTAATTACTGACGTAGTCAAACGTACCATTCTGCCGTAACTTGTCTTCGAATATATTTCTTGGCCTTTTCTCACATCTTTTCCGCTCCAACGCCTCATTTGTCACGAAATGCAATTATGAACGAATATTAACTAGTTAAGTACCATATTAATACAAATGAGGCCATAAACACTGAATTTGACATATAAAATATCGAGCTAATTTGATGTTATTAAGTACCATTACCCTTTTCAATCAATTTATATAACATGTGCAATACAAAGTAATTCATATGATACCATTTAACACATAAAGTACATACACCATTGGTGTTCTTTCATAACATAATGTTTGTACAACAACACCTTACATTGTTACAACGTAATACGAGGCATAGAAAGTTTTGTACAATGCCCTTCAAGATACAAAATAGGGCTATGTAGTGGCATCAACAATGAAGACTACATCATCTATCTTACATTTATATAGTGGCAATAATTGCGGCACTATATCAGTTTGAGTTACAAATAAAAGTAGGCCCTTCAATGAACATAACAGGCATGCTAATTATACATACACATTACATCAATAGGATTTTTAAGCCTCTAGTCTTGGACTATTTCATTGTCCACACTAGAACCGTGTCCTTTTCTTCGGTGCGTGAAAACTTTCTTGATGATTCTTTGACTTGGCAACCTTGGTGGTAGCATTACGAGATGGTCCTTTTATCGTGGTTGTTCAAATCGTTGAGCTTCAGAGATCTTGTTTGTCTTCCAACCACCTTAGTGGTTGATCCACCCCGAGGAAGCTCCTCTACCACCCTTGATCCTCTTCGACCCCTTGATCCTCCGTCATTCTTCCGGTTTCCACTATCTCAGTTGTGCAATTTTTCTAGCTCTAGTCATAACATTTTCAGGCAATACGGTTTATCCACCCACTTGAGATTCTTGTATATCTATGAACATATACACAAATGTAAGTCAAATGTGTAATTCAACTGTATATCGATAAGCAAATAAGTGTAAAGTTAAATACAAATATGTGGAACTAAAATGAAACATTTACTACTAAGTAAATAAAGCATTCTGCTTGTATGTTGACTAACATGTACTGCTATGTTTGCATGATTACTTGCTCTTTCGATTCTTCACAGCATAATGAGGTTCATATTTTGTTGATCCTCAATAGTATGGAACTTGCACCATCGATACCAACCAAGTTCCCATTCTTGCAACCCTCTACGCTAGAATTAGTCTACCACTCTTGGTTTTCCTCCTCTCATCTTCAAGTGACCCTATTAGAACTTCCACCTCTTTTGTTCCTTTGTTTTCCCAAATAAAACACTCGACCATCTCCTAAAACCCCTCTCATATTTGTAGCCCCCATTTCAAACTCATTGATGTCATTGTTAACAAACCTAGGAATGTCATGGTCATCTACCAATTCAGTTTCAACATTCTATTTCTTGTATGGCCTTCTGGCTTTCCCTTTTTCTTTAGAAACATGTGGTTTGGGTTGATTTGTACATCCCTTTCTATTATGACCACTTTCTCCACAGTTTTGACAAGTCATAACTATTCCTGCCCTACTAATCTTAGTTGTTGATTTTTTTTTCATGGGATGCCCTGACCCTCTTTCTCTTAGGCCTACCAGGAATAGACTTAGGAATGGGGCCTAAAATCCTAGAAAGATGACTAACATCTTGCCAAAAGTCGATGCCAACAAGCGGTTTCATATATCGACCATATGTTAACATGTATCTTTCCTTCCTAAAACATTCAGGCACATAGTCCTCTACCATCCTATTGAGTTTAAAAATACATGTTATAGCGTGGCAGCAAGGCAAACCTGATAGTTGCCACATTCTGCAAGAGCATGCTCGATTTGGCTCATCCACCTTGAAGGCTTCATACCCTTTCCTGACTTCGAAGTTGTTACCTCCACATGAGACTACATGCCAGAACCTAGGAATGTTGCAGCAGTTAGATAATGTAATTGACATGACTAATAAAGGTATTGTTAATGCTACTTTGTACTTTTGTTGATCCTTTGAGTGTTCCAATATAGTCTGAATGTTTGGGCAAATATCACCATTCCACTTTTCCATTAGCAACCTCATTGTATGCATCCTCTCCATAACAATTACTCTCATTGACTCCAACATAGTTATTATGGGTTTATGTCTTATACTTACCAAGACAGCATTGAAACACTCGCTAAAACCATTCTCGACAGCCTCACAGCAGACCCCTTCATTGAAAAATGCCCTTGACCATGTCTTCGGATCTTTCTTCAACAAAAAATCATGTGCTCTTAGATTTGCTCTTTTGATCTTCTCCATCACCTTGTTATGTAATGGTGGGTAAGACGCTTTTGAAGCTGCCCATAATAGTTGTCGAAACTCAACACCCGGGAACTATTTTTGAAACCCTTCGTATATGTGACGGGCACATTGTCGATGCTCTGCAAGAGGCATGACATCTTTCACTGCTTCAATAAGTCCTTGATCCATGTATAACAAACACAATGATAAGTATGCAAATAATATATAAGAAAATATGAACCTGATTGTTATAAAGTGTACAGACAACGTACCTTGTGTTGGTCAGACATTAGCGTTAAACCTTGTCCATTTGGAATATCCAAATCATCACCCAACAGCTGTAAAAACCAACTCCAAATGTCTTTATTTTCAACCGTCACCACAACCCATGCCACGGGAAAAATGTGGTTATTGTCGTCCCTACCAACTGCAGTTAGTATCTCCCCTGTGTTTGGTTTCTTTAAAAAATAACCATCCAAAGCTAATATCCTTCGGCAACCTATTTTCCAGCCTTCTTTCAACCCACTAAAACACACATAAAATCTGTCAAAGTATGTCTTCTCATCCGGATTTACGGTCACTCCAACCTTAACAGTACTACCCACATTTGAGTCCACTAATGCCTTAGCATATGACCTAAGTAAACCGTAATGGTCCTGGATAGTAGCATCCCTCTCATTAAGAGCATATGTCCTAGCATTACTAAACTGTGTACCGCTAACGTGGCATTTAATTTTCTTAGGACCGTTCTTGTAAGTTAGATAGTAATATTTGGATTCATCCTAATATTATCTCCAAATTGCTTACCCATCCACTTAAAGTTAACTAGCCTACCGTGAATGGAAACTACGAACACAAGTGTGGTTATCTACAAAGAAATTACTTGAAATGTTGATTCTCGTTGAGCATCTTGCCATAACACCTCCAAGGGGTCACAATTCCGGACCTCTCAAGGGAACTTTTTGTATGAAGTACGCTTTCCAAGGGATGGATCCTTAAGCCTCTCCTTTCGTTGACCGCATTTAGCTATAACCTTGGTCCTTGTGCTCCTCTCAAACCAAAGTGAGAATCCGTTACACATCTTGCATAGTATGTAAGGCACTCCTTGAAACTATCAACATCCGGGAACTTTTGTCCAAGCTAGTAAAACAAATAATTGAATTAGTTAAACATTATAGTAATCGTGAGATATTACGATTTGATAAACAAATATTAAAAGAAAGAGTAAAAGAATTACAATGGGTTTCTTCAATCTCCAATGTGTCTCGTAATCATAAATTGGGTACTTGTCTTCCTTTTTGACTTCTTTAGAAGCAAAGCAGTCTCGTTATTCCAAAGACCTTTACCCTTTATCCGCTTCAACAAATATGACATGTACTTTTCATGCTCCCTAACTAACGGTCCTAATCCGGTTGGGCCATCTCCAACCACATCTTCTTGTGTATCATGAGCACCATCATCGTTTTCTTCTTCGCCTCCCCGCTCATCAGACGAACTATTATTCTCATTATGTCGCATCTTTCTCGGTTGAATAACCTCGTCCTCACCATTGCTCAAGTAATCGCATCGACTTATCCGATTCAACCTCGACTCATATGACTCAATGCAGATGAATCATGAGTATACTTACCCTTGGTTTTCGTGACTTTCACCTTCCCGGTGAGTGTCATTGTATTCTTGATGTCGGTGTCAAACCGAGGATCCAGACGGATTGATGTTGTCTCTAATTACTATACCTGTTAGTCTATGACTATTCGTGCTTATCTTCTTTGCTAGTTTCTTTTTGCGTGTCACGACAGACTTACCTTTATCTAGTTTTTTCTGCCTTGCAAGCACAACATCTGATAAGTTACCATCTGACTCACCATCCAATTGCAACCCCTCTTTATCATTAGCCACAACTGTATCAGTCTCCACATGCATTTCAGTCGCATTTATATTATTGTCCACAAGCATATCCTTCTCCACATTCATATCAGTTTGGTCAAGCATATGATTCTCACACCCCGATCCAAGTGTAACAAAGAAATGATTAGTAGGCATATCATATATAATAACATGTGAACAATATTTTTATAACTTGTATTGTCGATACCCTATGAGTGTCCACCGCTATATCAATCTCCTCAACATTGAGTGGCCTAATAATGTCCATAGCCTTATCACAATCCTGATTCTCCAAAGCCATACCAGATTCAAGACCGACATTTTCGACTAGATTATCAACTACTACATTGTACTCCCTATAGACCTCTTCTTCAGTTAGCATAGGATAATCATACGTAAAGTCATCTTCTGCATTCCAAACTCTAGTGAAAGTAACCTTACCCTCAAAGTCCTTTCTAAGTGGTCTGTCTTTTAGGGGAGGAGACCTTAAATAAGGTGATTGTGCTTCTTCCTCACCCACGCAACCAACTCCTCACAAGATATATTCAAGATCCTTTTCATCTTATTATGTTTCTTTCTTTTTGACGTAACCACAGTCCGAACTTTCTAGACATAGGTTTTGTGGTAGTAGGGTGCTAAGTTTTGGGGAATGAGCAACAAACAACTCCACATCTTATGTTGGCTAGCTAAATCATACAAAAATGTACATCAGAATCCTTTCAATGATCTTTAACCCACCACCGTCAATGTCTAACTTAGGAATGCGCATGTATAGAGCCCATATATTATTCTTAATCTCGGCAACAAAAATATCTAAGAGAGGCTACATAATTCTATCTTTTGAAGAGGCCTCCATTATTATCTCTCCTACCATAATCATACCTTAAGGGTTGAACATAAATACACCATTGTAGTGTATTTTGAAGACCACATCAAGTGGTACTTCCATCAAACCTATATAAATTGAAAAAAAAATTCAAAACCCTAATTTGAAAAAACCCTAAATAACAAATATTTTTTTATTAAAAACTAACACAATTGGGGTAATAAAACATTAAATACAAAGAAGGAATATACCTTTTATCTACCCAATTTGGGGAAACAGACAACCAATTGATTATTAATTGTGAATTAGGGTTTCGGCACTTTTGGGGATCTTGGAAGAAATTGAAGTGTGAATGGATAATGAAATCTGCTTTATTGTACTTGTAAGCAAGATAAGTGTACTTTTTTTATTATAAACCTCGTACTAACACATCCACATCTGCAGGAATGAGGAAGGATAACGCACGCGTGTGTTTTTCATACTTTGAGGTACGAGGTAGCCAGCGTGGATGCAATGTTGGATATTATGAAAATAGATAAAACCGGATACCGGTTGAGTAAGTGGTAAAATGACCCATTAAAGACAAAATAGTCGGGTTTAGTAGCCAAAGGGGCTATTTTTTTTCGCAACGTCGAACTGATATTTGTGACAAGTATGATGTTTTAATAGGTTATTAGCCCTTAATTTAATATACACATATAATAATAACAACAATTTAAAAAAATATATATATATAAAGGGTATAAAGTTTATGCGGAATTTTATTAAATTTATAAAGTTATTAAAAAAATAGAAAATGATAAGTATACTTAAGTCAATATAATTTTATTTAAAATTTAACAACTAAAGTTTTATTAATTACCTAATTCTTTTTTTTTTTAAATTCTTTATAAAATTGACACATGTGTATTTATATATATTTATTTTGCTGAATGAAATTTAGATGAATTTGATCAAATTGAAGCTAATATTGACTTTTATTTGTCAATAAAAGTGCTTAATTTTGCTACGTATGCATAATGATGCAACCCCATTGACCCCAATTAAGTATTTTAACCTTCTTTTTCACTTTTAAAATTTTTTTTCGAAGAGATAATATTGTCTGAAAATAATTTACAAGAATTTGCTATTTAAGAGTGGTAAGTTTATTCTTTAGGCGCCTCTGATGGGTGAATCGATCGATCGATTGAGTCGATCGCGATCGATCGCCTTATTGTGACTAATCGATCGATTACTTTTTTGGATTAAGGTCGTTTGGGCGATTGATTGGATTTGGGAGTTTTATTTTTTTTTTTTTTTTTTTTTTTTTTTTTTTTGTGGGGCTACCAATCGAACGTTGGTGAGCGGTTTCCCAAAAAAATTAAAATATATATATATATATATATATATATATATATATATATATATATATATATATATATATATATATATATATATATATATATATATAAATAAAAGTCTTTTAAACTTACTTATAAATACACAACATAATCACAATTCAATCCACAAATCTCACACTTCTCATTTAAAATTGTCTAAGAAAACACCACAACCAAAAGGCGAAAATCCCGATTGCCACAATACGTTCCATAATTAACACCGGATCTGAATTTTGGTTAACGGTGTTTCACCAACCGTGAATTTTCGACCCCTTCTTTTGAATATCATTCGCAATGACCTCCACAACAACAAACTCACAATCCATTTTTATAAATTGTCAATTTGTTACACCCTATCATAACAACAACAACAACAAAGTCAATCCGTGAGCTTATCCAAATAATCTATTTTTGGCTCACGAGAATCGTTGTATAGTCCAACAATGGATTCATTGAAGTCTTCTGTTGAACCTAAGACCTTGATAGATCTTTGAGCGCTCGTGAATCGTTAGATATGTTTATGTAATCACAAACACACTAATAGAAAGTCTCTATCACTTGTATTCTAAAGCGGAAATCAAACACAAATAACAACACATATTACTAAGAATACTTTGATCGAGAATCCGTCGTGATATCTTGTTGAGAATCCAACACATATTACTAACAACACATATTACTAAGAATACTTTGATCGAAACACTTCTTGATGATCCAAGACTTCACGAGAATCCGTCGTGATATCTTGACAAAATTCTTATTTAGTAGAGTTCCAACAATCCTCCCTAATCTTGAATTTGACATGGTTAAGTTCAAGATTCTTGATAGATCTTTAACACTTTAGAACAAGAGGATTGAATTCAAACATCAACAAAGAAAGAAACAAAACAACCACATCTCTATAATGCAAAACCTTGAAACCTCGGATCTTTGCAAAGCAACAAATGACAAAGTGTCGTCAAAACATATTAGTTTCATACTATTCTCATCACATACGGGTGTGTTAACTCCTGTGAGAGTTGAATCATTGAAAATAATGTATTGGATGTCTCTTTACCAATAGCCATTACTACTGGAGTAGCCAAATGTTTAAGTTCGAAAACTATGGTACTGCGATAACCATCGATTTTTAGCAAATCAACTTGACTATCAACGGATTTGAAATGTCTTTACACAGCCGTTTGCTCGGGACTAGTCAATTCTTAGGTGAAAAGAATCACTTTTGGTGAGCGATTACCAAATATGGTATTCCACGCCGCCGCACAAGCCATATACTTATGGGCTAGCCAATTCTTGGATTCTAAAAGGAATAAGCCATGGTGAATTGATGACCATACAACCCTCAACAATTAAGCATGGGTGAGTTGCATACCCTATGATTTTGAGCAAACCATTACAACTATCAACAGATTTGATGTGTCTTTACCAAAGCTGTACCCTTTGGACTAGCCAACTCTTTGATGGACACAAGGCACATCTGGTGAGTTGATAACCATCAACAAAGTTATATACAACAAAACTGAAGATACAAAGATTTTTATTTTATTTTATTTTAAACAAAGAAAGAAATAATTACAAATAAACAAAGACAGAAATGATACAAGATACCAGAATCAAGTAGAAGCTTTGTGTTGCAGAAGCTTGAACTTGATTAACCCAATCAATTGTTCAGCATGAGTCATATCATTCCCCACTAGATCAGGAGGAACTTCTAATTTCCTTCAAGCGACGTTTGTTGATTGAATGGACAAAGGATAATGCTGATCAGAAAACATACATACAGAAAGTCCACACTTTGTCTCCACAACATGCATATTTGGGATAGGATAAAATCTCCAAGTATCAACCTTCCACTTATGTGAATTCTTCCAAATTGAATACCATTTACCATTTGGAGACTGAGAATCAAAAAGAGCTTGAAGATCTCCCAATAAGTACAAAACAGAACCCTGTGGTGTATGAGTGGCATAATAATGTGTGACAAGGTCATGGAGAGTAATAAAATCTTGCTTATCCACCAAATGAAGTATGTCTTTCAAGAAAGTAAACTGCATAGAAGAGTTATCTATCCTATAGATGGTGTTAAACTGTCCATCAGTCAATGTCCATTTTGTCAACACACTAGAAGAACCCTCAGGAAAAGTTGCAGAAGAACCCACTTTGATAAATGTTGTATCAGTAGCCTTGAGGTCCAAATGCTTAGAAGAACCACCCTTGTGAGATTTATGAACTCCAGAGACCTTCTTACCAGCTAATCTCATATATCTCCTGATGGCAATATGTCTCCTTTTGGACATCCTTTTCCCTCTCCTACCAGGTACATAAATACCCATAGAAAAAGAAGAAGGCACCTTCTCAGATGCACCAGAGGCATC
The DNA here is from genome assembly GCA_022545495.1 of Chrysanthemum lavandulifolium. Taxonomy (NCBI): domain Eukaryota; kingdom Viridiplantae; phylum Streptophyta; class Magnoliopsida; order Asterales; family Asteraceae; genus Chrysanthemum; species Chrysanthemum lavandulifolium. The sequence goes on from CM040239.1 coordinate 130,685,750, forward strand.
TGCAGTAGGAATAGACGAGGTAGAAACAGAGGGAATTGGAACAGAACCACCCATTGCATACAATTTATCAAGCTATTCTCTGGCCTATTTAGCTCTAGCAGCTTCTTGTTCAGCTCTCCTAACCATGTCTGCTCCTTCTTGATCAGCAGATGCAGAAGAAGGAATAGTATCAGCTCAATATTGCTAGTAGTTCCCTTTGGATCCATAAATGTATCAGCAACACTGGGTGAAGCGTCAGGAGAAACAACTATAGGTTCAGCAGATTGTACACTCTCAGAAGAATGTACACCTTGATGGGTTCTCGTGAGAAGCTTGACATGAGTGCTCAGCTGTGCTCTATCATCATCAAAAGAATCCAAAATCTCAACTTTCTTGGGTCTTTTGGCTTTTGGAGCATCCATATCACCAGCAATCCTTTTCACTTTAGAAGCTGGTGGAATATGCTTCATAATCTTATTATACATACTGGTCAAGTCAGATTCAGATAAAGCCCAGACTTGCTTCTTTGTCAAACTAGATTGATAGAGAGCAGTACTCTGATTATACACCACATGTCGCATATAAGTTTTCTTCTGTGCTGCAGTATGTGGTTTCTCCCCCTTAGCTTTAGCCTTTTGTGCAACAATAGCTTTCCTCTTTTCAGCTGCAGCTTTCTTCTTTTGTTGTCCAAACCATCATTTGTGCAGCAAAGTTTTCACTATTAAAATCAACCCCTAAAATGCTTTGAGCAAGAGTAGGATTAGAGCGACTTGAAGAGTGTAAGAATCCATTGCTCATCGATAAAATGAATATATTGTGCATCAATTCTAGTTGTCTCTCGGGAGGCAAATTTGTAATAAAGCGAGTGCAAGCTTTTGTGCCAATGCTTTACTCTTCATCAAATCTTCATACTCTGTTAGCATTCGGCTTCTCTAGCCTTTCCTTTTCGGTTATAAGATCCGAACCAAGATCTTCATCGATATAAATCCTTTCCTCATCGAAATATCCATTGCAGGAACATTGGTAGCAGGATCATGAGAAATATCAACAATTGGAATTGTGTCAATATTCTCAGAAGAAACACCAATTGAAGCATCAGGAGTAACATGTTGAGAAGGATATTCAACAGGTGTAGGAGATACAGCAGCATCAGGCTCCACAACAAAGGTTCTCCCAGCAACAAATATTTCATGATGATCTGCTAAAGGTATAGGACATGGTTGTTCTTGCACAGATGATACATGACCTTGTTCAGAAGCAACATCAACCATGTGTGCATCACTCACAGGATGATCACCAGTAATTGTAGCATCATCAACACATGGCACCTTAGAAGATTCAGTGGAATCCTTTCTCAAATACTGTCTTCTCTTTCTTCGTTTAAACTGAATAGGTTCCTTTGGTTTTAAGGATTCAGTAGCAATGGGAGAAGAATCATGAGTCTGTTGAGCAACATTAGCCAATAACTCAAGAGAATCCAAATGTATATCCTCTGCTCTTCATCGAGGTAACCACAAACTTCCTTTTGATGTTCATTTAAGTTTTGCTTCTAACTCTGAACCTTCTTTTCAACACCACAATCTCACCACCAGTGAGGATTTGGTATCTGCAACTCCTTTCTCGAGCATCAACCTCTTTCACATACATTAAATGAAAGCATATACATAAGTAAGTGTAATAGGTCCTCACCTCCAGCAGATTGCTCGGTGGTAATGGGAGCTTCATTGGGCCTTTCTGGAGAAACATGTACATGCTCAAAGATAGGAGAGCTTTCATCAAATGGCTCTCTAACTGGACTAGGTGTGGTCAGTCTAGTAAAAGGAGGTTCAAACTCATCACGAGCCACAGGAGTAGGTGTTGGACTAGGACTAGGACTAGGTAAAGGGGTAGGTGGAGGTTGGTCAGGAGAAACATTTGATGCTTCAGCAGTTATGGAGGGTCCCTCATCAATGGCAACTGATGGATTACCATCACCAGTAACATTAGGAGAGGGTGGAGCACCAGACACATTACCCTCATCAGCAGCATCATTACCATGAGGCAACATAACTTCTAGCAAAGGATGATGTGCTCCAACATAATGAGTTTTCATGGAAGCAAACAATTTAGCACTAAGCGCTCCTATGGGGCAAAAGACTATGTCCAGGGTTGTTATGTCTAAAATCATTTGTAAAAACTTGGGGTACATTAGAAACTTATGCTTTTTCTTTTGAATATTTTCAACCAAATTATCAAAAATAAACTTAGAGAAATTATAAGTTAAACCCTGTGAAAGACATACAATACCACACCCCAATTGGGTAGAAAATTGATCCCATCCGCTGACTTGTTGCTTATGCACTTTGAAGTAAAGTATGCACCAAAACCTCCACATGGGGCAAAACTTATTCTTGTGCCACATATCCGTGTTAGTACTTTGGTATCCAGCACTCTTAACCCGGCAAGTATCTCTTCGGTGTTAGTGTGATATACCTCACCTTCATCATCCAAACGAGTTGTGTCCTAATCAAATCCTCGGTCACCACGTACTCGGTTCCATCAATCATTGCTACAATTTACGTGTCACTTGTTTAGTAGCGGATGCCCAAAATTGTTCAACCAGCGATTCAAATATCACATTTGGAGTGTGTTGAAACATAATGAATCTTGGGCGCTTCAAGAAATCTACCATAGGTTCATACGGTTCATGTCCACTTTGCTTTCCCGGAAAAGCAACGTTGTTGTGATCTTTCTTAAATGGAAGTGCCGCCATGTGAGAAATTGTGAGAATAGGTTATGAATCAACCAAATGGAAATGTGTTTAAATTGATTGAAGAGTGAATCAGTTGATTTTGGGCGAAGATTATGCGAGGTAGTGTATAAATAGAATTTACCCAATTATGGTCAAAAATATCGGAACAAATCATTGACGGATATGGCGTGTAAAGTAACTCAACCAATTTCAAAATTAACGCTTGGTGAAGGGATGGTCAATCTGCGATGGAAGTCAATCAACAGAATCAACTCAGTGTAAAAGTATCTTGATAAATATCTCGAGTTTTCTTGTGCCACCCAACTCACATTAATTGCCATCAACCTTGACTTCGCTTTATAAGATAATCCCAATTCTCAATAAACACATATCAATCACCCCCAATGTACTTCAAAACCTTAAGTTCTCAATAATTCTACAATCAGCATCAACAAACATGTCTACCAAACCAGAAGTCATCAATCTAAACTCCTCCTCCTCATCATCATCATCCGAATGATTCACCATTGTTTCGATACCTTATCAAGATGAACCTCGACCTTCAAAGTCCCCTTTCTCCCTTCATCCGAAGATGATAGTGTAGTGGATCCAGTGATTCATCTAGGGTTACGATGACTCCACGAGGCGTCTAGAACCAATCTTCAATAGATTGGTGAGAGAAAGCGGAGAGGACGGCGGTGGAGAGGCTCAACCTTCACAACCCCAACCCCAACCAAGGCCACATGCGAAATCCACCACTCCCAAAGACAAGAGAGGTGGTGATTGGTCTTCTGCTCGAGGATGCGGTGCTTCATACCATGGAAGCAAGGGAAGGGCAATGAGGCGAGAGGTGAAGGAAAGGGAAAAAGGAAGGTGGAGTAGAAGATGCTCTATGGTGGAGCAGTAGATGGAACAACTGAAGATTTCTCATATCACAAATGCATCCATCGTCGTTTTCATCAATCCATCTTCAGCTTCTTCATCGTACTGGTCATGCATATCCACCGACTTTTGTAATAGATGATAGGAACTAGAATATGTTTGGTAGATTTTGTATAGGAATGATCATGCATATCCACCAGCTTTTGTAATAGATGATAGGAGCTGTAAATTTTTTCTTGAATGAATGAAAAACTTTTCTTTTATATCTCAATGACTATCACTTGATCTTTACTTCAGTAATTCTCTTCAGAAGAAACAATGAGATCACTTGTACTAATGAGTATCACTTGTGCGTCTCTTCAGTAGAAACAAGCTTTAAGCTTACATGACCATATTCCCAATTAATCAAACTTGGGGAACTTCAACTTAAGATTAGTAACTGCTCATAAAGGCATTCTGCAAAACAGACACAAAGTAGCAAACAAATCAAAACATACAAGGCTAAAAGATCATTAGCTGGTTAATGATATCAAACAAAAATATAAACAATAATCTAAAAAATATTTACAAGTTAGACAACAACAATCCTCCCCTGAGGCATATGCCTCCCCTCAAACTTTGCAGTTAAGGGTTAAGCATCCCAATATGGACTCTCTGCAGAGGATGATCCTACAACAACAACAAAATATACAAAATATTAGTATACTATGGAGACTCAAGTCATCACTGACTTGAGCCTGCCTTGTGGATCATAAGATTTAGGCCATGTAGATGTATAAGATCCACCATTGTTCTTGGGCCTCCATTGAAAATTAGGTCTCTTTTGAGTCCAAGAACAATCTGCTGAGGGCTTCACATCAGTATCCCAATATCCCTTGCCAACATACATTGAGTCAAAACAACCAGGCCAATAACTATTTTGAAACTATGAACTAGTTGGTCTCACATATGGTCTAGCAACAAATCTGCTCCATTTTGAAAATTGTTTATCAGCAGAATTGTGTTTATAAGTTGCTTGTGGAACAAAATATGGTATATCATTAACATTTTTCCACATTGGTTGAGATTTCTTTTGACTAGTACATACACCCATTCTTTGCTCATGAAAATTACAATCCTTAATCAAATGAAATTTACTTCCACAAACAAAACATGTCTTCTTTTTAGAAGATTTATTCAAAATGAAAGAAGTTTCATTACATGCAAAATCATTCAAACCACAAACATTAACAGAATTGTTTTTAACAGAATTAAATACATTGTTTTGCAAAGAATTAAAACAAGTCTTGAGAGGAAGCTGTCTTGGAAGTTGATTCTCAAAGAAGACTCTAACGAGCTTGTAGGAGTCTTGGGTGTAGGCTTGGGTGAGGTCTTGGGAAGGTCGACTTTTCACTTGAATCACAACTGGTATATGTAGTAGTCCATTGGTCGGGGGACTTGTCCTTTGTCGAACAAGAGACAAAGTCGAGAGATTTAAAATCAAGTTACAGCAAGTCTCTTGACTTTTGCCATAAAGATGGTGTGATCCATCAAAGTCTATTGTGATGTCAAGGTCGGTGGGCATATGTTCTCCTCTAATAGGTCCGGTACAACATGTAAGTCTCCTTCTTTACATAATTAGCTAATCCTGCATTGGTGTAGATTTCGCATATCGGTTCTAGCTTCTAAGCCAACATACTTTAAACCTAAACCTATCACATAGTTTACAAATTGACTACCATAGAAATCTAGCTACTTTGTCACCGACACTAACCATTCTTTATGTCTAGCTACTTCCTCATCTAGTTTCTTTTTCAACACTTGGTTTTATGAGACTACATCAACTTTTTCTTTCTCAAGATCGTTTGTAAATCAATTCTAGTACATTCCAAATCACTTTCTAACACCCTTATCTTTTCATCATAAGCAAGTTGATTTTTGAAACCAAATTTTTGTCTTTCTACGAGTTTTAAAGCCTTTTGTAAGCCTCAACTTCAACATAACATTCATTATAGTTAGGTTTCAATTTATCATAAGCTTCCTTAAGTTCATTATATCTTTCACTACAACCAAAAACACAATTATGTACACGAGAGATGCCCATTAAAGGCAACTTGATTATGCCGATCCTCGTAGTACGAAGATGCGACAATCCACTCTGCTCGAACCGAAGCTTCATCATTATCGGGATCATGCACCTTCCAGGTTGACATGGTCATCCGGTGTGACCAAAGCGTGGAGGATCCGGCTTTGGTAGTTACGACTTCCATTTGATTCTCTTGATAGGTAGAATACCTAACTTCATCACCGCCTTCCTATCCTTGCATTCTTTTGAGAAGTGACCCATTTGACCACAAGTATAGCACTTGACTTTCCTTCACATCAAATCTTGCGAATCTCTTCCACGAAACAAACTTTCTTCGAATTTACTCTCAAACTTCTTGATGTTCATTGAGAGCATGGCGATTACCGCTCAAATTCATCTCTTCCATATCAAGTGGATCCACTGTTCAAAATCCTCAAAAGCTAGTTCTTTGTTGATTGTCATGTCAACAACAAAGAATGAATTACATCTTCTAGTACACCACTTGGATTTAGGTTGAGAATTTGATGTGGTGGTGATGTAGGATGATGATCTTGAGGAACTTGGGCTTGGAGCATAGGTCATCTTATGTGAGGAGGTGGAGGTGCTAACAAAAGGTCGAGTGAGTGGGGTGGATGAGCGAAGGGACTTGACATCGGGGCTCAAGAGTTTTAAGTGCATTGTGAGATCATCAAAGTTACCAAATCCGACCCACCTTTTGCTTTGAGTGAAATTCTTACTTGCAACCAAGATGGAGGTAAAGATCGTAAGAACTTTGAATTGCAATCCTCGTTATGCGGCACGGCCTTCATCTCGATTCAATTGACTCAAAATCTTATGGAACATGTCATATCCCTTGTGGATACCTTCTTCCTCAGAGATTTGAAATTCTTGAAACTGTTGTTTCAACATTGATTTCCTCATCCTCTTTGACTCATCATTCCCACCAAACCTAGCCTTGATTGCCATCCAGATGTGTGACAATCCGTCACTTTTCGGCTATTATTTATATCAGAATATGCGAGTTATTTATTTTCTGACCATTATAACTGAAAAACGAGAAGTTCTCTTGTGTTTTCCAATGTCCGGCACCACAGCGCTGCATCGACACCATAATAAAATTGACGTAAAACTTACTTTCAAATGTCAAAGTAATAATAATACCATATTAATCCACTCGTCAAAACGTCTCCGAAAATATAAAATTTATAAAATACGGATACCCGAATAATATTCTACATAATTTAACGTTATCATGTACGGAACAAATTATACAGTACGAGGTACATATAATACACTAAATAATAATAATAATAATAAAAATATATCTCTCTTTGTCCTCTCTCCCACCCACGACAAAAACACAAACCAGGGAAAGAAAAAGATATCAAAAATCCCCTTCTTCAACCTCTAGACCTACGCCTCCCTTATAGGTCGAATCTTCCAAATAAGGAAAACCCAACATGTTATCCCATCATATCTTTCTCTATCTTACCCAAAACCAAGTAAGTTTTGTCCTTCAAATCTTCTCTTTGATGCTACCGGCTATGAATCGAATAAGCGAGAAGAATCAAGATAAAATTCTCCCAAGAGAATCATATCTTCACATCTATCTACCTTGATCCAAGTCCAAGATTTCCTAAGCTTTTGGAAGATAGCCGAATTTGGCTTCAAACCAAGACCAAAGAGAAATGATAACCAAGCTCCTCCCCAATATACTTCTATATCTTTAGTCGAGTTACAAAAGCTCCAAACTCGGTTCTCACCATCAACTTTCACATCAATTCGAAAAATTAGGGTTTCTTCAAATCAAAGGGCTTTTAAAATTGATTGAGGGTTTCATTCTTGGGTGAAAGAGAAGCTATCCCGTGGTTAATTGGCGTAATTCCAACCAAGGTCTCCTTCAATTTGAGTTTTGTGTTCGACCCTTCTTGTTTCTATTGTAAGAACATATCTTTTATTGTTTTTGATAACTATTAATGTATTCATTTATATTTTTAGTCAAATGAAGGGTTAAAAAGTTTTTTTTATTGTTGTTGATTTTCCGTCGAGGCAAACAAGTGGAAATAGACTAATGATATTAGCAACCAAGAACATGTTAGTCCATTAAAATTTTAACTAAACCCTTTAAGTTCGAATTTTATGTATTAAATTGATATTGATAAATGGGTTATATTTTTCTCGATCGCTTTATATAAATCGAAAATTTAATCTTGTTGTTGAACTTGGGTGGTGAAAGAAATAAAACTAAAATGGCCCATGAAATAAGTGCTTATTGATAACTTTGATTTTTTTTCTTCTTCTAATTGGCTTATTTGGATTAAGATTGGAGTTTATTCAAAAAGGTGTGTCGTGTTGGATTTTTTTTTACCGTAGTCGAAAAACCACTGTGGTTGAACCACAGTGGTAAGTCTTTTTGGTTTTGAAAAATTTCATACATTGAAACCTTGTGGGCAAAAATTATAGACTAATAGATTTAGGATACGTCTTATGGTTGAGTTTGGTTTTGCTTAGGGTCGAAACCGTTGAGTCGAACCATTGTTTAACAAAGGCAACTATTCCAAGTTTGCTATTTTACCTCCAATGACCAAGTACTCATTTTGCTTATATTGTGATGTCGGTATGTGATGAGTCCCACTCGGCGAATGTTTGTTAAACAATGAATTAGTATGAATAAAACATTTACCTTATCATATTTTTTTAAAAATTAATCAAACACCTCACTTTTGTTTACATATTGCGATAAAATTGAAATCATAAAAACAAATGTTGCCATACAATCGGATAAGTGAAAAGAGAATCTTGCCTAGCTATATAAAATCGAATGGATATTAAACTTAAAACTGGGCCAAGTCATTTTTAACTTGTGTCGTGGGCTAGCGACTAGGCCCAACAGCCACTAATTTTAAAATTATAGGTGCTTTTGAATTTGGGATAGAAACAGATGTATAAACTTTCGAGTATAAAATTTGCATGTGTAACTAATAAAATGGTATATTGTAACGAACCGTCTTTTCATTCGGGTCACGATTACTTTTTTTTTTCTTTTCAACTTAATTCACGACTCGCTCAACTCATTATTTTTTTTTCAACAAAATATTTTAGATTTTAACTTATGACTAGTAAGCAAAACTTAATTTTTTTTTTAAACTATGACTACATACGACTAAAATATATACACGGGTCATGCCCGATCTTCTAAAAATCCTACCTTTATAACTTATAAGAGTATTTTAATATAAACCCTTTTAATAATTTTATATACTAACTAATATTTGACATTATATAAATACACATACTTTTAACGACGGTTTATAAAACTCTTTTAATAAAACTACCACTTAGAGTATGATTTTAATATATACTTTTATCATCAACTAGTATTGATCATATATAAATATATATACTTTTAACGACATTTGATTATAATTAGTTAACGTCTAATATTATGAGTAATTATGTTCGACGTCGCCTTTCGGTTGCCATCGAACCAAAGATTTATTCGTCATTAATACTTTCTTATTATGTACTTATGCACTTCCATGAGCCAAAACCTACAAAATTATATTAAACATTAATCATTGCCACTCAAGCAACAACAAACCTTTATTAAACCTTGTCGAGTCATAATTATGAATAAAGACTAAATTTGCCATACTAATCTAGGTCATGTGTTTGCCATCCAATAATTCTATTAGGACACGCTTTAGGCGCTAATTGCCAAGGTGAGTATTCAAAGCCCCCTTTTAATGTTTTACTTATTTGGGGTGAAATGCATGATTATAAAATTAAATTGTTTTCTTTGAACTATTTGATATATTTTAAATCCTTAGACTAACTTATAAATTTATGACTTGTTTGAACACGATGGACCGTCGTCCTTGACCTAAAGTCTCCCTGTTCGAACATCGCCGAGTCTCCCATGTTCGGAAAGCGGTCTTAATTGATAGTATATAATAGTTGTTATGATGTCTTGCTCAGACATTCGCATTGTTAGTCCCTATTGGTTTGTCGCTCAGACTCCAATTATACGCACTGCCTGCACGGCCTCCTTGTGTGGGCAAGAGATAGTATGAGTAGCGCTATTAGAGGTCGGCCAACCTCTCGTTCCCCTGTCTACGGAACGCATATTATTTATTTTAGGGGCTTTGCCGCATACTTTATTATATACGAGGCATATTGTGACCATATGTGCATTGTTCACTTGACTTAAAATATGGAAGTGTATGTGAATTCATATGTTACAAGTCTTGTATGGGCGGGATTTGTAACATAGTGAGTTGACAGGACATTTGCCAAACAGACTTTCAAAAATCGGTATTTTATTTTACATAAAACCTGTGTACTCACCAACTATTTTCATAGTTGACCCGTTTTCTCATGCATTTCAGGTGATCGTTGTTTAGCTTATATTATGAAGATTTTAAATAAAGGAGTCGTCACAAGTTATCCGAGTCGTCCTGTAGAAAAATGTTATCTTTTGGAAGTCAAACTTTATGTTTCAATTGCCAAGGTCGGCTTGAACCTTGTTGTAATGTTACAATATTTCTTTAAATTTAAATTATGGTATTGTACTATATCTCTTTGCGATGTATATTGATTATGTTACACCTCGCGTTTCCGCCTCCGGCGGGGTGTGACAAGATGTCCTTAGCATCCTCCATGTAGTGAAAGTCACCCATGTGATCATCTGGTATAGCACAAGGAGAATAGTTCGACTTTATTCTCTCTCGAATGCCTAGTATCTCTTCGGTAGCTGGGACCAACGATGGTAATAACACCATCGCATCTTTGACGACTTCTTCAAACTGTTACCTTACGGACAACTTCCCAAAGATTCCAATCAATATTGCCGATCCAATTATGCATCTTCATAGCCCACAATTCATACTCCTCCTTCTTGAGGTATGGGAACTTTGCATTGCTGTTAGTGAGATTGAGTTGTTGCAAAGATGTGGTGTTTTGATTGTGAGTAACTTCTGTTTCATTCTCTGACCCAGGCATTGTTATAGTTGTTTTGGTTGTGTGGGTGTAAAGAAAAGAATGTTCTTAGTATCACATAGACTCTCTCGAGGCTCTGATACCACTTGTTGAACCTAAGACCTTGATAGATCTTTGAGCGCTCGTGAATCGTTAAATATGTTTATGTAATCACAAACACACTAATAGAAAGTCTCTATCACTTGTATTCTAAAGCGGAAATCAAACACAAGTAACAACACAAATTACTAAGAATACTTTGATCCTCTATGGATCTTTGAATAATACTAAAACTTGTTTTTCAAAACCCGTACATCATACATACTAATGTGTTCCTTTTATAGACAAGGAACCCTAAACCGTTTCACAAGATACGTATACCCATAAAACTAAAAGAGATATGCATTATCACTTCCTAATAAAACTCATGCATATCCTAACTAACTATAAAATACGCGAAATATCTATATCCGAGAAACAAACTACGCTGGTTTTACTACTTGAAACACTTCTTCACAGAATCCGTCAAAGAAGATCTTGATGAGAATTCTTATTTAGTAGAATTCCCAACATCTTCCCAATCAAATTATCAACAATATTCTTCGGTTAACCGCATGAATCTTGATGCTTGTGATTTTGAAGAACAATTATACAACAACCCAGATTTTTATGTGGGAACTGGTTCGGGTTATCCGACTGAAGGTTATCCAAGTCAAGAGTATTCTATGGGTCAAGGTTCGGCTCATGGATCGTTTCACGATTCAGTTCCAAATGATGATGACGACGACGACAACACTCTTTCGGAAGAGATGTCACTGGTAAAACTTAAGAAGCCAACGAAACGAGCTACAAAGGCTAGGAAGAATGATGCTAAGAAAGATGCCAAGAAAGATACCAAGAATGATTCGTCGAATTGGACACGCGAGGAAAAGATCGCGTTGTGTCGGTGTGATACGTCCGAGAATAGCGTGATGGGAAACAATATGCAGGCTAAGGGATTTTGGCAGAAGGTTATTGCTTACTTTAAAAAAGAACTTGGTGCAAACACAACTTACAACTCGATCATTACCAAGTGGAAAAATAGGATTCGTCCTATAGTTGTTGCATTTTGTGTCATTTACGACAATGCTTATAAGAATTATGGAAGTGGTGAGAATGACCTCACTGTTTACAGACGAGCGTGTGAAGAATACAAAGTGGTGTATGATCATCCCTTTACATTGGAGCATTGTTGGAAAATTTTGAGGGAGCATGAGGCTTGGAAGGATGTTGAGATGCCTAATTTTGCAAGCCAAGATACGAGTAAAAAAAGCCAAGACTTCTAAAACCGGCTCAGATGTACCTGTTTCTGAAGAAACTCGAAATGAGCGACCAATTGGTCGTGACACAGCTAAGAAAAATAAGAAAAAATCATCGGAGAGTTCCAAGTCTTCGTATATGGAAGGGGTAGCCGACAAATGGAAAACCATTAAGTCCATGGCATTTGGAAAAGAAGAAGGAGCTGGCAGACGAATACTACGAGTTGGAGCTGCAAGCAAAAACAGATCAGAAAGCAGCAGAAATGGAGGACAAAAGATTTGCACTAGAACAACAAAAACTTGAATTTGAGCGGGAAAAAAAACGGGATAAAGACATCATATTCTATCTCATACCAATCGACCCATCTTTGCCCGCACTACAACGAAAAAAATACAGAAAATCAATTATTCAATCAAGGCACGTCACAACCTAGATTATTAAGTTTTTAATAAGTATTGTAATGTTTTAATTTTATTTAAATTATTTTGTAATTTTTTAATTATTAATGAAATTTAAGTTTATTTTTAAAAATGATTTAAAAAAAATAATAATAATAAAAAAAATTGATGGTCGTCTTACTGTAGCATCCAATCATCTAAAAATCGCTGTAGAGAGAAAGTTGACGTGACAGATAAAATATGAAGAATCGACCCTCCTTAGAGCAGTGGGTACGGTGGTGCCAAACTTGGTGCCAACGAGTTTGGCGCGACGCCAAGTTTGGCGCACCGTTACACGCTCGCGCCAAGAGCCCTTGCGCCAAACCTAACGACCCAACGTTTTTTTTTTTTTTTTTTTTTTTTTTTTTTTTTTTTTTTTTAAATGTGGTCCAGATTCAAAATATAGCCGTTGCAAACGGCTAGTTTTGTGTTTTTGATTTTTTGACCTCTTTTTACCACTTTTACCCACTTTCAAATCCTATATAAACCTTATCACTTATACCACTTCACACACACTTCAAATACATCTCACCTAAATATTTTTTCAAGAAAATGAATCCAACAACACCCTCGATCAATCGAATGCTTAACGATCCATCGAACGAAATGATCGGTTCGTCTTGAATCCGAATCGAACACCCAACAACAATACTTTCCTTCGAATCCCGAGGAATACGCTTTGTTTTCTCAATGGAAAATGCAACAACAACAACAACAAACGAATCACAACCAAGATCTTCCACCTTGTTGACGAATCCAATCCAAGAGAAGCGGTCATCCCACCCCACGTCCAAAAACAAAAATGAAGGAACCTGAAGGCAAAGAAAACGAAAAAAGCAACCAACAACCAAGAGGAAGCCGAGACCCGAGAACGATCGCGAACGCATGGACCGACCAAGAAGAACTACTTTGGCGCAAACTTACATTGAAGTATCCGAGGGATCCAAAAGTCGGTCGCGGATCAAGGTAATGAAACGTTTTGGTATAAAGTTTTGGAAGCTTACAACAAGGAAGCAAAAACAAAAGTTTGTAACTCGTATCAAGAACATGCTTACCGGAAAGTGGACTCCGATGAATCGTTGTGTCGGGAAGTTTAATTCGATTGTGAATGAAACGCATTATGAGTGGGAGAACGATATGGATTTCATGGAACGTTGCCTACACTTTGTACAAACGATATCATGGCGATTTTAAACATTAAATCGGCTTGGAAGTTTTGAAGGACAAGCATAAGTGGAAAAATCCGGACTCAACAAATGCAAGACGAATCGTCTTGGTTACTAAGAGGATCCCGAGCATTTTGGACCCGACGCATTGCCAAGGCGGACGGGGTGTACCGGATTGCAAAGAGCCAACGTTCGTCTAACTTCGACCATGAAGTTCCGGTTCAAACCGGAAATGTTTTCACAAATGATGGAAAACAATACGAGTTGGAGCGAAAAATGAAGCAAGATGTTCTTGAGCGGAGTCTCGGCGAGGGTCGATTTAATCGAAACTCAAAGGATAGCCGAAGATATGCGGTGCTATCTATGGACACAAGCACGCTCGATCCGATGAACGTCAATCCCGAGGCCCAACAAGCACGGATCCGGGCAAAATATTCACAAGAATAATTATGTTATGTTTTTAAGTTTATTGTTTTTTATTTCTTGTAATGTTTTTTATGAATAAAGTAATTTTAGGATATATTGTTTTTAAATTTTATAAAAAAAAAAAAAAAAAATTGAGTTTGGCACCGAAATTCGTGTGCAATGGATACCCTGAGAAATGCGGTGCCAAACACTTTCGGTGCCAAACTCAAAACCGCCGCGGCCATTAGCGCGAGCGCAGCACCACACTTTGGCACCACTGCACCAGCAGTTTCTTAAGCAGGAGGTACGGTGGTGCCAAACTTTGGTGCCAAGGAGTTTCATGCACCAATTACCCCTCGTCACTAAACCCTCGCTACCAAACTTAACGGCCAAATTTTTTTTTTTTTTTTTTTTTTTTTTTTTGAATTGCCATTGCATTTAAAAATAGAAGTTGATTCGAAAGTTTCAGAGAGTCGAGCTTTCGTGGTTAAAACTACTAAACCGAAACTTTAGATTAATCGAAACATGAAATACATAATAACCTTAAACATTAAAACTACGGATGGATCCCTAAAACAACATAAAACATAAAATACATAATAAAACTACTAAACACTTAAAAACGAGTCATCCGAGTCCAAACCATCATCGACATTGGGAGAATAAAACTCCCCATTAATGTATCGACTTCCATTATGTCGAAAAAGTTGTCTTGGAGGTACCGAGCCTCCGTGCTTCTTGCTCACGTGAAAGCCTCTTCACGCTTTCTTGCAGAGATCTCCCGACGCTTTCTTCATCTTGTTCAAACCGCAGGAGGAAGCCTCACTTAACCCGCTGGGTGGTTTTGAAAATCCACGTGACCGCTCACATGTTGACTTGGAACAATTGGGAGTACGGATGTTTCAAACCCCACCGGGAAGACATTTTCTGGTGGTGTTGAGTAAACTTCAAACTCGCGAGAGTTGGAAAGTTGGTTTCCGACAAGTGATCCGTGCCTTGGGAAAGCGGTTTCCTAAGAACTTCTCCGGGCCGGGAATTCTTGAGAAAAGTCTTTCGAGACATTCTTTTTGTGTGTGAATTGTGTTATTTGTGTGTCAAACTAATCTTTGGTATGATAGTATATATAGAAAACTTAACCGTTTGAATTTGAATTTAAAATTTAAAATTTGAATTTAACATAACAAAGATCTGTTTTTGAATTGAATTTAACGTTTAAATTTGAATTACCCCGCCTAACAAGATCTTTTTGAATTCAATTTAACGTTGAAAACCACCTTTATAAATAACATCAACCACCATTTTATTTCACATCTACATCAATCCAAAACACACACACAAATGTCTCAAAATTTGAAGTGGAACAAGTCTGAAGAAATCTTGTCATGTAAGTTTGGATACAAATTTCAAGCTATGGATATGCAAAATAACCGTTCAAAATATTTTTGGAATGACGTTATGCATATGTTCAATAATCGACAACCGATGACCATCGTGAAAAAATTCAATCACGGGTAAATGGACGAGGATTAACGTCGATTCAAAGGTTCAACGCATTTACAACGATTCTGCGTCGAAGTGCTCAAAATGACCAATCTCATCTCGAAAATGCGAAACTAAGCTTCCAAAGAACAATTTGGTAGAAATGAGTTCGAATATGTTCACGTTTGGGAGATTTTGAAAAATTGCCCAAATGGGATGTCAAGATTAATTTACGTAGTATGTTATGTTTTTTTAAGTTTATTGTTTTTTTATTTCTAATGTTTTTTTTATGAATAAAGTAATTTTAGGATATATTGTTTTTAAATTTTATAAAAATAAAAAAAAAAAATTGAGTTTGACCGTAAATTACGGTGCCAACGGACACCTTAAATGTGGTACAAACATTTTTTCGACGCTAAACTCAAAACCGGCCGACGGTTTAGCAAGATTTAGCAATGACCACACTTTGGCACCACTGCACTCCAGTCTTTCTTAGTGTGCGGCCTTAAATCTAAAAATCCATTGAAGATACATAAAGCAAGCATTAATCTAAGAAGAATATATGAAAGATATTGGAACCTTCCGGTGCTATAAAAAGTAAAACCCTGTGCAGACGACTGAAACCACTTGCATGTTGATGTTACTCCATCCACTTTGCAACTTGCAAGTGATCATATCGTCACTCAATCTGGAGAAATAATTAGGTACAAATTTTTAGTACAGGTCGTCACCTTTCACTTCATAGTACGGAGATTATCAACAAAATCATTTTGGTCTCAAATGATGCGAGACCAAACATTGTAATTGATGTCGAATTAATACTACAGTAATTCACATGATTTAGAGTTTATATACATATTACCTTTGCTTATATATCCTTACGTACGCCTTGCACTTTTAGCTACACTTTTTCTTATATGATCTATATGTGATATTACCTACAAGCTTTGGTAGTAATACACGTGATCATTGCCCCAATAGATAATTACATATCTATTGATGTGTTATCTAGTATTCGCGATGATACCCATTTTGTTAAAGGCTCACATGTGCTCGGTTCTTTCTGAATATTTTAACCAAGAAACATGGACGAAACATAGAAAAAGATGATTTAATTGGATAAGAAAAAAGGAATGATAAATGTTAATGGAAGATTGAGTCGATAATGTGCATGACTTAGGTAGTTTGGTACAAGTTTTACGTCAGCATTCCCTGTATCCACTCAACACATCCAAGATTTCTATATCGGCTCCTATGTGCAATGGCGGAGGATATATGGGGCTAGAAGGGGTGCTGGCCCCCCCAAAATTTTAGCTCACAACTAGTGATTTGTATGAACAAGATAGTATACTTTACATTTTGGCCTCTTAAATAAGGAAAAGTCAAACACAATAAAAATTAAAAAGGAACTTGCAAAGATGTAATTTGTTCACAAATTCTCTTCGTATTTGATTTGCTATTCATTCGTCTAGTACAAATTAGTTTCCTTTATTGTAAAATGAGTAGATATGAATGTATAAATCTTTCGAAGAGTTCGGAAAAATCGTTGACCGTTACTACTTTATGTAATAAGTTGTGGTAGTTTACTAGTTTTACCTTTTGTTTTCTATATGACTATACATATAGTCACTTATATAAGAATGTTACAATCAATTTTCGAAGTGTTTTGGCCCCCCCAAACATGATGTTCAAGCTCCGCCACTGCCTATGTGCTTATAAAGTGACATGCATTAGGTATATTCTTTACCCTATTATGCCCCAACTCTTGTCCAGATCAATGCTAATGGAGACCTCGATAATTTGTGGTCACTGCCGCCACCTCAGTGGTACCTCAACTTTTTCTCTCCTATACTACACAATACCAAAATATACACCAAATAAATAAAATAAATTAAACTACACACAAAAACACAATTGAATGCAAGGTCCGGTACCAGACCTTAACTACAAAAACGAAAGGGGGGACCTCGGTCCAGCTAATGGGGAGGACGCGGTCCTTGGCTCGGTCGACCATAAGTTATGGTCTCCATTAGCACTAGTCCATCTTACCAAATTTGCCTTTTCACTCTTACTATGTCGATACTAAAATATCATAAAGATAGATTCTGATCGATCAGAAATGGTCATAAAGATAGTCACTCTTCGACTCATAAAGACAGTCTGGTTAAGGGAAAAAAAATATACACTCAAATAACTAGCAAAATGCTAGATAATACAATAACGCTATTATCATCCTACAAACGACCCAACAAGCTATATATCATGACCAACAAGCTATATTAACATCCAACAAACGAACCTAAAAGCTATCACGACTCTAGAGACTACAAGACTACAACGATGACCATAAAACTATTGTGAACCTTAGAGATGTCATGACAGCCCAAAACCGTTGCATACAACCACTTTGTTAAAACTTAAAACCAACGTGGTTAACAAAAGGATGAACAAGATGTATCATAATGTACATGCGTGTATTCTAGAAGCAAATAAGCTAGCATGTTATAGATCGAGCTATAGCTAACAAGTTGTCCACCAAAAAAACTAGTTGTCCACTAAAATGTGAAGTTTTGAAGTGGGCTTTGGTGTGCACTGAAGCTTCTTGATGGGTGTAAAAAAGTGCAATACAGCTGGAATTTAAGCATGCACATACATGATCCCCGTTTATGGGGCGAATATGTCTGCGTGTTACTTCTACCAACATAAATTAAATACCATTAATTCTGCACACATCAATTATCAATTATTAGTTTAGTAATTTGTAAGCTGTCGAAAACGAAGACCAAGATATATAAATCATGAATTGAAGCATAGCAATAATGTTGTTGGTTACTGAATGGCTGATTGAGGATAGACGAAATTGTGTTATAATGAATTAATGATCTTCATATTTGATTTTGATAATAAAGAGAAGTTGGGTATTACGCAATATAGCAAAAAAGTACAGTACTGTTTTTCAGAAGTTATTTCACAAAATAAACGAAAAAAATAGATTTTTGTTTATCAAACTATCTATTTTTCTCGCACATTTTCGATTTTTTTTTTATTTTTTATTTTATTTTTTTTAATGCTAACTCTTTATGTATTTAACCTATGCTTTTCCTTCTGTTTAACAGTGAATCGAATAAATTCTTCTAAAATTTCATGTAAAAAGGTTACGCATTTTCGGGGGAACATGAAACAAATCCAGGTTGACGCAACACAAGTAAGCCACAGAGGCGGGAGGCTCACGAAACCAAACAATTTGGTACTTTGTAAGATTTACACCATGAAAGTTTAGGCTTCACAAACTTTGTTGTAGTATGCCAAGTATTATGTATTTTAAAACCAGGGCCGTCACGTAATTTTTAGGGGCCTTGTGCTAAAATTACAATGTATGTTTGAACACGACAACGTTATGCATGTGTATTATAAGTTTGAGTATAGCCGAGAAATTTGTTTTAGGCAAATCTAAACAATCAAAATATAGGCAAACGGTCTACATATGTCACATTAGTATTATTGAACCGCTTTATATCCTTCTTCGCCAATACATAAAATGCTATACAATTATAAAGTGTATTGGATATTTTGTAACTATTTTCTCAAACTTAGGGCAAAATTGTCAACTTTAAACTCTTTTACACATCTGAAAAGAAAGATTCAAAATAATGATAAAACTTGAACTTTAGATATATATCTTAGAAAATGAAAAATCGATATATATCCAAAGCGTGCATAAAACCATTGTCTTATGTCTAAAAAAACTTGTATAAATGATATATACGCAATTATTCACTTTATGAGGGATATATATTTTTAAAACTTAAAACACTTTAAACTTAAAGAGTGTAGTGTGTAAATGATGATAATTTTATCATCTTCCTCACGACCTTTTCTGTCCATATCCCCCGTTTAAATCAAAATATTTTAAGTTTTAGACCACGTTTCTATGAGTTTTATGCTGAAAATTGAATCAAAGGAGCACTCACGGCGAAACCGAGGGGCCCATTACAAATTTATAGCGCATGGCATTGATTCAGACACGCCAAATCTTTCATCGGTCATATTAAAATGTACTTCGCTGACGGAGATAAGAGGCGGGGTGGGGTTGTGGGCCCCGCCAAACCTTGACCTTCAAATGTAAATTTCATTGTTTTCATCCTACAAACAAACTAAAATAAGAACACTTTTAAAGATTGCCCCCAAAATAATACAACTCTATTCTGGCCCCTCCTATGAACTTATCCAAGCTCCGTCACTGAAGTACTCTTCCACGCAAATAGGGATCGACAAGTATATTTTATTTGAAGTGGCGGACTCAGGACTCTACGTCATAAGGTGTACATTTTTTTTTCCACAGTTATAAAGGAAATAAAATTGAACTAAAAAGTACGATTTTATTAAAACTAGTAATACGAATTAATAAGAGATGTATTTCTTTTGACATATTAGTGTGCTAACTAAACCAAACATATATATGTGTGACACAAAAATTTGGGACCATGTTCATTTCAAATAAATCGAGATCTTTAATGAAAATTTACACTAGATAACAAACATCCATCGAATTTCCGTAAACTCAGAAACCCCAGAAGTCCGCCCCTGGTTATTTGTTAGTTAGTGAAGACTGTCGATCATCCAGTTTCTCTTGTAAGTTGTAACCCCTCACATGTAATCCTGATTTTTTGTTAAGTTTGATCATCTCAATATATCTTGGTTTATCAAGAAACTATTTTTTTGTAAATTAATTTAAGGATTTTGATATTTGCAGACTGATGTGACTTTGAGAGCTACTCGTTTGTTTCGTGTTTCATTTCGCTTGTTGTTCTCTGTCATATACTCCGTACTCCGTCATAGATAATATAATAAAGTAAAATTTTGTTCTTAATAGACATCGTTTAAGCTGTCTAATGTAATTATGGACCCCATGTTTGACAACTAACAAATTTGAAAGTTGATATTAATCTAGCTAATCTTGTTTAGATTAGTGAGAACATTTTAAAAAAGTTTATAAGTTTGACATATCATGCCATTAATATATAAAGCTTTGGATTCTATAAATCTTTGTTCTCCAGTAATACATGCATTAAAATTAAGTTTAAGATTTTAAACTTTTTCATGTCACATATATATGAAATTGAAACCCATTATAATTGAAACAAATAATAAAGCTTTATATGTGTTTTTAACCTTTTTTTAAGCTTTCTTTCGAGGATGCCCTAATAAACTTCATGGTTAGCTAAATTATACTACTTTCTATGATATTAATGTGAGTGGGTTTTAGTTGACGAAATCCTAAATTAAAGTAAACTAATTGTTTACTAAAAAACTATATTGTGTAATTATTCCAGTGTTCTTGACCCCCTTTATACGAGTAGAATTGAGAATTTAAAATTAAAATTCTTTCTTTCAATGGAGTAAAACATACACTTGGAATGACCTGGATCTTTAAAATCTACTCGTATAAAATACCGTGTTCCTTACAAAATGTAGTAGTTAAACCTTTGACTTTTTGTAATATAAACAAAGTTTGTTTTGCACAAATAAAGTATCAATATGTACAATTATACTTATTATTAATCATTTTAAGTAACCTGAATTTTTAATAAAATCACTAGAACTTAATAGCTAAAGAATAATCAATAAATAATCAGTTTTATTAGATCGAAATGGAGTAAATATCTAAAGTTTGATGAAAGTGTCCATTCCAAACCAATGGAGGTAAACCCCTTGATGTTGGAAGATATATATTGGTATATTTATTTTCCTGTGTAATGAGAGCTCTCTTTATATAAAATATTGCTACTAAAATGATCAATATTTAGGAGGATCCTCACCCGTTGAATGTTTTCTTATACATTTTGAATACCTATTCATTCTTCTACATTTTTATGTTTATATAGTTCAACAAATATAGATCACAATGTATGTCCATCGCACAAACTGGCATATTCTCATCTAGTGGACCCATGGAGTTCACAAAGACTATATTATCATTTTGTTATTAAGTTTTTTCGTCTTTCGTTATTTTTTATTAAAAGGGTTCGTATAAACTGCCCCGAATCAAAGTGCTAGATTTGGATTGGACTGATTTGAGTTGTAACCAATGAGGACATAAATTTTGACAAGGAAAAGCTATATGGCTTTAGTCAAAACCAATTTGTTGAACTACCAAGAAGCTAGGATGATCAATATGCTAGCTGTTTTTATGAATCTTAGTACGTTATTTGGAAAATGTTTGCTTGTAATTGAAGTCTGTTTCGTTATTATTAACAAGTTATTAACAGCTAGAGAGTTGTCTAGCACATATTCAAGTGTTTATGCTCGATGAAATGTATTTCCACTTATGAGGCATGCACAAAACAATAATTATAGTTTTGAGTTAAATATGTTTTCTTATAAAGATTTTTTTAAATTATCTCATAATATTTATACTATAAATTTATTTAACATGTTTTAAACAAGACTTGAACTCGCAATCATTGGTTGGAAGCTTCTCACACAACATGTGGTAATCTATGTTCATTGTCATTAACATTATTGGGCTGATTTTTATTGAGGGTGACTCATCACTACTATTATCTTCATCACTGATCCTTCATAAAAAAGCCCTCTATCACCTCTATTTTTTTTGCACATAGCGGTGACCATCATTACATCTATTTTCTTTTGGTTTGTGATTGTGTGTGAAGTATGTTTGTATAAAATAAGTACTTTTAATGATGGTGACTATAAAAGATATAATGTGATAAATTTGGTGATGTACATAATAGTAATGTGTCGCTAACATGAAGGTAATGATACTAGTCACCATGAAAATGGAAACTAGAGTTTCTACTTAACTCTCCTATTTCATTTCAATCTTTTGTAATAAGTCCAACTTGCCAACTTGGTCATCGCATTCACGCTTTATGCTAGGAGCCATGTAGCCACAATTGTCGTTTAAAAAAAAAGACAAAAGCACGCTTAAAAGACTAATTGTCATGAGTCATTTTCACATAAAGCAGCTGTATCATTTTATGAAAATAAATAATTAAGAGTCGTGATGTTTGCTGTTTTTTGACTTTCATAACTCTTCTCATATCACTTTCGCGACATATTTCTCTCTTTAAAATGTACATTACATGAATCGTGTATGGTTCTTATGCCACCCAAGACATGTATCAATAAAGGAATATTTTTTTTTTGTTCCTACACTAAATGTCCACTTTTCAAGTAGAAGGAGTTTTAAAAAATGTGATATTTATATTTCAAAACTTTTTGGTTTACCCTTATTTATATATGAAAGTATATTCCATTTCTTCATTCCATCTTTTGATCTTAATTAGAGCTTGTTTCTAATAAAGTCAGCCTCTCCGAAAAATAATATGAAAGTATATATTGAGTTAAACCCAAAAAAAGTTAAAACATATAACTTTTGACAAAAGGAATATTAAGTCGTCAAACACACATTTTATTATCAATATCACCAATTTAAATCATTATAAAATAGATTATTACATGCTTATATGTTGACATATTTTTCTCTATTTTCCTCGTCTTTCTATTTTTTGATGTGCTATAATAAAAATACTAGAAATATATTCTGACTGACGGAGCCTGCATGAAATTAAAATGGTCTGGGACACATTGATTTTTTTTCGATGTAGTGTTAATTTTTAAAAACATCGATTTTTTTCAAATGTATCTTAAATGACCCCGGTCCATCGAATTGTGTTTTTAGTCTTATTTAGTTAGCATTTTAAACTCTATTATATTACGGTTAAAAAAATATGTGCACCCGATCATACTTGTTCCTGGCTCCGTCATCCGACACATAAATCATAGAAAATACAACACATGGTTGATTTTGTAATTATAAAATCGTGATGCATGAAAATATAAAATACTCAATTTAATTTAAAAAGTTTGTGGCATATAGTTGTATCTTGGAATGTTCCCATTAAAGTTTTCTAATTTAAATTATACATTTGAAAAAACATTATAAGAAAAAATAAAAAATATTGAACTTTGGAAGTTAGTGAAACGAAAAGCTAGTGTTGAGATGTCTATAGTAGTAGTATATATACATCTTCACATATAACAATGAAATGTGTGTTTCTTCTTCTTTCTTTTTTTCTTCTATATTCTTTTGACCACTTTGTATCCTTCTCTTGCAATTCCAATACAAATTGATTTTGAACTCATCCCTATCTATCTACAAGTGTTCTTGCTGAATAATACAAGAGGTACAACTCATTTATTCAAATTTAGCCTTCATAACCACCTCCATTATTTGCATCACAACATGTGGTGTTGGTTTTGTTTGATGATATTTATGGACAATAATACAAGAACATGATGCATGACCCCATGCCATTTATTAGAACTTATATATGATCATAAAATATGTTGAATGATAATAAAGTTATGCTATATTTTGCAGGACATGGAAGATCATACCAATAATCTTGGAATGAAGAAAGAAGTAATCCCATCTTTGATTAGATCTATTGATGCTAATGATATTGAGGGATTTGATGATAGTTTGATGAAAAATAATGTGTTGTATGAAGCTATGGTAAGTTTATAGTTTAAGGTGTTTGCTGAGTTTATTATATGCTCTTGAAGATTTTACTAACTTAACATATGTTGTTTGATTTGTATTAGGAAACTAATGGAACTAAATCCGAAACCGAAACTGAAACCGAAACCTTGAATGCTTATTTACACCACCATCGAACACCTTCGATTTCGATAAGCATGCCACCTTCACCAATAGAACAACACATCAAAAGAGTTGCATTTAAAGACGATGTTGAACTCGTTGCTAAAACTGACCCACCAGCTAGTTCTGCCACTAAATACTATTCTCAGCCAATGCCCACAGGCGTCGCCATTGGAAAATCGCCAAATCGTCCACCTAGAAACCCGAGAGTTGATAAACTAAAAGATGATGAACGGTACAACTCGTTCAAAACATTTTCTGGTAGACTTGAGAGGCAAATCTCAAATTTACGAGGAAAACCTACAAATGAGCCGCAAGTCAGCACTCCTAGAAGCGAGATTAATTTGCCCGTTGATCGGTATTTCGACGCGTTAACAGGACCTGAGTTAGATACTCTGAGGGTATGTTTATTTTTGTCTCATTGAAAGCTACATTGGCAAAAAAAAATTATAAAAAGTGTCCATCTTACTATTTTAGTATGTAACGTAAACTAAATGATATACTGTTTTATTTAACAGCCATCTGAGGAAATGATTCTCCCGGACGACAAGAAATGGCCGTTTCTTCTACGATATCCTATCTCATCATTTGGTATATGTCTCGGCGTAAGCAGTCAAGCGATTATGTACAAGAATCTAGCGGCGACCGCCCCGACACATTTTCTTCACATTAGCCCAAATGTGAACCTAATCCTATGGTGCATTTCCCTAGTTCTTTTCGCCTCGTAGCAGCCATTTACCTTCTTAAAATAGTTTTCTACTTTGAAGCTGTTCGTCGTGAATACTACCATCCAATTCGTGTCAACTTCTTTTTCGCTCCATGGATAGCATTGCTTTTTTAGCAATAGGAGTCCCATCGACTGTTACCACACATTTGCCACATTTTTTATGGTATGTCTTAATGGCACCTTTTTTGATACTCGAGCTCAAGATATACGGACAGTGGATGTCGGGTGGGCAGAGGCGATTATCTAAGGTGGCGAATCCTTCTAACCATTTATCGGTTGTTGGGAACTTTGTTGGAGCGTTGTTGGGTGCGTCGATGGGGTTGAAAGAGGGTCCGATTTTCTTTTTTGCTGTTGGGATGGCGCATTATATGGTTTTGTTTGTGACTTTGTATCAAAGACTTCCTACGAATGAAACGTTGCCTAAGGAGCTACATCCTGTTTTCTTTCTGTTTGTGGCTGCTCCAAGTGTTGCCTCGGTGGCGTGGGCTAATATTAATGGTTCGTTTGATTATGGGTCGAGAATTGCTTACTTTATCGCCATGTTCCTCTACTTTTCACTGGTATGTTACAAATTTTAATTTCGTTTTCAAGTAGCAAATAGTAGCTATTTTCCTGTTTTTGTATATCATGAAACTGAATATGAGTAGTATTTAAGGGTCATAACAATTTAGGGCTGCTTTTGGGAATTTTTATATTCAAATAAGCTAATCCAAAACAGCTTATTGACATAAATTAAATAAGCTGATAAGCATGAGTTGTTTGGATGCATCTAAGAATCTCGAAAGTGTTTATCCGATATCTAAAAAGTATCGTTTGGTGTTATTTCACAGGCTGTTCGAGCAAATTTTTCAGAGGATTTAAGTTCTCATTGGCATGGTGGGCATACACTTTTCCTATGACCGGAGCTGCAATCGCAACAATCAGATACACAAACGAAGTCTCCAACGTATTTACAAAAGCTTTAACTGTCCTCCTCTGCTCAATGGCAACCCTAACCGTCTTTGGCCTACTTGTAACCACAATTTTGCACGCTTTTGTACTGAGAGATCTCTTCCCAAACGACATCTCCATTGCCATCAGTGACAGGAAGCCAAAAACCGTCCGGAAATGGTTCCATAAAAGGACTGGAAGCTCTGAGAAAGACATCGAACATTACCTTAAATTCGTGACATCAGAGGATAAAGATGTGGAGGATACAGCCGCACCTAAAGATATCGAAAGTCAAAAGTCCTTAACTTGAGAAATATATTTTTGTTTAAGTGATCATACAATGGAGGAACATGGTTTTCCATTTTCCTATGATGTTGGATGTTTTGTCTAGAGTGTGAATGTGATATTTAAGAGAATAACAATGTTGTTGAGGTGTAAATTTTGTGATATGATATGGTATGATATTTTAAGCTGTTTGGTTCGATTCTATTCGATATTTGAGAATATTTTTGCAAATTTGTTCATGGTACTTAAGCGTTTGTTGGATTATTGGTTGGGTTTTCTTGTTTAATTTAAGAAAATTGTTCTCCATTCATTTTTGATTTGGTGCTTGAGGCAAATGTGAATATTTGATAGGATAGATGTACAAATAATGAAATGAATTATGTGATCTGAGACGAGTTTCAAGATGTGGAATCGATTCCCCTGACTATACATATCTTATCTATATTAGAAATGACATGGAGAATCGATTGGGATGTTTAAGGAAATGTTTTTAGTTCGTTACAGATCCAATGTACGTTCTGGTGTCAGCCGTTTCTTATATATCAGCTGGTCGGGTTCGCTTCAAGCTCTTTGCACTATCACCTAAGGCTATTAAACAAAGTTGATTTTCATCTTACAACAAAAATAAACATACATTTGACAACACTATACTTTTTAACAGAATGACATTAGACTCTGTCTTCTTAAGAAATTAACATGAACACGTTTATCACAATATAAACAGACAAGCACAAGTTTAGTTTCTTTAGCAAATAGAAACAGGCACGAAAAAACCGTTCATTTAAGCAATGGTGTTCATTTTGTTCCTATAAAAGATAGAAGATACCCGTAGCAAATTTTTGTTATGGCTTTGGGTCAACCAGTTTACTGGGACTCGTTTGTTGGGGTCTTTGAATGGAACGCAGCCGCGTCGCACATGAAGGGCCTAGGACTAGCCCCGAAAGTGTACGGCAACACATTACTCGTTTGTTACAAGAATAAGAATGCAACAATACAAAATATTTTAACAAATGTCATACGTAATCAGGGTATGCAGGATATATGGCAGCCCCCACTCCCGGAGCAATTAAATTCAGTTGTGACGATGCAGGACGGCCTAGTAATGGTAAAACAAGGTTGCGTTTCTTAGGACGTAATCATGAGGGGTCTGAGATCATTTTAGGTGCAACAAGTGTAAATTTCTCTAATTAAATTTTATTGGCAGAAGCAAATGCAATGTTGTAGGTAGTCCATGTTGCTCGTGAATCGTGATAGTCATTTCTCAACAATTGTAGTGGAAACTAACATCGGTCTTTTTGTATAAATAGACATCTTCTTCAAATTGCTAGTTTGTGAAATGATATTATTGATCTTAAGTTATTATAAACTTTTTGAACGGATAATAATAACTGTGAAATAACAATTATGAAAGAAGTCACACATCTTTACATAGTATGGGCTTGGGCTGAATTATTTTCTGAAGTATATTAATATGGTCCATTATTTAATATTCTGAACTGTCTTAATTTCTTTAAAACAAGCCCAATTTGAAATTCAATTGTATGCCTGTGTTGCTGTGTACTTGAGTTAACTTCATAAAAGAAAAGAAGAGAAGTGAAAAGGAAGAGAATCACTTCTCTTCCTTCCTCTTCTTCCCAAAACTAGGCGGAACCATTTACACCAAAAAAAACACTACAAGTTCTTTCCTCTTCTTTCCGGATCTTTCCTTTTCTTCCCTTTTCAGATCTTGAGAACACGATTTTTTTTAGTTTCTTTCCAAATCTTTTCCTTTCTTCCATTTTCAGATCTCAAGAACACAGCGTAAAAGTTAAATGTGTGTAAACTGAAAATTTAATTGTAAACATAATTGAAAATAGTTCAAGATATTTATGAAAATTAATTTACGTAATAAATATAGTTTTTAGCACTATTTGATGCATATCGTATAAGCAAGAAATCTTAAATTTGTCTTTATTTTCTTAAACTTATCCTTACTCTAACTAATTTAACTTTTAAAAACAATAATATGAGAGCATATTTATATCCAGAGTCGCTTTATTTTAGAATTCCAAAAAACCTGGTTACCA
The DNA here is from genome assembly GCA_022545495.1 of Chrysanthemum lavandulifolium. Lineage (NCBI taxonomy): Eukaryota > Viridiplantae > Streptophyta > Magnoliopsida > Asterales > Asteraceae > Chrysanthemum > Chrysanthemum lavandulifolium. Next base: position 130,713,867 of record CM040239.1, read on the forward strand.
AGGGACAAAATCTGATCGTCGGATCAAAGTGACAAAATTTAAGAATAAAAAACACGAATGGACCATTTTTGCCAATTCATCAAACTCACCACCTAACCCCACCCTCAGACCTCCCACTTTTCACAAATCCCCTATCAACAAATCTCACTTTCTCTCTCTAACCAAAATAAAAAACTAGCATAAAAATTCAAAACAAATCGCTTTTTAACCGTTAAAATAAATATAAAAAAACATAAAAATGGAAGGATCATCGAGTGCACAAGCATATCCACACACAAAAAATGGTTCAAAATGAACCTACTGAGTCTCGAGATGAAGGTACGATGCTTCCGACTAATTATTTAGTGGTTTTATTAGTATCTCTAGTAATTTTGAACTTATTTATGAATGTTATTGCTATTTATGAAGATTTTTGTGTATTGTTTGTTAATTCTTGATGTTATACTGTGATACATGTGATAATTATGTACTTATTTGAGTTTTATAAGATATTTATTAATATTTTACAGTTTTTGTTGATTTTATATGTTTATTGATGGATTGTTATAATAATTTGATGAATGTTGTGATTTTCTTCAGATTTTAGTAGTATATCACCTATGATAAAACATTTGCAGTTATTTTATTCGATTTTTGGTACTATAACATCTGTGATGCTGAACAGTGGTAGTGGTTTTCTTTGATTTTTGGTAGTATATCACCTGTGATGAATGTTGTTATTTTCTTAAGTTTTTGATAGTTTATCACCTGTGATAAAACAGTTCTAGTTATTTTCTTCAATTTTTGGTAGTATAACATTTGTGATGATGAACAGTTGAAGTGGTTTTCTTCGATTTTTGGTAGTATATCACCTGTAATAATGAGCACTTGTAGAGATAATAACTATATTGCTAGTATATCTGATGTGATTTTTTTTTTTAATTTTTATTTTTGCTTTTGAAAAATCAGAGATTAAATTTTTGCTTTTGAAAAAAATGTAGAAGATGATATTTATCAGCATCTGGACACGATAGAAGCTTTAAACAATTAATTTATGTTAATAAAGCTTTACACATAAAAATTGCAGACATTGTGTTACTATCTAAACAAAATTGTAAATGCAGTTGTGTCGTCAAGCAAATTTTTGACTCTATCCCCAGAGATTGATAAAGTAAAGGTATATTGTAACATACAAGCATGTCTGTTTTAGAAGAACTAGAGAGACCCCGTTAAAACCGATACAAACTGGTTAATCAGGTCTCATCGAGATCTATTTCTCCGGTTAATAGTCATGCAGAGTGCCGCAACGCATACGGGACCTATATATTATATATAAAGGAAAACCAAAAGTAAAAGTAAAATTTGAAACTATTAACACATATTGAAAACCGGGTTGACACAAGACGCTTCAAATCCAGGTGGGTTGACCACATTTAATTTGACTCGTTTGACCCAACATGTCATATTGACTCGGTTTAAATCGACCCATTTTTCGACGGAACGGTTCAACCGGTTGAACCACCCGGTCGAACCAAGCTTCAAAACGTTATGTTTAATCCTCAAATCTTCAAACTTTTTATTTTTCGTTTAGAACCCATAAACTTTTTAACACAAAGCGATCCGTAGCTTATATAAATCTTTATATAATAAAGGAATTACATCATTTCGAGTGATTTTGTCAATTCATTCTTATTGAAAAAACAATTGGCTTAATAGGAGAGCTTGATTTCGCCACGTAAGAAAATCGTGTGATGTGATTGGTTAATAAAAGTCAAAATTAAATTGATTTTGGTCAACCTTAATTAATTTGGTGGAGAAATTTGGTTGAAAAGAAAACATATAAAACATGGGTGTCAAATTTGTGAAACAAAACTTTAAAAAGAGGGTAATTAATAAAACTTTAGTGGTTGAATTTTTAAAAATTATATAGAGTTAAGTGTAACATTATAAGCCTCCATGTTTTTAATAACTTTGAATTATAAACAAATGACCCCTTATACTTTATACATTTTATACTTTATATCTTAAAAAATACAATGTATATGTTGTTTTAAAATAACAACATATAATTTTGCATAAGATTATAAGTATCAATTTTTTCTATATATCGTTGATAAGGTGCCATTTATTTTATTTTTAAAAGTTTAACCTATGTGGACACGAGTTTACATTTTAAATACTACTAAATTATCGAAAGCGGAATGTAAAAATAAATATCGTGATTGTCTTATAACAATGACACATGTAATTTTATTTATTTATATAAGGATATCTGAAAAACATTTTTAAAAACTTTAAGCACTATACTTTAACGTTATCAACGCTCATTATGTGCTATTAAACTTGCATCATGTGTACAACATAATATCAGTAGTGAAATTTAAATAACAACATCAACATCTTTGTCAGTTAAATAAAATTAAATCTTGAGTTACCTAACATAAATTTTTACAAATATTTTACCAAATTCTAAGGAATATTAATGCATAATGAAAAAATCGTGCATAAATATTAGTTGTACTTATATCACAATTTTCATGGGCAAATTCTTATATGTGTATATACTGAACTAAAATGTTAAAATAAATTTGATTTATGTGTAAACTTCGTGCAGTAACGAAACTTATAAATATATAATTATATGAAATTACCTTTAAAGACACAAGATTCAAGATTAATACAAAATAATTTTTTGACAAAACCCGTGCGTGCGAATATTATAACTAGTATATTATCTATAAGTTTTCTTCAAAACAATTATAATGTTTTACAATTATGAGAAAATATGTGTCAGTTAATGCACATTTAACTTTCGATACGCTAAATCGCTCATTTCAAAAAAAAGATGGGGCTAAATGTGCCCAAATCTTTTACAAAATAGGCAAAATTAGCCAATTTTATTTTATTTTGGGCTAATCATATTCACGCTTAATTTTAGTCACCATTAATCCCATCCTTGTTAGTTTTACGCAACAAGTAGCGTGTGTTGTTAATTTTTATCCTATAAGCGATGTAATGTTCACTTTCATTTTCATTAAATGATTTTATATGTTGTTTGATAGATGTTAAGAATTTTGTCTAGACTTTAATTATCGCTTAGTACAACCGTTTGCAATTGCATTTCCTGATTTCGCTCTATTTTAAACTCTACACAAAACACTCACCACAATATCACAAATCATTAATTATATGACGCTAGAATGAATTTGCCGCAAAGCGCAGATTTCGTCTGTTTGTTGATATCATAAAATACAATTCAATACCTTTTCAGTTGGTTGGCACAGTTTTGGAAGGAATCGAAATTCACAACTTGATAATTATGGCTACATTCCTTATAAAACTCAAACCAATTTATAAATTTGCACCAACTCTAATTAAAATGGTAAAAGTTTCCGGCCCAACTTCTATGTTGAACAAAAAGGCTCAAGTCCACTTATAGTATACCTTATTTTTTCAGTTGTAAAAAACTCCTATCGCACTAAACCCTAATATCCCTTCACTTGAAAAAACGCAGCCACCCAAAACAACACCACTTTTCCTTCTTGCAAAAGACAATATATAAATTCGTCTCTTACTTTTAACTCTTTTTCTCAAAACCAAAGAACAAATCCACCTATTTCCTTATGCTATTTGATTCGTGTTTGGCCTAAAGGTTTCATCTTCAAGATTCTTTAGGGGTCTCGGGTAAGGTTTAATTAGATGCTTTTTCTTAACCGAAAGTTTCTCACAGATCGATGATGATATCGCTTATACTATTTGTTTTAAGAACAAACTTTGTGGGTTTTAAGAGAGAATATCGAGATCTTTTCTTATTCTTCTTTTATGTTTTTTGTCGCATGTGTTGAAAATTAAAGTTGGGGAGTGACCGTGAGATGATTTTGGTTACTTGATTCTATGGTTTGTTTGTTGATTAGTCGAAGACCTGTAGGAACGGGTCTCGGGTAAAGTGCATGTTTTGCTTTCTTTTAAGATCTATGACGAGATTGTGTTTTGAATCTTTAAAGATTCTGTTTTATAACACCAAACTCGAATCTGAAATCTTTGATGTTTCGTTCTTGGTTGAAGTAAAATGTAGATTGTCAAGGGAGGAATCTTGGTTTTGCTCTTTGTTATGATGTTACTGTTCTTGCCTTTTGTATTGTTTGTGTGTGATGGCATTGACGAGTTGTAGTTTGGTTCTTCTATTTTGTTGACTGAGATTATAATTGGGATCGTGAGTTTATTTTGATGGAGACGAAAGTTCAAATGATTGTTGTGTGTTGGGTGGGGGTTCTTATACCTGTGTGTATGATTGTCCGTTACAAGTGGATAAAAGACATTTAATTTTTATGTGTATGCAAGAAGCTATTGAAATGTGTTGTTAAAGCCAATTAAAGACATTTAATTTCCATGTATTAACTTTCATGTGTATGCAAGAAGCTATTGAAATATGTTGTTACAAGGAAATTAAAGATATTTAATTTTCATGTATTAACTTTCACACGTTTTTTAGTTTTCATATTTGAATGCATTGAATGCATGATGTATTGTTTGTACATTGTTAATAAAAATATGCACAAATGGATTGTTTAAGACTTCCTTTAATAAAAATGTTTTTGGTCTTAAAATTTTTAAGACTTCTTTTAAAGAAAGTCCTAAATGTTTTATTATGTAGTATAGATAATACTCGTGCACGCATGCCTTTTTAAAAAAATTATTCGTGCACGCATGAGTTTTTACATATTTTTTCTTTATGTGTTAATATCGATTAATATTTTGTATAGATTTTTGTTGCACGAAGACTTTGTTAAATTGACATGGTGTTTATGTCGATTTTTTTTTTTTAAATTTAACTACTGATATCATGTTCTAGACATATGTGTATAGTAGCCAAGGTTCTAGATAGCGTGAGACGTGACGTGGCGGTATAGTCAAGCCTCACACATTAGGAGCTATGGTGAAGCCTTAGCGTTTTTAAGGCATGACTTAAAGCATAAAAAAATATGAAAATATTTATAAACTTATATATTATATATATATCATATTTCATATATATCGAGTTTATAAAAAGTGTTATACATAGAAAACTAAGTCATTAAACTATCCTTTTCGCTGCCATGACACGCCTTTTAGAACCATGATAGTAGCACATCACATAATGACCTTTATAAAAGGGAAGTGACTGACACACTTAAATTTTTTTATTAGAACACTCACGATACAAGCAGTTAAAGCAGTTTATACTAAAAGTACAATTGTTTTATGCATAAAAGAGTGTCCGAATAAAAATTAAGAGTGTGTCAATCACTTCCAATTGTAAAAGAATGTGTCGTTGTTATACGTACAATATCGTTTATTTATTTTCATCTCACAGTAAACCATGAGGTCGTGCATTCAATTTGATATTCATATTATTGTTAATAACAACTTAAGCTGTATTTAATTTTAAACCCATGCGCGGGTTAAATTTATAAAAAGTAATAACATGGGTCGTTATTAAATGCAAATAGTTAAAAATATATTTTTAAGATATTCTTTCTTAATCTCATAAAAAAGATTAACATGAGTTGTTTGTATATGTATAATCTCGTGTATTCATTTACATGTCACACTAACTTGTGCCTTCTTTTTTGCACGATTTCGTCTGTTTTTACACATTTTTGTCTGTTTAACATCGCCGTCTGCTTTTCTGGTTTTCCTCCGTTTTAACACGTTTGCATCCGTTTTAACATTTCCATCGTTTTTCACGATTTCATCCGTTTTACACATTTTCATCCGTTTTACATGTTTTCGTGCTTTTTAACATTTTCGTTCGTTTTTCATGTTTTCATCCGTTTTCACGTTTTCATCGGTTTTTCATGTAAACACGCACGAAAACGTGTATAAATGGATGAAATGTGTAAAACGGATGAAAATGTAGAAATGGCGGCGGTCGGCGTATTAATATGCGAAAAATAGACAAAATGTGTAAACACGAATGAAAACGTTAAACAACGGATGAAAACGTGAAAAACGGACGAAATGGGGAAAAATGGGGAAACGTGAAAAAGCGATCAAAACGATAAAAGCGAATGAAAACGGATAAAACGTGAAAAACGAAGCGAAAGCGTGTTAAAGCGAACGAAACGTGTAAAACGCGTCAAAGCGTGAAAAAGCGGACGGAAACGTAAGAAAACCAAGTTTTAAGTTATTTTGTAACGATCGTTAGTATAAAGGACCAACGACGCAAGTTTAGCGTAAGATAACCAAATTTTAAGTTATTTATTAACGGTCGTTAGTATAAAGGACTAACGATGCAGTTTTTTGGTAACTGTACACATAAAGGACTAACGATAGAGGTTTATTGATGAATGAGGAAAAAAAGAACGCTACATCTGACAAAAAAAGCGAGTTAAGCTACGTTTTAGGTGATTTGCGCTAGAATATACCCGTAGCAAATTTTTGTTATGGCTTTGGGTCAACGACCAGTTTACTGGGACTCGTTTCTAAATGTGTTGTTGGGGTCTTTGAACGGAACGCAATCGCGTCACACATGAAGGGCCTAGGACTAGCCCCGAAAGTGTACGGCAACACTACTCGTTTGTTAAGAATAAGAATGCAACGATACAAAATATTCTAACAAATGTCATACGTAATCAAGCACTTAAGCTTGTATGGTTAATGGTCTTGTTTGTAATTTAGCAACTTCCTCGATGCTTGCAGATACTCGGACTAACTAATTTAAACCTCAATGTTTCAATAAATAATTAATAAAAGTTTACGTATTGTCAAAATATTTAAATTTTATGAAATACTGTGAACTTTTTGAACGGATAATAATAACTGTGAAATAACAATTGGGCTGAATTATTGGCTGAAGTATATTAATACGGTCCATTATTTAATATTCTGAACTATCTTAATTTTATTAAAACAAGCCCAACTTGAAATGTAATTGTATGCCCAATATTATTTTCGTCAACTGTGAAAGTTAAATGTGTGTAAACTGAAAATTTAATTATAAACATAATTAAAAATAGTTCAAGATATTTATAAGAAATTAATTTACGTAATAAATATAGTTTTTAGCACTATTTGATGCATATCGTATTAGCAAGAAATCTTAAAATGAAAATGAGCCCCAAAATAGAAGTGTAAAAAAGATTGTCTTATTTTCTTAAACTTATCCTTACTCTAACTAATTTAACTTTTAAAAACAAAAATATGAGAGCATATTTATCTATACTACATATAATAGAAAAACGGTCAAAGTTAAAAAGTTGAATTGTTGAAATTGGTCAAATGAGAGAGAAATATATAGTGTAATTATTACTATTATTAAAACACCAAATTACTTAAAAATACAATAATGTATTCACATTGTACAACAAATTAAAAGCACATCTAACAAATTAAAAACAATCAATTAAAACACCCCTTACTAAAAAGAACAATAAAATTTTCATAACATACAATTTAAAAAAGCTACAACATAATCTAAAATATAAAATAATTAAACACACTAATTAATGATATTTTTAAAACATCCTAAAATGAAAAGTACATGTTATTATACACATTATACAAAAACACACAAAACTTCATATAAGCTAACAGGTTGATGTTACATATAGTTTGAAAACCGGACCGGACCGGACCGGACCAACGTGTTCAACCGGGAACCAGTGTCTTCACCGGTTCGGCTAACCAATTAAAGCCATCCGAAAACGAACCAGAGAGGACCCGTTGTAACCGATACAAACTGGTGGATCAGGTCTCATCGAGATCTATTTATGCGGTTAATCGTCACAGGGTACCCGCCGCCAAAACACACGAGTACCCTGCTATATACTATATATAAAGGAAAAACTAAAAAGTAAAAAGTGAAAAGTTGAAACTAAAAGTGGAAACGTTGAAGACATATATTTCAAAAGAAAACTATTAATACACATCGAAAACCGGGTTGACCCGGGACGCTTCAAACCCGTCGGGTTTACCCGATTTAATTGGACTTGTTTTCGACCCAACCTGTCGGGTTGACTCGGTTTAAATCGAATTATTTTTTTGACCGGAACGGTTCAACCGGTTGAACCACCCGGGTCGAACCAGGTTTCAAATTTGACAAAAATAAATGAGAAATGACGAAGTAGTTGTGGAACCCGTGACAAATTTGGAAAAATGATAGACCAAATAATTGTAGTTTTTTGTTGTTTATTTTGCTTTGACACATGTACTGTTGTCATTTGTATAATGTTATTTTAAAAAATGCTGGTCTTACACCACTTAAGGGACTAGCATATATGAATCGTATTTTAAAAGTTAATATTGTATAGCCCTTTGTCCGGTATATCAATAATGTTATGTAAGTTTACTAGAATCACAAAAATTAAATAGTATTGTTATCTTTGGCGATAATTATTTGTACCCCAAACAAATAGCTTTGAACAATGCTTAAATATCTATGCAAATTGATAGTACAAGATAATCTTATTATGGTGATATTAAATTTTTAAGGTTACAAGTTTAAAAGCCACACACCAAATAATAAACACTACACATGTAAAAAAAATAGTTATCACTTCCTAAATTACTGACAAAGCAAGAAAAGGCGGTCTCACACGTTAGTTATACCTCTAAACTACAATATAATATTACCAACTACGTAATACTCTTGCTGTTTGTAATGCTTAGATCTATTATTACTAAAATCTTAATAATTTAAAAGTTAAAACAATCCTATTAGAAATATACTCCCACACTTAGATCGACTCCACATAATTTTCTTGAAAACTGTATATTTCTGCTGCTATGCAACCACGCATAAGAATTATAGTTATTCGAAAATGATTCTTTGATACTACAAATACAGTTTGTTGAAAGAAACTTATAAATCGTCGGAATTTTGCAGAAAACTAGACATCGTTGCCGCTAGGCGCGGATACTCGACTAGTATCTATAAAAACAAAAACTTCAAATACGTAAAAACTGAATTATTAAAATCAAATAGTTATCATTCTAAGCTTTAGTAAATTTTCAAACAAAAGTTAACTTTATCAAGATTTGATAAAATGTACCAAAATCTCAAACTAGTATATTGGTGACAAACATGAAAGCCGACATTGTCACATACGTCAGCAAATGTCTTACATGTTCTAAAGTGAAGGCCGAACATCAAAAACCATCCGATCTATTGCAACAACCATAGATTCCTATGTGAACATTGTGTGGAAAACTAGAATGGGGGGTTGAATAGTTTTACCGATTGAAACTTGGTTTTAAACTATTTAGATCGACTTATGTCAATCTATTTAAACGTGTGTGTTGGATGTTGATAGATAAGCATATAAATAAATAAAGCAAAGATAAAGAGTAAGAAACACAAAACCACAATGCGAGTATTTATAGTGGTTCGGCTACAAGGACACCTTCCTTGCCCTACTCCACTTCCCGAGTCACCTACTCGAGAGTTCGTAATCACTACACAACACAAACTCCTTGTGGTGGAGAAGCCTTCACAACGTTGCCTACTCTTTATCCGGTACAAGGCTACACACCGGGTTCTTCCACGAGGTAGAACCAAACCTATCACAACGTCGCCTATACTTTATCCGGTACAAGGCTAGATACCGAGTTCCATTACAAAGGAGGAACTACTACCCAACACTACACAAAACCTATCCCAAAGGATTTCCACTCCTTATGACAACATCAACAAGGATATCAATATCCTTTGACCCAATACTAATCTATCATGTACATTGACACACAATATCGAATGTACACCCTAGGTACCTTTCACTAATGCCTTTGACACGACTTCTAGGCACCCTTCACTAATGCCTTCAACTCGGACTTTTGGCACCCTTCACTAATACTTTTGACTTGAATCTTTGGCACCCTTCACTAATGCCTTCGTTACGACTCTTCGACACCTTTCACTATTGCCTTCGTCTTGTTCTTTAGACATCTTTCACCTATGTCTTCGACACAAAACTTCTAATGAGAAAGGAAAGAACTATCAACAAGATACCATCAGTAGTCTTGATGATGACGAAGCTTGGCAACCCATGGACTTGAGCTTACTTGACTTCAAAAGGTGGTGATCTCGCCTTTAAGAGGAACCTAGAGAATCACACAAAAACAAACACAAACTACATAGAAAGATCCCTTGTATTTGAGGTTAGGGAGTTTACAACACTAAGAGAGAGTGTGTGTGAAAGGGTATCTTACAATGAAGAAATGGCTCACTATTTATAGACAAAAACATGCTACTGTTCCACGGATCCCACAGATCCCTTGCTTGAGGGATCCGTCTAGTGTATTACTAGGGATCCGTAGGACGCTCTCCCTAATTGGGTTGTGGGTCATGGATCATGGATCATGGGTTATAGGCTTTGATCCATGGGTATCAAAATAGATACAATGTATCTAGAATATGCAATGCATCTAGTCAATGGGTCATGGGTTAACTCTATGGGTCATGGATAATACCCATTATGACTTATGCATGATGTCATGCAATGGGTCATGGGTTATGGATCATGCACCATGGTTATGGGTTATGGACTTTGGGTTTTACCCAACTACATTCAATGTATTGGGTCAAATACTTATACTTCTACCCATTCTATTACCCATTATAATACATACTAAGTATATATATATCTACCCATTATGTAAACACTAGTTGTTGTACATATGCATTACTAAACCATGAAAGCACTATTACTTGTTTAGTGTTTTATATGAAAACGTAAGTGTGTTAGTAAACTATTGGCTCAAACCAGTTACGTATTTTAGTTTTTTCGTTAAAATGATTTTACATTTGTTATCGACAAAACATTAGAAGATCGTAAAATATAAATAAACGTTTTTACGGCTTATTTGTATTAACAATCTCCCCATTTTTATTGATGACAAAACATAAGATTATTTTAAGGAAAAACTAAAATTCATAAAAGTTTGAATTGGAGTTTTTACTCTCTTCTCTCTCTTTTTGTCGAAACAAAAAGAGCGTATAAAAGAAACTAACACATTGTTTTAAGAAAAACATGTGAAAAGTAAAAATAAGAAAATAGAGAGTAAGGGAAGAGAAGGATTCTCGTCTTAGCTCCCCCTTGACCGGTCCATCACTTTGTGAGGGCGTCAAGTAATTAGAAAGACTAAGCGAGTGCTTTGCAATTAAGTTTGCAAATGGTTTCGTCTTTTTGACGAACATGCTCCCCCTTGACGAGTGCTCCTTTGCAAGGAGGACGTCAAGTAATGTAATCCTATGTGAAGGTATTGCAAATCATTTTGCAATGTTTTGCTTTGACAAGAAACTCCCCCTAGTTAAGGGTGTCAAAGTCTTCACGTGTATATTGAAAATCTACAAAACAAAGGTTAGAAAACAAGTATATAATGCATAATTTCCTGCAAATAAGACTCAAGTTAGTAATAAACAAGTCTTCTGTTGTACGGATCCCATAGTTCCTCCTTTGGAGGGATCCATCTAGGTTAACATGAGGGATCCGTCTGCCGCTCAAGACAACAATGTTGATGTAAAATTTGAAGTTAACATCAAGAGTGAGTTACGTATTAATGCACCAATGATAATACGACATATAACATGTAATTTCATTCAATAAAAACACAAGAAATCATCTACATATCTCTAAAACTAAGAGAATGATTTAAACATGAAATATGATTCCTAAACTATCTAAGTTTAGCTTAAGACTAGGACACCACTTGAATCCTTAAGCTCAAGGTTGTTTAGGTTTGTGGACTTCATCGAAACGTTCGAGGAGGTGATAAAACATGAAACGTTGCTCTTCACGTAGTTCATGTATCAAGCCTTCAACATGTTGACAATGATAACAATCTTTGTCATGGCTCGGAAATGGTGGTGGTAGAAATGGAATGGCTTGATATGGAAGGTTTGGTTGAGGTTCCACAAAAGGAGGAGGGTTAAGTGAGGAAGGTTGAGGATTCTCAAAGGAAGGAGGAATTTGTGGAGGTGGTTCAACCAAAGATGGTGGTAGTGGAATATGTGACGACGATGGTGGTAGAGAGGTATCTACTTCCATGTGATCGAGTGGTTGACTTTGATGATTCCTCATAATCCAAAAAGGATTATTTGAGGGTGATGGAGAAAAGGATGCCGATGCTAGTGTTGTTTCAACTCCTTGATTTTGTTGCGCTATTCTCTCTATTGAGGAGAATGTTGGCAATGGTGGAGGATGAGATGGCTTATAAGGTAAGTCCTCTAAGTTGTAGAGGTGTGAAGATGAAAGTGGAGTGGTGAATGATAAGGCTCTAGGCACTAAGGGTGATGGTTTAGTGGAAATAGGGGTGTTTGGTTTAGGAGGGATAGTAGTGTTTGGCATTGGTAGTTTTGTGGGAACAATCCTTTTGGGGATTGGTTTGATTGGTTGAGTTGGTGGAGGGGAAATCCTAGCGTTTGTGGATTTAACGGGAGATGATTCGGTTGAAGAAATTTCGTGAATAACACGAGCAAGTTTCTTGGATGGTCCTTTGGTGGATGAGTTAGCACTAGGAGTTTTTCTTATGATGAGATGTAAAGGTTTCTAAATGATGAGAATGAGGTTGTAGATGATGACGTAGAAATCCTAACAAAATGGTTTATAAAGGGAAGGATTTGGCAAGTGCATTCAAGACTTAAGCCACTAAGATCCTTTGAAATGTGATGATTTGCATGCACAAGAGTCAACTTCAGATTTGTACTGATCAAGAAGTTTAATTAAGGAAACATGGAGTGTTCAAGTTAGCAAGGGGAGCTTGAAATGATTGTTTTAGCTAGAATTAGCTGAATCTGTCAGCCGGTTCCCTCCAATGAGGGATCCGTCTAGGCTAATCCTACGGATCCGGCTCTCAGCAGCCAAGAAAAGAGAGAAATGATGTTTGTAAGGTCTAGTACCTATACATCTTGAGGGTTTTAGTCTTCTTAAGTGTCTTAAATGAAAGGGACTTAAATGATCAAGGGCAATGAGTGATGGTAGCTAATGATTGCCTTTTATGGAAGAAAATGGGACCTTATGAGCACCAATGGGTGATCAAAGATGACACTAGGAGATTTGAGAGTTTCAAGTGGTGTTAAATGATCCTAGAGATCAGATGGAAACTTAGGATAAATTTGAAAACATCCTTAAGAATTATAAGAAATGAAAAACTAGTTTTTGACCCATTTTGAGGTACGTATGACTAAAATCAATTTGCTAAAATTGAGATAATTATAAAACTAGATGTGTTGACATGTGAGAAATGACGTGTGAGTATTAGAGCGGAAGGATGATGAGTTTTGGTGAAATGATAAATCAAGAAGCACTTTGAGTGTGATCCTAAATTAGCTATGAGTTAGTGTGATACCTACTGAGCTTGAGAAAGACTTAAGTGGTCCTAAGGCATTATGTTTAGCTAGTTTGAAGTGGTCTAGTAGGATGGTTTGATGTGTGGAAGTTTGCAACTGCATTTATGTTTGCCAGGATCCCATGGATCCCTAAATGGAGGGATCCGTCTAGTATAAGTTAAGGGATCCGGATCCTGCAGATCAGTAGCATTACAGAAGGTGTGCAGTTTTTGCACTATATTATGCATACTCATTGCTACGAGTTTCTACCGTAAGTGAATAATAGAATAAGTAAGTATCTCATAATTCATAACACAAATACGAGTAATAATGATAATATCCAAACAAACAAAGTAAATCTTGCATAAACATAAACATCCATTGCAACTAGATGAAAGAAATGTCTAAGACGACCATAATCCTAGTGTCTCTTTCGTCAATCTCTTCTCTTCCTCTTTCCCTACCTCATGAGGTAGTTAGTTAGGCATTGGATCATACCCTTGAATTGTTTGAATTCTTCGGACTCATTTGGAAGAGTTGAAAGTTGTTCAAAGTAGGTTATGGGGTCCATGTGGACATTGGCAACGGGGTTGACTTTTTCTTCTTCTTCGTCCGAGGAGTCCGAGAGAGCACGAGGCCTTCTTCCATTGATCGTGAACCATTTAGAAGGTTGTTTGGTGAGTGGTACCATGACGTGATCGCCAAGGAAATGATCATCGTTGATAGGAGAAGGTTGCATTGCACTAACATACTTACGGAGTCGTGTTAGGAGCATACCATAGGGAAGTACCATGTTGTTGACTTTGAATACACCTACCATTCTTTTCACCATGTAATAGGCAAGGTTAAATGGTCTTTGGTGAATGAGACAATAGATCATTTCCACAAGACATGCATTGGGATGGTCTTTGTTCCCGACCAAAAAATGACATTTTCTCTAAGAATTTCTTCCCACTTTCTATAGATGGGATTCATTTCGGAGAGTTCCATTTGAAACGGATCATGGTGGATGAGCTCTTTGTTGCGATTGAGGCGAGATTGGTTGGCTCTAATTTTGAAGATGGTATCTCGAACAAGAGTGGGGTCATCGAGAGGAGTGTGATAGATTGGTTTTGGGTCTAGAGCAAAAGATTGAGTGGATATTGCCCAATCTTGGGAGTACATACAAATACCTTCACATGGAATGCGAAGAATTTATGCAAAGGTGTTGAGGGGTAAGGTGATGGTTTGATTGTTGACAATGAAAGTGATTAAGATGCTTTCATCATTATTACGAATGATCCTAACACTTTTGTAAAATTCAAAGATAAAAACCTGACAAATTTGTTCATCAATATCTAGGAGACAATCAAAGTTAATTGCCGAGAAGACTTGACGAATATTGGTGTTTTCAAGGAAAAATTCCTTAACCACACGACCTTCATGAATAAGTCGTTTTTCAAGCTTTTTGAAGATTTTACTATCGGTTTTTGAAAGCTCCTCTTTTCGATAGTATCTAGAGAGGTAGTGGACGGTGTCATGGTGGTCTTGTTGGGTAGCTTTAGGCATGGTTGATCCTAGAAAACAAATATTCCAATTAGGTAAAAATTTCGAGATGGGTTTATGGTTTTGATTTGTATTAACAATGTTGTAAACACAATAGAATCTTAATTATACGAAAACCCTTTTAAGTGATTAATTTTACAATACCTAATTTCATCAATTGGTGGTTAATTAAAAAATTAAAAACCATAAACCCTAGGATGAAGATGATGATGAGTAGAACATATGAGTGTAATTACTTACAACGATGTTCAAGAAGGAGATGCTTGAGGATATGAAGCCTTATGGAGATGGAAGCAGGGTTTGGGTTGTTTTTGGTGTTTGTGAGGAGAGGGAAAATAATTATTTTGGTTTTGAAAAGCGTATATCGGCTTTCTGTCACACGGTTCCATCGGATCCCTTGTAATAGGGATCCGGCTAGTACAACTCGTGGGATCCTGCTACTGTGGACAGAAAAAGGAGTGTTTGGTGTTATTTTTATAATAAGTTATACAATAGCTTATAGAACATGAATAACTTTGTAGAATGGGGTTCCTAATTGAATAGACATTTTGGTCAACGTGTTTTGATAGGTTAACTATCAAGGATCTATTTTGTGATACGGCGTTGGTTTGACGATATTTAGAAAATCAAAGAGGAATACTATTTCGATGATGGGTAAGTAGGAAAGTGGTGAAGAGAGATTTTTAGAGACTTGTAACTATTAACGTCCTAATTCATGTGTTCAGTAAGGTTTAAATCATAGAAGAAAGACACATATTATTAAACGTATTATAGATAAAAAAGTAAGGTTTAAATAGAGACCATATATCCGAAATACTTCATGAGTTTTAAAGTAATCCATTGAAGTATAATTAGTTTGTGATTACTTTTAGACAGTTATTATCAATCCTAGCAAGAAACTTAAAGAGGAATTGTTAGAATAATCTATCACTATCCAACATAAAAGAAAAATTAGTTTTAAAAGATTTTCTTCTTTGTAGCTCATACTTTACCAATCATGGAAAACTAGAAGGGGGATTGAATAGTTTTACCGATTAAAACTTGGTTTTAAACTATTTAGATTGACTTATGTCAATCTATTTAAACGTGTGTGTTGGATGTTGATAGATAAACATATAAATAAATAAAGCAAAGATAAAGAGTAAGAAGCACAAAACTACAACGCGAGTATTTATAGTGGTTCGGCTACAAGGACACCTTCTTTGCCCTACTCCACTCCCCGAGTCACCTACTCGAGAGTTCGTAATCACTACACAACACAAACTCCTTGTGGCGGAGAAGCCTTCACAACATCGCCTACTCTTTATCCGGTACAAGGCTAGACACCGGGTTCTTCCACGAGGTAGAACCAAACCTATCACAACGTCGCCTACACTTTATCCCAGATAAGGCTAGATACCGAGTTCCATTACAAAGGAGGAACTACTACCCAACACTACACAACACCTATCCCAAAGGAGATCCACTCCTTATGACAACATCAACAAGGATATCAATATCCTTTGACCCAATACTAATCTATCATGTACATCGACAAACCATATCGAATGTACACCCTAGGCACCTTTCACTAAAGCCTTTTACACGACTTCTAGGCACCCTTCACTAATTCCTTCAACTCGGACTTTTGGCACCTTCACTAATGCCTTTGACTTGAATCTTTGGCACCTTTCACTAATGCCTTCGTTACGACTCTTCGACACCTTTCACTAATGCCTTCGTCTGAACCCTTTAGACATATTTCACCTATGTCTTCGACACAACACTTCTAATGAGAAAGGAAAGAACTATCAACAAGATACCATCAGTAGTCTTGATGATGACGAAGCTTGGCAACCCATGAACTTGAGCTTGCTTGACTTCAAAAGGTGGTGATCTCACCTTTAAAAGGAACCTAGAGAATCACACAAAAACAAACACAAACTACATAGAAAGATCCCTTGGATATGAGGTTAGGGAGTTTACAACACTAAGAGAGAGTGTGTGTGAAAGAGGTATCTTACAATGAAGAAATGGCTCACTATTTATAGATAAAAACATGCTACTGTTCCACGGATCCCATGGATCCCTTGCTTGAGGGATCCGTTTAGTGTATTACTAGGGATCCGTAGGACGCTCCCCCTAAGTGGGTTGTGGGTCATGGATCATGGATCATGGGTTGTAGGCTTTGATCAATTGGTATCCAAATAGATACAATGTATCTAGAAGATGCAATGCATCTAGTCAATGGGTCATGGGTTAGCTCCATGGGTCATGGATAATACCCATTATGACTTATGCATGATGTCATGCAATGGGTCATGGGTTATGGATCATGCTTCATGGGTATGGGTTATGGACTTTGGGTTTTACCCAACTACATTCAATGTATTTAGTCAACGGGTCAAATACTTATACTTCTACCCATTTTATTACCCATTATAATACATACTAAGTATGTATATATCTACCCATTATGTAAACACTAGTTGTTGTACATATGCATTACTAAACCATGAAAGCACCATTACTTGTTTAGTGTTGATGCAGGTTTTACTTACCAGGTTTTAATATTTATAAAGTCTCGTTATACCTATGGTCTACCCTAGTGCACTAATGGGCAGTGTACCCGGTCGTGTGTAGTGTAGTAATCGGTAAAGCCGAGGTCATCCCAAGAGCTATGTTTGTTGGATTATTACTAAGTTTAGGTGTCACAAATTAGTAATGATTTCGATAGGGAATTAATTAATTAAACTACTAAAGCAGAATAAAGGAAATAAAAGCAGGTAAATGGTAAAGGGTAAATCAATAGAGAGAGTGGTGCTAACCTAGTTAATCCTCCTAACTAGTTATGTCTCACGTCTACTTACTTCCAATTACTTTGTGGGGTCAAAGTCGAGAGGACAACATTTGGTCAATTCGCCTAACCTATTAGCAAAGATGCCACCACAGAGAAGTCGTGTCCCTCATAAGTCATGTTGTTCCTGGTCCCTAAGCAAATTCATTAAGTACCGCTACATGCTAGATCTATAATAGTGAGTGCCGGGCGTTAGCAACTTAAACACTCACCCCTAATTCTTAAGTTCATCCAAACGGTAGGTGATCGGTTGGTCAAATCGCACAAGTAGAAAGGGTAGTCGGTTGGTCATATCTTACCCTTCCGTCTCGATCCGCTCACCTAGGGTCGGCTTAGTCATATCTCCTAGGCAATTGGCCTCACCGCCATTCAAAACTACCAAACCAAAGGTAGCTACTAATAAACTATGCATGCATACACTTAGAAATAACTCTAAGTTTCAGATAACAACGGTACTTTGAATATTGAGGACAATATTCATTTCGCTGTGGGGAAATTCGCTAATTTTGATCATAAATGTACCTTTTAGTCCCTTTTCCCCAAAATGGCCAAATTTTAAAATTTTTATTTAAGAAGTACTATGTACTAAACACAACAAATGGTAATCAGTCCACCATGTCTAACCCACATAAGGATTGGCTAATCCAGAGCAAACGGCTCTTGGTAAAGATATCTCAATCCGCTTATGGCTTGCAATTTGTTAAAATTGTATGGTGTTCAACTCACCATATCTTTAAACTAGTGAAAAGTTGGCTAGCCCGCAAGTTTATGGCTCGTGGTAAAGGCGATTGAAAATCCATAATTGGTAATCGGCTCACCAAAGATAATATTGATAATTTATCTAAGAGTTGGCTAGTCCGAGCAAACGGCTTCGTAAAGACAAATCAAACCGCTTTAAAGCTTATGATTTGCTCAAAATCATTTGGTTATCATTGTACCAAAGTTCTTACTTGAACCGAAACAATTGGCTACTCCGTAATGGCTTTTGGTAAAGAGATGAAATCCATTAAATTTTCTCAAATCATTGCTAGGGACTAGCAATATCTTAGTGTGAATGAATTGATGGTTCTAAATACTCATCATTTTTATAATCGTTAATGCCAAAATATCCAAAACACTGAAACACATCAAAATGATAAAAATATCACAAACAAGTGTTTTATATGTTTTAAATGCAAAAACATCAAAATCGATGAAAACGTATCAAGTTTGCATAATTGGCGCTTTAGTCCCCGTTACAAAAGTTGTCAAAACCATCCTCGTAATTCAAAAACTTGTAAAATATCATTTTAGGTCCATGAGATTCAAAAGTTGTCAAAACAAACCTTTTAAAATTCAAAAAATCACAAAATGACAACTTTAGTCCCTGAACTTTGAAAAATGTCAAAAATAGTCCTTGGTTAATTTAAAAAGTGAAATTTATCAAAAATAAACCTTGTACTATTAATAAATGACAAAAATGGTCCTTATGATAAACTTTTGGAAAATTACATCTTTGGTCCCTCAAGTTTCAAACTTGACAGTTTTGGTCCCTGGATTTACAAAAATGGAATTTTATGCAAGTGGTCCTTGTACTAATCACATTTGGCAGTTTTGATCCTTAAGAAAGCTTTGGAAAATGTTCAAGATCAGCCTTCAACTTTCAAAGAATTACATGAATGGTCCTTGTTGTTAAACTAAACCAAACGGACCCTCTATTATAACTAAGCCCAATCCAACCCAAATAACTTGACCCGCCCAAATTTTAAAAGTGATAAACCGCCATCACTATTCACCTCCTTCACCACATCGGTTTAGCCAAAACCAAGGATGGTTTCTCCTCATTTTCACCTTTCCACCTCACCATCTCCACTGAGTACCTCCAATTCCACCTCCACATCAAACAAAACCCATTAATTCGTAAAACCAACTCCATGACTTTTCCGCCAAATTGCCATGTGTATACACTTAGAAATAATTGTACGGAAGTAAAGTAAACGCAAACAAAACAATTAAGGAATCATAACTAGGCAAGACCAAGAGTCGCTTAGCTCATATTAATCATACAAACCAATTTAATATTCAAAGGTACGAAATACATGAATTGAAAGTAAGAAAATATAAAATGCTAATGCTTATCGAGGGGAGTGATTTCTCCTTGAGACACTCCGTATGATCCTCTAGACCGCTTTAAGCTTTTCCCACGTTCTCGATTGTTGTGTGTGGAATGGGATGATTAGAAATGCTGGAATTCGTGGGGTATTTATAGGCCAGATTTGGGTTACGGCGTAACTATAACAAGAGTTACGCCTTAACCTTCAACTCCTTCATATTTTGCACTAGATCTTCTAGTTACTGCGTAACCTTATAAGTGGTTACGCCGTAGTCTTCAATAAACTTGGTTACGCCGTAGTTGATGGAATAGTTACGGCGTAAGTATCAGCGGCGTGGAACCTCATTTGACCTAATATAGTTACGTCGATCCTTTGGGAAGAGTTACACAGTAACCTTATGATAAGTTGGTTTTCCGAGTCACGCGATAGTTACGGTAATGTGAGAGACGAGTTACCAGTAACTTCTTTAAAATCAAGATACTATGATAAATCTTTAGATAATTCTCCAATTCCACGTCTCTTTAGCTCCAATGCTTGTAATTTACTCGAAAGTGGAAAACAAGCGTAAATCCATATAAATGATATAAATTACAAGCATTATCGGGAAATTTACACTTAATATTCGGGACTATTTGATGTTATCAAATATCCCCCACTGAACTCTACTTGCCTCAAGTAGACCTTATTAGAAAGATTCCTAAAAGATATCTCCCATAACCGGAAAATATAAGTTTACAAATCCCTTATGCAAGAATAAAACAAAGCCGAACACCTCACGAAAGGGGAACAAAACACTCAAATCTCTCAACTATTCTAAGTGTCAATTTCGGGGTGATCACTCAATCGCATAGTCATAGCATGTATTCTATCATAAGCTTGGCGGTTACACAAATCTCCACCACTAGAGTTAAGGGCTAAACAATTCTCGAAGAAAATATGGGTAGACACGACAAAGGTTAAGGGGTGACTCGTCATTACTAACATGTCACGGCGAAGTGGACAAAATCAATGATACATGACCAAATCCATGGCAAAGACACCAAAGATTGCTCGCTGCATCACCTAGACATGCTTCATGACTAAAGGGTAGGATAAGACATGGGATATATAAATGGTGTAAAATAAAAAACAAGCAGGTAGTCTAAATCTATAACCAAGTCATCACCACTTACCGTCCGCCCAAAGTTCAAGCTTTGAAGTCAAGAAACCGGATCATGAAATATAATGTAGATGTGTCATTAGAGGACGTCGTGATGGGTACACTACCTTTTCTCCAATTGTTGGCATAATCACCAACTCCAATCTTCAAATGTGACCGAGGTGGCCTCCTCGATACTAAATCTATAAAGCTCATATCATAGTGCTTATAACTTTGCACTTTACAATATAACAACTACTATATTTTTTTATTTTTTTTCAACATAACAATGATAACTAAACATAATATCCCCCCACTTGAGATAAACAATGGGAATTCGGGGGGTCTTAATTGATCTTCAGGAATGTTGTTGATGAAAGCGTGATTTCTGAACCTTTCCACTCGAACCTTGAACTTAGGCAAATGATGACTTCCCAATCACAAATAAAGACTACGGTGGTAGGCTAAGGTGTATAGGTGTATCAAACAATATATCGGGTTAACAAATATGAAAGGAATGGCTCGGATGGGTGTATCTAGGGTATCTTGCACTAAAGGTGAGTGCAACAAAAGGGTTTCACATGGGGTTGAGAAGTCGAGGTGACTAATCGATAGACACACAATGGTAGGTCGTTTGGGTGATAATCTTATAATATTGCCTTCAAAAACCGAAAAGTCCAAATACATCGAGCTAACTCAACATACCTCGCCTATGGTCTCGAAATGATGCAAATGCCAAGTTCTAAAGTTTACAAGCTACAGCACACTCATAATTTGGTAGATTTGGGGTAAAAGATTGGAAACGGATAAGGCTAATCTCACTATATAATATTAAGGGTTGTATGTGCTCGTCTAAGGTCTAATCTAGTTAGGTTAAGAAAAACATGTCAAAATTTAAAAATGGCATAATTTTTCAAAATAAACTAGAAAACAAGGGCAAAATAATGTTCAAGAGATAATTCTACTCCCGTCCCCCACTTGAATTGTACAAAGTCCCTTTTGTACTAAGCATTAAATAAAGGTGAAGAGAAAAGTAGAATTAGAGCGAGAACTTCCCTGAAATTTGCTCCATAAAGAAAGAAGGCCCACGAAAAAGAGACGTGCCTTCGTATAAGCATCATGAACAAACTTCAATCTCTGAAATCACACTACCGACAAGCACAATTCTAAAAAATGAAAAAAAACCTAACTCACTTTCGTAGGAATCACGGTTGCATTTAGCATATGCAACAAGCCTTTTAAACCATTTGGTATCCCAAGTGGACGAGTGAAGTCTCGTGAGGGTTTACAGGGACCACACCCACAAAGTTCATTTAAAATACTAATACAAGGTTATTGTGTTTTAAAATGAAAGAATTAAGAGAGGAAGGTTACGTCGTAACTCTTATGAGGGAGTTACGCCGAATCGCAAAACCCGACATAGGTCGAAGCGAGTGGTTACGGCGTAACCATAGAGATGGTATTACGCCGTAATGATTTAATGCGTCAAGAATTTTGCTGCTAAAAGGTTGGTTATGGCGTAATCACTTAGATGAGTTACGCCGTAACTCTGGTCAGATCAGCAAACTGCAGCAACAATTACTTACTCGTTTCCTGTGAAAATGGTTAGAAAACACGAAACCCTACAGAAATGGAAATAAAATAAGAGAAAGGGATAATTCGGGTTGTCTCCCGAAAGAGCACTTTTCTTTATTTACGAGTCTTTAAGTTAGACTCAGAGCTTCGGGCCTACTATGGGGGCCTTTGGACTTGGCAGACTTCCACCACTCGTTGGCACTCATTCATCCATTTGTCAAGCCCTTTTTTCCTTGTAGTATTTCGGATGCCATCAGTTATAAATTTATGTGAAAGCCATTCATCACATGATTTTCCACGGTCATCATCTTCAGCAATAAGACTACTATTTATACTTATGCTAGATCCTGCATCGTTTATTATGTCAGTGAGATGATTGTACTTATACTGCTTAACCAGTCCCTTATGGATTTTTGAGTTTCCAAATCTTATTTTGTACCAATCTTCTAATGCTAATTCAATATCATGTCTCTCACCCTTGTGAGGGTATATCCATTCATTTGCCTTTCTTTCACATTTTTTAGGACGAGTATACGGGGGCCATGCTGACTGATTCGTTATCCTTGGTTAACATCGAGTTGCTGAAATGTTTGTTTGGAACTGGAGTTTCCTTAATGCCTTGGACAATCTTTTCCTGTTTCTGCTTACAATTATCAACATTCTCTCTACTATCATTAGTAATAGGATTAAAGTGTAGAGCGGGATCTAGTGATTGAACATTAACAACATCAACATTATTTGAAATTTCAACTTTTGGTTTTATATGCTCTTTCATACTAAAAGTTATTCGTTCATTTTCAGTTTCCAAAGAAATTTGTTTTTCAAAAACCTTAATTTGAGCCCTACAAATGGCCAGAAAAGGTCTTCCAACAATTAAGTTGTAAGCCTCCCGCTTCCCCATGTCAATAACCACAAAATCAAGAGGGAAAAAAATTCTAATTTTTAAAAGCACATTATTCACAATTCCCTTTGGTACAGCTTTAGAGGAATCAACCATTTCTATCATAATAGTAGTTTCTTTTAAATTGGTAAGTTTTATTTTATCAAATAAAGCGGTAGAGATAAGGTTAACCCCGACCCCAAATCAGCTAATGCAGGAATCTTAATATTACCAATAGTGCATGGAAGAAAAAACTTTCCGGAATTGTCGTTTCTCGTGAAGTTGGCTTGGTAGGACCTCATCGTCTTCGATTTATCATCCTATCTTAGGTAGTTAATTCCAGAAAGATCATTAGTGATAGAGGATGTGCACTGCTCTTTCTTTGCTTTATCTTGCGCAAATATGGCTTTGCAGGAAATGGCTTTAGTGTTAGGATCCTATATTTATGTGTTTGTTGATTCGGGTGGTCTTGGATGATCAAAATACATGTTTGCCATTATAGAAAGAGAAAGTAGAGAGGGTGTTCTTGCTAGAGACCTGGTTCACAAAAGTTGTAAGGTTAGATTATGAGAAGCACCACCCCTTCCATGGATGGAAGGGGTATTTATAGTTACACAAGATACGTCCTTCTATCGGACTGTGGATCAGGCATATAGTGGGTAAAGACCCGTCCTTCCTCTACGGTGTTACTCTAAACTATTCTATGCTAGTGACTAACTAATTAACTACCAAAATAACGTAAATAACTACAAGTCTACGAGCTAACTTATGCTAGACAATAATTGGGGTGACCGACACTTTAATATGGAATTTCCAATTCCTAACAATCTCCCCCTAAGGGAGGTCACCCCATGAAATATATTTTGCATCCTAGCATACTTTCTTTGTCTTTGTTCTTGAGCTCGTAGACTTCAATTCTTCAATTCTGCAATCTTTGTGCATTAGTAGCGATTCTTCAAAGTCCGATTACTTTGTACTTTAAGTGGAGGCCTTTAAACTGATCCACATCTTTGATGATCTTCGAGCTTTCATTGAGATCATCAGCCACAACAAATCTCTCTGGATCATCCATAGTTGTGTTGCCTTCATGTGATGTTGTGACTTTAGGACCGACATGCTCACACTTTTGGATCATGACATCTTTCATCAGAGTAGCGGAAGCTTTATCGCTCATGATATTTGTAGCAACAGATATCGAAGCATAGTATAGAAATATAGAGCCATGTTATGTAGATATGCACCGGTCATGATTTCTTCAATTAGGTGTGGATCTTTGTGAGCATGCGGCTTTGGATTGACTCCTCAATTTCGATCACCGCAACCGTCCAAATGTACCGCAAACAACGATTAGCAATAAAACACACGAAAGTGTCTTTGATCACTATCGTTGAATTGAGGTACACGCCCACGGTTCCTCGCTGATCAAGACAAGCATCGCTCGTGATCGTAGCAGATTCCTAAGAATCTCCTTGACAGGTTTCGCAATTTGTTTCTAGGCGTTCTCAAACCGAACGCCTCAAAGAAGACAACACGGAGTGAGTGAACCATCGAATTGAGATTCACTGATTGATGAAAAATGATTTGAAAAACAATCGCGTATTGCTTAGAAGAAAGAGTTTTGCAATACGACGAAGGTTTTATGAGAAAGATCAATTTTCAATCAAAAATACCTTTTGTATTTGAAAGAGAATACACATTCGACGTGCTAGAGAAAAGAAAGATTCGCACATCGAATGGTTTTTCTAAAAGTATTTTTCAATCAGAGATACTTTTTGTGTTTGAAAATGAATACACATTCGATGTGCTAGAGAAAAGAAGATTTGCACATCGAACGGTTTTTCCAAAAGTATTCGTCAATTCCATTCCTGGACCAAGGTTGATTCAAGATTGAATCTCCCCATCATTTCTATCCAGTTGTCACAAGCTTGATCTTACGAGAAGATCTCACATGTCACCCACCAAGAGCTTGTTTGATGTTGGCTCTAGAATGATTTCCATCTTCATCGTGAATATTTTCATATCACTCGGATGTTCTGGCAATACCACAAGGATAATGCCTATGACTCTTAATATATTCTTACTTTCCACATTGTGTGAAATAGCAAGTCTTCATTAATTTTTGTGTCCTAATGAGATATTGTGGATGATCTCTTGGCTCTAGACTCAATAGTGCACATTTGGTTCCTATGCCGGAGACTAGGGAGAGGGTCTCCTTCTTCAATATCAACAATCACTAAGAGAAAGTCGATAGGTAATGTCGGTTCCCCGTGAGAATGAAACAAGCCCTTTTAAGAGGAACTTGAGTAGCTTGGGAAGTTTAGTGTAGTGCATCACTGGGTCCATGATGTCTTGTCTTCAATACCAGTGTTACCTTAGTAAACACCAAGAGTATATGTATTGAACCCGTTTCGCCTCTAAGGTTGAATTATCGAGGCTATTTCTTTTCACCCTTTCACATTCCAATTCTTTTTCATTCTTCAACCCCTTCAAGCTTACCGAGACTTCATAACTAGAACCTTGTTGGGTTTATTCCAAGACTAGCTCGTCTCATCCGCACTCTTCCCATATCTCATTTTCTCCTTTTTCATCATACCTAAGGACTTCTACACTATCTAGTGGATTGTCCTCGGTAGATCCCTCTGGCTCTGGCGGGATCGTGGGAACGAATACCTAACCTAACCATCCTTATAACACCATGCATGAAATAAATTGGTCGGTCTTTTGGTATTGTTCTTTCCTTCTCGAAACCAATTGAAAAATCATTTGGAAAATCAATCAAGGTACTTGTGATACGAGATCAAAGCATTTTGTACCTTAATAGTTTTGATCATTTAGAAATGCTCCCCCTCAACATGTGCATATGATATTGAAATTGTTTGGCACATGGAGGCAAGAGTTATTTGAAATAATTTCTTGATCACAATTTCCTTAGAAAAAACCATTTGAATTTCTTTGGTAAATTCTCCCTCTCAATATGTGCATAGGATATTTTAAATCATTTTATCACAAAGAGGAAAGAGTTCTTTTGAAGCACTTCCACGATTACACAACCATTAAGAAACCATTTAGAAAATCAATCAAGGTACGTATGTTGAAACATAGAGATCTTTGTACCTTGAAAGTTTATTTTCTTTTGAAATGCTCCCTCTCAATATATGCTTCGAGATTCGAAAGTGTTTAGCACATATGAGAGAGAAGCCTGCACTTTTGAATCAAATCGATCATCATTTATCAAATTTCATTATTAAATCATAAATTCTTCCCGGATCAAAAATATCAAACCCTTTGAGATTTTGGATCCCAAGTGATTTAATAAGGTTTAGAAAACATGGGAGAATATGTGGCCAGGTTTAAATACTCATCTTGTCTTTGGACAAATCCTCCTCCTCAACATGTGCATTGTATATTTGAAATCGTTTGGCACATGGAGGCAGGAGTGCCTTTAAAGGACTAAAACCAATTCCATTGAAACAGACAAGAGATTTAAATCACGATCTCTCCCCCGATCAAAAATTTCAAACCAATTGAGATTTGTGATCCCAGTTGATTTAAATTATTTAGAAAATTTTAGGGAAAGACGTGGCAAGATTTGATTTTGAAAAAATGACAGATAAGGACCAGATTTAGACATTAAAGATTTTTAGTGTCAGGTATGATAGTTTTTAAGAGATCTTTAAGTGAAATAAAACAATTTCACAATCAAACAAGAACAGAAAAAATTTCATTTTGTAAGATCTTTGAGTTTTAAAGAAAAATCATACCATGACATAACATTAAATCTTTAGATCACCACTTTTTGTTGTACAAAACGAAACTTTTATGAAGTAATATTGTTTGAAAATAATTTATTTTAAATCACTCTCCCCCTCAATCGATTACCGTAGTCGATGATTGAGTGACGTATATTTTTGATAAAATGAAGTCCGGTGATTTTCAAAATTTAGTCCAATTAATTTTCAAAAACAATATTTTCCATTTTCAAAACAATTTTATTCAAATTTATCAAAAATTGTTTAAAAATGGTATCCTGCGCAAAGATACATTAGTGGTTGAGAAGATTTTGTTGTTGTTCTTTGAGGGTTGGAAGAAAAACCGTTCGCAAATGCAGTGAGACTTCTTACGTTGCATTTTAATGCCAACTGAGGTCAAATTAAGCTCCGTTTCTTCAATCACTTAGAAGAAAACCATCTGCTGATGCAGTGACACCTCTTACGTTGCATTTATGCCAACTCTCCATTGAAGTCCAATTAAGCTCCGTTTCTTCATTTGTCAACCCAAGATATAGTTACCCTTTCCTTTCGGCATCCAATCATCATATTATGTGGGATCCGGATCGGGAACATACTTATATACCAATATACCTGCATATGTTAGTGGACACAAACAGATATATGGTGGTCGACATCACCCAAACAGTAATCGACTAATAAAAGTCAATGCAACATGTCAATCAGATCATACAAATGTATGGGAATAATGTGTTTATCAAACTCTAATCATCTAATCCTTACAATCATATCCTAAATTCCTAGTCCTTCGACACAGGCAAATATCATTTTTAATTAAGCACGTAGGATAATTAAGAAAGTCCGTTAGATGATATAGATTTGAAAACATTCTCCCCCTCAATCAATGACTCATTTTTCTGAAAAGTTTAAAAGTGCTAAAGTCATTGATTGAGTTTTCAATTTTTACAAAAACTCTGAAACTGATTGATTTATAAGCAACTCATTTACCACCATTTTGTTAAAACAAATATTTTTCAGAACAATTTTTGAAGGAAAAATATTTGAGTAGGAACAGCAGTCCTTCGACATACTTTCCTCATTATGTTTTAGGATAAATGCACGAAATATTTTGAAAATAGGTTTAGCGCAACACTTTCTTTCCTTTGAAAAACGGGTTGCTATCTGAAATAATAGCAAGCCATAATTTTGAAGAGCGGGTTACAGTCTGAAGTAACTGCAAGCCATAGTTTAGAGACATGTTTTGAAAAAGAATATTTACACCTCCTGCTCGAACTTCATCTATGGTCCCGTGCCATTATTGAATGACATTTCTAAGACCGCAGATGTTATCGATACCAGAAGACATGTCTTTAGAAAACATATTTTTGGTATTTTTGAAATTTTCTAATTTTTATGGGTTTTTGTTGATTTTATATTTTTCTATTTTCTTTTAGAGGTTTTCTATTTTTGTATTTTGTTTTAATAAATATATACAAAGATAGAATAGATGATATAATTTAAGAAGATGATGATACGAGTACCGAGATAAGGATATCGAAAAGACGTCGAGAACAAAGAAGTCACCATCTCTTAAACATTCACCACCAAAGCTTCCAAGACTCTTGAATCGAGAGAGAAATTGAGCCACTTGAAAGTGAGACTTTGGTAGCTTCCCCAAACCGTAAATCTTCTTATTAAGCGATTCTAAGCTTTCTTTCAAACTTGCCTTAGCCAGATGCACAAGAACGCACACCATATCATCGATCTTGCTGCTCCATATAAGAAGGATCATTGTAAGTCTCCGTTCGGGGTTATATCATCAACAAGAACAACAACGTATCATCCCACTCATTAAAATTCTTCTCAAATTTCATAACCACTGAAGTCTAACGCAATCCATTCCAAAAGGTGTCAAGAGACCACTTCCCCCGAGTAGTTGAATTGATGCAACCCGTCTCTTAGAATAGAGCTCAAGAGCCCGAGTACACAAATAGATTTCCAAAGAATAAATGATACAACCACCCAATGCACATTTATCTTTCCTGATGATTGTGCATGAAGCTCAAGAACCCAAAGTACACAAATGCCTCCTCACTTGTGTGCCTCTTTTATCTTCAGAAACTGTCTCTTACATCTCTTCCCCCACGTAGTTGGAATAAGAACACTAAACGCCTTGATGAGTAAAACCTTGAGTTTCTCTATGGTCATGGCATTTGTTTTCCCGGGATATCTTCAATCACTTAGAAGAATTAAGTCCATCAAGTTTACTCGCCATGAGTCAAACCTTGAGTTTCTCTGCGGTAATAACATTTGTCTTCCCGGGATATCTTCAATTACTTAGAAGTATTAATTTCATCAAGTTTACTCACGTTTAGATGCGTGTCTCCTTCCCCATTGTTGGTTTTGACACTTGTAATCGCAACATCTTATAAGCCCAAATACTTGAAATCTGTTGAGAAGATCGCTTGAAGTCTTTGTGAGAATCAACATGTGAATAATGTGAGCAAGTCTAACTGGGATTAAATTCGACATATCACTCTCCCCAATTAGTGCTCTCCCTAAACCGATAACTGCTTGATAACAACCCGATTAAGAAGAAGTCTTTAGATTATTAAATGCAACACGCCTTTAGTCTTCTAACATGTAGCGTAGAATGTAGAACTGATCAGACTCGACCTTCTTCAAGATTGTTCGGTTGGGAATAGATAGTTAACATCTTCAACTCACACCAAAAGCATCCCAATTAACTTACATCTTGCAAATCCCTTAACTAAAATACCTCCCAATCAAACAAGAACGAAAGATGTTCATCAAGGAAATCAACTATCAGCAGAACGAACACACAAGATGGTAACACCAAACTACCAATCACATCAAACAAGAACAGAGAGATTGTTTGGAATCATCATGTTGATGTATACGTGAAGCATTAACCGGAAGCACTTTGTCGATAAACTCATCAATCCGAGTGAAGATGTCAACCAACGGCTCTTAGAAGAAACTCCATGTAAAGATGATCTGATAAGAAGAAGCTCGGTTCTTACACGAGTTAGGAGCCGTTTGACCATATATTCTCAGATGTAAATCAACCATGCAGTATTATCACACTTCTTCTCCCCTCAAGAATTGCATACGGAGATGCCATTCTTGATTAAACAAGTGATTATCATCCAAATGTATTCTATTCACACTTCTCCCCCGCAAAATTAGCACAGGATGTCGCCATCGTCATTAAAGTTGAGCAAGTTGAATAAGAAAACAATCAATGGTAGCCCGATTCACTTGAAAATTGAAAGCGAGTGGAAAACGTATGAAGGATGATGATGAGAATGGTCATTAATGAGAAGATTTCTCTTCTTCCGAAGATAAAGCGCACTGACACGTACACTTTTCTTTTCTTTAGAGTATGAGGCTTGAACTGTAGTGTTCAAACGTCATTATGTTGAAGTACGAGGCCTGAACTGATGTGAACAGACGTCATAAATCTCTCTCTTTTCAATCTCTTGGCAAAACATGTAATAAATCACCATTATCATTCAGTAGGCTCTTTGTAGTGACAGCTGATGGAGAAAACCCAATATGAAGAATTTGACCTTGAAGTAAAACAACCCGAACTCGTGACTTAAACTTGCACATATGTAACAAAGAGCGGTGCCGATTTCCATTAGCATCTCTAAGTACTCTCTATGTACTCTATACTCTTCAACCAACCAACCATCAAGTATAAGACGTACATTACCTCTTGAAAATCCACAATTGAATGTGACACTGAGCACTACAACGTAACTCCTTAAAGTGATAGTTATTTTGTGGTGGTAAGAGCCCAATTCCCCCAAGTGGTAAAAGAAAAGGTAAAAGACACCCCACAATAACTAGATTTCCAAGTCTTCATTTTTGATAATAAGCTCGAACAAGGATCATGAAGAATCTTCATCCAACCATCCCCGATACCTTCAGATACTAAGTACACTCGCCCGTGAATTTTCACTTTAACCTCAAATAGATAATACTGAATTAACCCCGTTGTCACATCTTCTGGTTAAAAACTCAAATCTAGCCTTCTTTTGACCTTAAAAGTGAACTTTGATAATGGTTTCATCCCGACCATGGTTAAATGCACATATCCCCGTAAAACCATGTAATAACCAAACTGCCATGAAGACAATCCAAACACACATCCAATTCATGAAGTACACCCTTTTATCCATTCTTCGAAGTAGAAACCGTAGCACCAAAGATCGATAAGATCCCAAATACACTTTCCTTTCTCCGTGATGGTTCCATCATTACGGATTTTCTGACTCTATGGTTTAAACCGAGAAATAGTTTCTTCATGGATTTTACAAAACCAAGAATAAATCGTAAGATCGATCCGAAATGCACTTTACTATTACTGGGATGTTTTCATTGTCACGGATTTTACAAGTCTATGATTTAAATCGAGAAATAGGTTCTTTTCTGGATTTTACAAAATCAAGACAAAACCGTAAACAATATCGCCTTGAATGTGTTATGACAATTTTGGTTTCGATGAATATCTATTTTAGGGGAACATGCAACGGTTCATTAACCAACATCAAAATATCATCAACCATCCAATAGACACTTTGGTAAACACATCTTCCACATATTCTGACGGCTATTGCTGTGACCACATGGAGAAGCAAACCCGATATGCCAAACTCGATCATGAAGTGAACTTCCCCAGATTTGTTGCTTAAACTTGTACTAATCCTTGTGAAGAAGAAACGGTGTACCCAATGTACCAAACCTCTTGACGTATCCTCAACTGCGTGAGACACCGAAAGTGTAGCTACTTTGTGGCATAAGTAAGAAAGAAGCATAGAAGTAACTAGATAGCCAAGTCTTCATCACATTCAATGAATGCCTAAACAAGTCATCTTCGCGGAAGGGTAGAAATAAAGAAGACAAAATAAGTAAACGTGCTCGGAAATCCTCACTTCAAATTCAAATAAGAAATACCGTCCAAACAACCCCGCAGTCAACTTTGTTCAAATAAACCATTTCAAGCCGTGAAGTAATATTTTCCATGAAAATGTATACGCCAAATTACCAAAAGAGTCTCAGCATCATACCCAATCTCATCATCAAATCTCATAACATCAAAACAAAAGTATACAATCCAAATTAGAGAAGCCCAACAGATAACACCATATCTTGCAACTCTGGCCAACGAATGAGATAGCAATACAAAGCCCAAATCCATTCTTAAAATCAAACATGGTTCATTAGATAAGCCGTAAGACGTCTTCACAAATTTTTCAAGTAGGCTCAAGTACAATCTTTGACTCAATATTCAAGTGAACGTACAAATCGGTAGTCTCATTTTTAAGATTTTGGACATAAACAATGAAATGTATACAATATTTTGGATTATAAGGATTAGCAATCAATAAATTTTGTTAAGTGAAGCTGGTTATGAGATTAGTGTTCGGTCCATCTTATATCCAGTCCAACTTATACCTAGTCCAATTCAACATCATAGCAGATCCATATCCAAACCAAGCTCGGTAGTAGCTCACGAAGCACAAAATATTGACCAAGTCGTGGCCCATTGGAAAATAATACAACAATGGCACAACCACTTTTACAACAATTGTATCATACGGCTCCAATTTATATTGTCCAACTTTAGCCCATTTGAGTATATTATCCGATGCAAATGTGATCGTGAAGCAAGAGAGGGGTTATAGGCCCAAAGTAAAACAAATCATCCAAGCCTGGTCCATGAAGTGATACCAAAACCGTTGCATTATACTCACCATATATAAAGTCACATACCCTAAAAATAAGGTATTCGTCACAAACCCTAAAAGAAACTCTCTTAGAAATCCGCCTCTCTCATCACATTACTGCTTCTCAAACCCTAATAATACTCCACAAAACATACGCAATCATCTACCTGCTTCCATCAGCCACGATACAAATCTTCAAAAATCCAAATCAAATCTCACATATCAAACACCTAAACTCATCATCAGTCGCTTCTCATTTCATTATCCACACATCACAGTAACCCTTTATGCCTTAACTAATACTCACGTCTCTCTCAACATCTTTGATAGACAAGATATGCTCGCCACAGGGATGGCATAAGCAAGACATTAATACCACATGGATGGTAAGACGCTCGAATAGGTATCAAGATCATATGGAAGTAGAGGGTAAGTAAACTCGAGAACCTTATATATGATTAAAGTTATACACGAATCAAAGAAAAAGGTGTAACATACATGTTATAACCTTTTCTTTAACTTCGTATATAAACAGAAAATATTTTGATCTATGAGGCAATATTTCATTTGTGTATAGATCTCTTAAGATCTATGAGTTTAAAGAACCTAACACAACTATGAACAAGCTGAGATCATATGACATAAGGTCATTTATCATTTTCATTTGATGTATGAGTCTAAATAGATCAATGATGTATTGTTTCTTTTGTGTATAGATCTTTTAAGATCTGTGAGTTATGTGAACCATACACAAAAAAAAAGAAACGAGACTGAGAACTCTTATTCTTTTGAGTAAATGAGATGAGTCTTTATGGTTGTTGATTCGAATGATTATTCTATTGATTCGAATGATTGAGTCATTATGGTTATTGATATGAATCTGTGATGAATGACTATTTCATGTTTATAGACCCATGGAGGTCTTGATGGTTTTTTTGTAAGCACGAGTAGAATCTGAGATTGGTTGTTGATGGTATTTGTGTTGAGTCGTTTGGTATACGGTTTAATTCTTTTTGTGGTCGTAGTCTTGGTTCAGTCACTCTTCTTCTTTATTTCTGTCACCAAGTCGCTACTGAGTCATGAGCCAAGTCGCTAGGTCTTGTTCCTTTTCAAAGCAAATCGCTAGCAGAGTTATTTTGAGTCAAGTTGCTAGGTCTAGTGTCAAGTCGCTACATGTATGTGACAAGTCGCTAGGTCTAGTGTCAAGTCGCCATTGACTTTAAAGAAAGTCAACAAATCTCCAAGTCACTACCATATAGTGTCAACTCGCTACTTGATAAATATCAAATCGCTACCAAAAGTGAATAGCAAGTCGCTAGGTCCTTTTTGGTCATTTAAGTTGCTAGCAAGAAAGAGGTTGACAACTC
Source organism: Chrysanthemum lavandulifolium (assembly GCA_022545495.1). NCBI lineage: Eukaryota > Viridiplantae > Streptophyta > Magnoliopsida > Asterales > Asteraceae > Chrysanthemum > Chrysanthemum lavandulifolium. The sequence continues at coordinate 130,748,070 of CM040239.1, forward strand.
GCTATAAAGAAATAGCCTAACTCGCTAACAAGAAAATTTGACCATTTAAAAATTTCCGATGAGTTTTTCGACTACTTTCGACCATATTCATGATAAACCCAGAAAATGACATAAACTGCTTCATATTACTGTTATGACCACATGAAACTGACCAGTTTTGACAAAAACAGATATGACCAAGTGACTAAAACAGTATGATAGACAAAAGCTTGATACTAAAACAGTTAGCAATGGACCACGTAACCATTTTTTTTGACCAACAGATACAAAAGACTGTTAAAACTTTTTACCCATAAAAAATAATCCGACCACAAAAGTACACAAAAACAGTTTTAAACAAGTATCAAAACCACAAGAAAAATCATCAAAACACAATAACCTGGCTCTGGTACCAATTGTAGGATCGAATATTATTGTTGTTATGATGATTCGGGTGGTCTTGGATGATGGAAATACATGGTAGCCATTAGAGAGAGAAAGTAGAGAGATGGGTGTTTTCTTGGTAGAGACTTGTAGCACAAAATGTGAATGTTAGATTATGAAAAGCACCACCCCTTCCATGGATGGAAGGGGTATTTATAGTTACACAAGATACGTCCTCCTATCGGACTGTGGATCAGGCATACAGTGGGTAAAGACCCGTCCTTCCTCCACGGTGTTACTCTAAACTATTCTACGCTACTGACTAACTAATTAACTACTAAATAACGTAAATAACTACAAGTCTACGAGCTAACTTATGCTAGACAATAATTGGGGTGACCGACACTTTAATATGGAATTTCCAATTCCTAACATTTAGCATTACTTGTTTCAAGGTTTTTAGCCAATTGCCCAATTTGTGTTTCGAGGTTTTTAATCGCAGTATCTTGGTTACGTAGGTTCATATTGGTATCCTCCTTCACTTTGACCATCCATTCCTTGAGTTTATCTCTTTTTTTTGTAGATTCTTCGATGTGCCTATGCATTATTTCTTCAAGGCTAGGTTTAGGAGCATTGTTGTTGATTCTTGTGTAGAATCCTGGGGATTTTTCTCGATATCTAGGCCCGTTATTATTGTAGTTGTTGAAAGGGGATTCTCTTCCATATTTAACTTCTTTGAACCTTTTAACTTCCTCGTTGGAGGAACATTATTTAGTAGGTGGAGTTCTATTTCGCTCTACTTGAATGGAATGCACATTTTCCTTGAGCTTCTTCATTTCTCTTCCGAGGCTTTCTAATTTGTTGCTTATTGCTGCAAGGCCTTCCATATCTCCATTCTTACTTCGGTTGCTTCCTCTATTGTGCCATTTGTGAGAGTGGTCTGCCATCTTTTGAATAGTTTCCAAAGCCAAAGTAGGTGTCATACCAGGAATCGGTCCCTGAGAATCAATCATTTGTTATCGACAAAACATTAGAAGATCGTAAAATATAAATAAACGTTTTTACGGCTTATTTGTATTAACACATTGGAACGAATTACAATGGACTTCATTACCAAACTCCCAAAGACATCAAGCGGTTATGACTCCATCTGGGCCATATTTAATCATCTCACCAAATCTGCACACTTTCTACCAATTAAGGAGACTTATAAAATCTCTATCATATCTAACCGAGACGACAAATTTACCTCAAACTTCGGCAATACCCAATTACATTAAAGAAGTAGTCTTAAGACACGATGCTTAAATTTACAATCTCATCATATGTAACCGAGGTTTACGACAAATTTACCTCAAACTCTGCGAATTCATGAACAATTATCAAGGCATTTCATAAGACTAGGTTTAGTCTATATTTCATTAGCATCATTGTCATCATAGTAGTTCATGCATGATTTTGCAATCTACATTAAACGCGTAATTTTCATATTAAATAAACGCTATCGCAGTAATTAATTATTTTAAACATTTGATCTCGATACTACCAAAAATTATCCCGATATATTTTTGTACTCATATTAAATTTATAAAATAATATTATTAGTTTACCCAATGTTTTAAATTTATTTCAGATATAAATTGTTATATTTATATAATTACGATGGTTTTCGTTAATATTACACGATAATTATTATCACTCAATTTTTTTAAGAAATGTATTTTTATAATTTTTATGACTTCAAAATGTTTTATTTTGACCCGTTAAAATTTATTTTTAGCTAACGCTACCTTAAAAGCTTAAATATGTACACAAGTTATTAATTATCCTTAATTAACTACACATTTACTCTACATAAATGCACTTAATTAAAACTAAATGCAAACTCTTTTATTTTTTATATGGTGGTCGACATATGCTAGGTGAGTCACATAGATTTCTTAAATATCTTGCTACTAAATCATTTTATACTCAAAATGCAACACATACAATTCATTTTTCATAAAGTGTAAAAGATCAAAACACTTTCTTCTTCCTCTAGCACCATAACCGGCCATCAAGGAGGATCAAGAAGAAGAACATAAAAATTTTGCTAGTCAAGTTCTAAACAATCTAGACACACTCTTGATTAAGGTTGTGAAATAAAAACCTTGGGTGTTTAGGATTAATCCTTTGTTCATTTAACCTCATCAAGTTACTTGTAAGCATTTCATATTCATTTTATGATCATTTCATCATATTTAATAAAATCATGCAAGTCATATTGATGTTTGTACCACTTTTTATTGTTTTTAAGAGCTATAAGTTATATTTATCATCCTATAATTAATCCTTGAAAAATATCACTTTTGGTGATGTCTAGGAACCCAAGACACCCTAAGAAGGTGTATGGTAGGATTAGAATAGCTTCGGAGTTGGTTTGAATTGGTTAGAATAAGTTGTACGCAGAAAAACTCATTTCGACAACTATAAAATAGGTCTGTTGGTTCTGTGAAACTGGGAAAATTCGACAGTTGGTAAAATATTTTGGGCTAAATATTTAGAAAATATACTTTAAAACGAAAACGTGTCCGCTTGAATGGGTTAAAACGGAATTATAACGAAGAAGATATGAATTTTACAAGTTTGACGACGAAAACTATAAAATCCTGAAAATTCAGCATGTTACGTCTAATTTGTACGAGTCAAAAATGAGGCTTAGGCATTAGGAATTGTGTCGACTTATCAAAAATATATTAATATACTTTAATACGAAGCTAAGGGTATATAAAACGTAGAAAACGGACTTGTAACGATTAAATTACACGCGTTAAACAAAGTTGCCGTAACTTTATTATATAAGCAACATTAATATATTTTCTATTAAACACATACTACGGCAACGAGGGACCATGTTGAGGGTCGTTTTTAACAATGACGGAGTACTTTTTATAACGTGATGTCTTCTAGTAAAAGTAAGTTCGCCTAGCCTATTTTCCAAAATGTCCGACCGTTCGTCGAACGAAGTTGTAATGAATAAAATACGATCACTTAAACTTTGCCGAAAACCACCCTTAAACAATATTTTGGACACAAGTACCATACTTTACCTATATTTTTCTCCATGATCGAGACCTCTAGGATGGAAACTTAAATGCTAAAACTTAGAGATAATGATACAAGCTTTCCAAAACCGTTGAGTTTGTTTCCTAACACTCGATGTGCACCATTTTACGACTAGCTTTTCGAGGCCGTTTATTCACTTTCATGAAATTGTCAAATGACATTTCCTAAAAAATCACTAAGAGACTATCGTAGGATATCGTTTCTACTTGTAAAGTAATTTATAAATTGTCAAGACGTTATAAGATTATTTTTCGACGATAAACTTTATATTTCAAAAGTGTACAAGTGGTATGGATATCATATGAGTTTGCATGCACGACATTGTTTCATGACTTATATTAGAGCATATCATTCATAATAGGTCGCGTTAGAGTGTTGCGTCTCGCTTACGTGCATCCACTGTCATCATAACTATTGCAACAGTGAGTAATCACATCCCCTCTTTACCGTTTTTACTATATTTTGAGGCGAAATGCATGAACCATTCTTGAGCTAAATTGATTACTACTTTTATTAACTTGTTTGACTAGAACTTGTGAACTCGAATCAAATCCTTGAACATAATTACGAACCTATGACTTGTTTGAACTTATTGGACCGTACTTGCTATGACCCTAAAAGTCTCGCCTTATTGGTGGAGCGTACAAAGTCTCCCTTGTTCGGAGCAACCTAAAGCCTCCCGGTCCCGGAGGTAATGTCTCCTATGGGAACGGAGCATTTTCAATCTAAGTCTCCCATGTTCGGAGCAAAGCAAATTCTCTCATGTTCGGAGTGTTCTTAATTGTATATAATAGTTGTATGATGTAATCGTTCGTACATTCGCATTGTTAGTCTCCTATTAGTAAGTAGTATGGATAGCGCTATTAGAGGTCGGCCAACCTCTCGTCCACTATGTTATGGGACGATATTATTTATTCTAGGGCTTTGCTCGCATACATTATTATATACGTGGTACTATATTGTGAACTATTATGACCACTTATACTTGACTACTTGACATGCTATATTTTGTGCAATGGGTTGTGAACACACGGGTTGCAAGTTTTGTATGGGCGAACTTGAACCGTGGATTTACAATGCCTTTGCTTTGTGGACTATTTTCGATGACCGAAACCTTTGACTTTCTCTTTCGAGTTTTCTTATTTTACGAAATGTGTATACTCACCAACTATTTTCATAGTTGACCCATTTTTCTCTCATGCATTTCAGGTGATCGTTAGTAAGCTTTTCTACCAGGTCTTGCATAATGAAGTTTTCACTTGTCACTATAAATCGTTATGTAATAAAACGCAATATTTTGGGATCTAAACTTTGTAATATATTTGCCGATGTCGGCTAAAATGGTATTATAATGGTGTACTATTTCTTTTTAATCTTAACGTTGGTATGTTCTATTATCTTGTGAAAACATCGACATAAGTACAACATAACATCCTCAGACCAATGGTCAGAGTGAAAGAACTATTTAAACGCTGGAATACATGCTCCGAGCTTGTGTAATGGACTTTGGAAATGGATGGGATAATCATTTGCCATTAATCAAATTCTCCTACAATAACAGTTATCACGCTAGTATCAAGGCAACACTATTCGAGGCACTTTACGGTTGAAAGTGTCGGTCGCCTGCCTGATGGGCCGAAGTGGGAGATGTTCAACTCACTCGTCCGGAACTCATTCGTGAAACAACAGAGAAAATCGTACAAATCAGAAACCGACTGCAAGAAGCAAGAGATCGGCAGAAAAGTTATGCCGATACACGAAACAAACATTTGAAATTCCAATTCGGATATAAGGTTATGCTAAAGGTTTTACCTAGGAAAGGCGTAATACATTTCGGTAAACGGGGACCAAACCCAAGATATATTGGTCCGTTCAAAATTCTTGCAAGAGTTGGTTCAGTGGCCTACAAACTTGAGCTTCCACCAGATCTCAGCAGTGTCCATCCCACGTTTCATGTATCCAATCTAAAGAAATGTCTATCGGGCGAAAAAATTGTTATTCGATCAAAGAAATCCAACTCAACGATGATCTACATTTCATTGAAGAACCTATAGAGATCATACACCGATAGGTCAAACAATTAAAACAAAGCCAAATACCCATTGTCAAGGTTCGTTGGAACACACGTAATGGTCCAGAATACACCTGGGAAAGGGAAGACCAGATACGTCAAAAGTACCCTCATCTTTTTGCCAACATTGCTTCAACATCTAACGCGAATTGATCTCCGAGATGGAGCTCCTTTAACGGGTGGAGACTTTAACAATTCGCATTTTCAGGTTACTATTTTTACTATTCATTCTGTGTTTTTTTTATTCTCATAATTTAACCTACATTCATAATGACAAGAGAGTTTGATACTTATCAAGTCATCTTTACAATGTACGTAAAATTTATTAAGAACCGGTTTCGCAAAACCGTGTCCACGATTTACGTTTTGGTCTAAACGTCATTTAAACATCCTAATATGTCCATACAATATTATAAACAAGAAAAATACATGTTTTTCATATCTTACAATATTTCCACAAGTTTTGGATTTTTACGTTTTCTAATTTACGTTTTCTAATTTACGTTTTACACGTATTTTACCTACGTTTGCAGGTTTTAACAGCGTTTACGATCCGTTAAAATTATCACTCATTTAATATACTTAGATACAAAGAAGTTTCATATTTTTACGATACCCGGTTTTAAGTTTCGTGATTTAACAACGTAACGTTAGTAATTACCGGGACCAAAACTCACTCCGTAAACACAAGATAGAGATATGAAACTTCCTAACCTCCTTTTATTAGCCCTATGTGGCATTTTTATGATTCACAAGGGCACTTGGCATGGTGAGGTTTGATCTTGAACAAGATAAAGGCATGTGTATAACTTAGTCCTAAAGTCTTGAACAAGATGAAGGCATGTGTCTAACCTTGGTGCCAAAGTCTTGCACTAACCTCCTCATTCATGCTATAAAAGGAACTCACTCTTCTCTCTTTCTCTTCACATCAAACTCCCAACTTACATATACAAAACCCTTTTATCTTTGATTTTGAAGTTATAAGTTACTCATCATTGTAAAAACTCTTGTCAAGTTTTACATGATCCTACCTATAGTTCTTCCATTCCTTTGGTGAATCTCCAAACTACTAAAGTATTTGTAACACCCCCAAATCTCGGTAAATCGAAAGACTTAAACAAGCTTTCGGGCGTTATTGAATTGGTACATCACACAAGTATAGGAAAACAAGATAATCATAAATAGTTCTCAACCAATCCCATAATTAATTATCTGGTTACATTTATTCCAAAATATTCAAATATAAGGCCCAAGAGAAATTATAAAATAGGTCCACATAATATTATCAGAGTTTAATTATGATCCTTTAACCATGCCTCTCTGCCAAGCCTCCATAGAACAAGCAATCCAAACATCAACTCAAATACCTGAGAAAACATGCTAAATGGTCAGCTAACGCTGGTGAGTTCATAGGTTTAAATATAGATTCAATAGTGGACCTGAAAGAGTTTATTTGCTATGCGAGACTAAGATAGATACAAAATAAATATTCCAATCACATTCCATCAACAATCCAACAACACAATCGAGATCTCAGCAGGGCCCCAAGCGACTCTAGTCAGGCACAGTTGTAGCAAGGTCTAGAACAAATGCTACCATGGACTAGGTCGGAGTAGATATCTATTCTTAGCTAGGCAACATAGTTATAGCAAGGATTGCTACCCTAGACTAAGGCAATATCTATCACATATCTATCTGTTCTAGTCAGCACATAAGCAAATCAAAAAGAGTTTAAGCAGGTCTAAGAAAGACTAGCATGATTTCTCACCCCAATTTAGTTTAAAACAAAGATAAAAGTGGGGCTATGAAACTCACCTCAAACAAGCAAAGCACAAATAATCACTAGCAACGCAGATACCAGCTAACTCGGCTCGGCAACTACTGACTCGGCACAACCTATTAATATAAAACAATTCTTAATATCTTTTCCATTCTCAATATTATCTACCCTGAATATATTCCAATTCTTATCTCCAAAAATGTCTCATTTCACTATTTAGTTACAAGCGTTTGGTATCATCGTGTGTGTGGTATCGACCCGACAAGACTCCATGAATGCACTATATCTCTACCAATGCGACTCATAACGACGCAATGAAACTTCTAAGCGATAAGCTTTATAGTTTAATAAGTTTCGAAATAAATCGTTAGATCTTATCGAATTCTTCAACTCGATAAACTCAACCATTTATTTATGTCACTTATCATTCCAAAAACGAGTCACATCCTAGCGAGTTTTAAGGATAATCCACTCATTAATACCTTTATCCTACGCACATAACGGGCTCTTATTAGATTCGTCAATCTAATAAGTCCGCTATCCACGTGAGTTAACGCTATTGATGTCAAGTTATCCGTAACCCATGCATAACACATAATGTGTATTAAATACTCATAAATGAAACATTTCGGTAAACGTGCCCTCGAAACATTTAATAACTCGTTTATTACAAAACCTTTTCATTTTAAAACGTTAGTCCCCTTTTAAATATCGAATAACAAGGCGAGTCTTGTTATCAAATATTTAATATAAGGACCTTTTATTATCTATAATTCTAGTTTTATTTACAAGTTTATATATATATTACGTCAAGTTTCAATGTAAGTTTCGAGTTATTATCCGTCTCGAGTTCACAAGTCCGAGTCATGACTCTCGGCTTTTACATGTCATATTGTCTAATAAATAATAAAAGTCCATGTTACGGCGTTTTCGGGGTCAACCGAGACTAAAAAGTCACGGTAACACCGACGTTGCACAAAGTTGACATATATAATATTAAGTCCAAAATAAACAATTCTACAATCTCCAATCAACCTCCAAATAATCTCATATAAATCCCGACATCCAAATTAAGTACCAAACACACCCGAAACCAATGTCGCGACCCTAATGGTCTTGACACAGTCCTGGTTAATATCACGTGAATCAAACGGGCTCTAGAAGCTCTTTGGCTCCTCGCGTCTCATTCAAACTCCAACAACAACATCCAATATGTTACCAAAATGACCCGACCCGAACCCATTGGTCCTTGAGGGTCTCAGCTCTAACCCAACACCACCTAAATGGACCCTAGTGGTCCTTTGTGGCTCTTTACATGCTCACCACGCCTAACCAAACGAACCTTAATGGTTCGTTCCTTTCCCAAACGTAACCAAACAACATCCAAACTCCATCAAACCTCAAAACACATCATCCAACTACAATCAAAACCTCACAAAAATAATAAAATGCAAGAACACACGGACACGACACAACACACGATACCAACACACTTGTTTTCACATTTTATTAGTTTTAAACATCGTTTCAAGTCCGTTTTCCTCAAACCCAAACCACGTGACCCACGGATCTGAGACATAGGGTCTCGTTCGTGGTCACAAATGACTCAAACGAGTCTATATGTTGCCCCTTTTTACCTTACACGTTCCCGATCTACTCTCGTAACACGAATACACAAACACACAAGTCTTTTACACATGATATGGAGGAACAAACGGAGGGGATAGGGCGCGTGCCCTATGTCAATTGAAAGAGGGAAGAAAGATCTTTAAGATGGTGGTGGTGGTGGTGTCAGACATGCGGCGGTGGCCGGTTGGTGGCCGGAAAACTCACGGCGGCGACTTTAGAGAAAGAAAAGGTGTAGTGAGAGAGTAGGGTTTTTAGAGTGAGAGAGAAAGGTGTGTGTGTGTGTGAGTTGTGGTTTATATATGGAGAGGGAGAGACTAAAAAAATATTATTTTGGCAAGGAGGGGGCCGCCAAGGGTAAGAGAGAGGGCCAAACTCGTGTTTTTTGTAAACTTCCCCGATTTACCTCTCACGAGCTCCTATATTTCCCTATAAGTGTCCAACTACTTTTATTTATATCTTTATTGTTTTTATTTACGTTCTTTCACGAATTTTGATTATCAATACATCGTGTCTCGTGTTACGAGTTAAAAGTTACGTTTTCTCTCATTATAGGATTTTATTGTGCCGACTCAAGTAGTGTCTATCATTACGGGCTACAACTCATACCATAACTCATTAGATAATAAAATAAATCATAAAAGCCAATAAACGATACCAAGATAAGTCATGACTAACCGGAATAACTCCTAAAGGCAAACTACTTGATCTAAGTAGCGTAATGCGGTTACCTAAAAGGGCTCCCTAATTGCCAGTTGTCACAATATTCAAGCTCATACACAATTTTTATCACAAGATCAAAAGTGCACATGAGGTTTTGAAGGATTCCAAGGAGTGGAATTGATCTTGTTCTTGTTCTTTGTTCTTAGTTCCTAGTTCCTTTTTTCTCCTAAAAGGCCAAAAGTTGTAAAAGAAGCTTGTGCTCAATCTCATCATACCTTGATTTCATGTTTTTATTTTGCTATGTATACTTGTTATATTGATCATGTTGTATGAAACTTTAAACACAAGAGAAACATGTTTATGATTCTATGTGAAAACCTTATTTGTAAACTAGTAAAATAAAGTAAGTTATACTAGTTATTTTCTCAAAACCATGAACACAAGACCCTAAATATATCAATGAAGTTGTAGAAGAACTCAAAACAAAACTATAGCTTTTCGAATCAACTAAAACAGACTTGTAAATCAAAATTTACAACAAGTTAAAGATCAAACCCGGAAAACCTAAAAGTTGTAAATAACCTTACTGATCTGATCTTTATGCACGTTTTTAGCCCCTTCTGGTCTGAATAATCAAATAAAGCATGAAAGTTTTCTAGAATGATGTTTCACATAAGACACCCAGGAATTTAAGCCTGAAAGTGTAGGACGAGGGCTGGACAACACAGGTTGTTTAGACTAAAAAGTCGTTTCTTTCCAAAATCTTTTCTTATTTGACCTAGTTCCCGAACTTGATATTTTACCAAACTTAGCATAGTTCATTTTAACTTATAAATATCACTTTCATCAAATAAAAACATACACTTGACCCTAGGAAAAGTAATTTTCATAAATGATTTGTCTTAAGACGATTTTTGAGCATATTCATAACTTATAACCCTTGTAACTTTTGTAATCCGTCAAAAATTGTACAAAAGCATTATTCAGAACATGACTAAACAAATTTTACAAACCATGTGACTATTTTGAAACACTTATATCATATAATCGAACAAGCAAAATATCTGTTTTAAATATTAAGTAGTACGATACTAGGGAGCTTTATGTAAGGGGCCTCTTTGGGGTGAACATATTGATGAGTTGCTGGATTTACGATTTAAAGTGTCCTAGCTCCTCATACATTTTGATTCGTTCCCAGACGGTCAGAGTTTTGTCACACGTTCGACCACTTGTGAATGGGCAACCGTAACAAACTTTAAACGATCGGAACCAAATGCAATGAAGATCGGAGAGTATAGTGTTTTCCGTGTCGTTAAGTCCCAACGAGTGCGAGAATAATCAAACGAATAGTGATCGAGAGAATTTGAATGGGAAAAGGATTGTGATCGATTATAACTAAAGAAAAGTGTATAAATTACAGGGGCTTAAATGCAAATTAAAGAAATTAAAAGGCTAAATTATATTAAATAAACGCTATCACTATATTTAAACCGATGTTTTGATTTATCTTTTACAATTTTAACTTAAAACTACGACGTACAAAAGAAAATGTGAAACTGAAGCAATATTAATCCTAAAAATATAAAAATGACATTTTACAAACCTAATGATAAGAGAAAATTTTAGAAAAAGAAAATTATTTTTAAAACTATTTATCTAATTATTATTAATTAAAACTATTTTAACTATTTAATAATACCCTAAAATACAAGAAAATATGAAATAAAGCTAGAAAATGAAATTATGACTTGGAAAATCTAAAATAACTAAAGAGAATTTTCAAAACTATTTTATATTTTTTCGATTATTTTTCTATTTTCTATGAATTAAAACTATTTAAAACTACTTAAATTGCTAAAAATTACAAATTAAACTATGAAAAATCTGGAAAATATTTTTTGACTTTTATATTTATCTTAACCTAGGAAAATGAAAACTTATTTTTGAAGCTTTTCGATTTAATTGTATTAAAAGCTAATTAAAAATGGCTAAAACCCATTAGAAATAAAGAAAAATAGCAAATGAACAGTGAAAATATGAAAACTTCCAGAATATTACAAAATATTATTCTAAATATAGGAAAAATAATAAAAGTGGTGCAGGTGTTCAATAATTAGGTTCTCAGAGTGAAAAGTGCTTATAAATAAGCACTAAAAATAAGCTATAAGTACCAAATGAGCACCAAATTATCACAGAAGCTAGAGTATGCTAAAATTACTTAAAACCAACATATTCCAACAATCCTAAACCTCTGAACAACAATCTACAATGATATGGGTCTATTTAAGCACTAGTGCCTAAACAAATACTTATGTACTAACTTTAAGCCCTTGTTAAGCCAAACTTATAAAAATCACAAAAATAAACTAAAATCACCATGAAAACCACTACCAACCAAAGTGTCTAAATCCGAATTTCAGCTAATAAGGACTAAAATTGAGGAAACTAAAATTCAAAAGTGGAAGCTATGGAAGCGGGTCAAATGAGCTATTAAGCTTGCATAAGCTAATAAAAGCTACCACTCTCGAACCAAAGGTTGAATAAGCTATAAACAAGTTATGGGAACTTAGAATAAGCAACAACAACAAGAAAACACACTAAATAAGCAAAAACAAGGAATAAGCAAAACGGAGTTTTGTGAAAAGGCTTAAAAGAAGCTAATGAATAAGCAGTTAATAAGCTAAGTAGAGATAAACTAATATTTTTCTAATTAAGATGAGCAGCTAAACTTTAATAACCCAAAAGCTTATATCCTAAATCCTAATGGTAAGATCACAATGAAATTACAAAGTTTATTCAAAAACGGGTTTTTATAAAATTTTGACTTTTGGACAGAATTGAAAACTTGACTTTAATGAACTTTGAAACCAATTTATGGACTGAGATTGATGTTATATGGTGAAATGAAACTAGATCAAGCTATTCTCTCGATTTCTACACATGAATCAAGCTTTTGATATTCCCAAATTCCAACAAATACGTAGTTTAAGACAGGTTGAAGAGAGATTTTGACTTTGAGTGAATTTTGATGACAAGTAATGACTAGAATGATTCAAGTAGACTTAATGGAGACTAAGTAGATGTGTTTTAAACACAAACAACGACTTAAGCTTAATTAAAGCCAACTGTATCAAACACTAGTTTAACCAACTCGATTTCAACTTAACTCATCGTTAATCCACGTCCAAGCTATAATTATTATTAGAATAGATCTAAACTACCTATATGATGCGTAAAACAATGACTACAATTATCAATTAGCTACTAGACTATTAATGCAATCATGGCGTAATGAAACAAGATTCAACACTTACAAAGATCCTAGCCACAATGGCTTGCCAAACACCACATGTAACTCTCGACCTAAACCTATCATAAACCATATTCAACACCGCATCAACCCAAATCCACTTCCATGCTCGCTAACTAAGTCTCTTCTAAGTTTGACTTTATTGACCAAAACCAAACTTGTTTGAAACTATGTTCCAAGCTTACCAAAAGCTATCGAAGCTTAGGTAAGCTTAGTTGAATGAGAAATAAGCTAGTTTAAACTTGAATTTAAGAAAATGTAAACTGAATTTATAACAGGAACATAAAAAACATGAAACTTATGCAAAACCTTGAATTGATATTTAAAAGTGAGTACAATGGTTAAACAACTTAGTTTCAATACAATCAAACTTAAAGTTACAAATTTAGAAGCTAATTAAGACAGTTTAAGAAAAAACGACATACATGAAAATTTAAAACTAACTCACGCTTTTTTCTTGCTTCTTCTTCCTCTTTATACACCATAAAGCTTCCACGTGTCCTCTGAGTAAATCCCACTTGATATCTTGGCCATTGGATTACTTGAGTGCATTTTGGCCATTGGATCAATTTTGGCGGGAAAAGCTGTTTTGAGTGTGTGGGCTTCTGAATTTGCAACTAGGGGGGTGGCATTAATTGTGGTGTGTAAAGTTGGTAGATATGATGATGAGGGGGGAGGGATAAGGTGAGAGGTGATGGGAGAGGTGTTGCCTGAGTTGCAGTCAAGTGGGAGGAAGACAGGGATAAGGGAGGGAAAAGGTGCATTTGACTGGATTGTTTGACCAGGGGTCCAAAAAGGGGGGTCAAGGCTAAATGGCAGGGGTCATAATGGTTAAAGGGTCATGGTTTAAGGCTTAGTAATACAAGGACCAAACTGCAATATCTGAAAGATGAGGGACCAAACCTACCATTTTCCAAAGTTGTTTCAAGGGATCAAAATTGACAAGTTTCAATAGTACAAGGACAATTTTTGACATTTTCAAACTTCCAGGGACCAAACTTGACATTTTTGAAAGTTTAGGGACCTAAGTTGTAATTTTGCAAATTTAAATCTCAAGGACCAATTTTGACAACTCATGAATTCCTAGGGACTTGAAATGATATTTTTCTTTATTTTGATTCACCAGGACCTGTTTTGACAACTTTTGAAACTTGGGGACTAAAGCGCCAATTATGCAAACTTGATACGTTTTCACCGATTTTGATATTTTGCATTTAAAACACATAAAACACTTATTTGTGATATTTTATCATTTTGATGCATTTCGAGTGTTTTCGGATGTTTTTGCAGTTTAAATGGTACAAAATGATGAGTATTTAGACACTCATCAATCCCCCACACTAAGATATTGCTAGTCCCTAGCAATGTTTTGAGAAAAATTAATGGATTTCATCTCTTTACCAAAAGCCATTACTCGGAGTAGCCAAATGTTTCAGTTCAAGTAAGAACCTGGTACACCGATAACCAAATGATTTTGAGCAAATCACCGACTTCCAACTGATTTGATTTGTCTTTACCGAAGTCGTTTGCTTCGGACTAGCCAACTCTTAGATAAAATATCTTTGGTGAGTGATTACCAATTATGGTTTTTCCACCGCTTTACCACAAGCCATAAACTTCTTTGGCTAGCCAACTCTTCACTTTTAAGGATATGGTGGTGAATACCATACAATTTTGGGCAAATTGCAAGTCGTCAACGGATTTGAGATATCTTTACCAAGAGCCGTTTGCTCATGGATTAGCCAATCCTTTTGTTTATTAGACATGGCGGATCGATAACCATAAGTTGAGTAAGTGTAACACTTACTCCAAAAAATATTTTGGCCAAAAATGGGGAATTAGGCGGATAATTACATGATAAAATTATGAGAATTCCCCACACTAGAAATGAATATTGCCCTCAATATTCAAAGTACCCGGTTATGCGAAACATAGAACGTAAAGGGAAATACTACGGCCATTATTTGATTTTTTTTTTTTTTTTTTTTTTTTTCATAACTCTTATATACAACAATGGGCAACTCCCCACACTAGGGTGGTACACACGGGTGAAAACCCATGTAGCATGCTCTTGTTTTTGATTCCCGAGTCGCTAGCTTGACTCGATCCCCGCATTCATTGGTTCATGGGGAAAGTTTGTAGATCCGGACAACCACGGAGGAATGTCCTCTCCAAAATAATGCTTCAACCGATGACCATTCACTTTAAAGTTTGGACCATCGGGTTGAGATAACTCAATGGTTCCATATGGAAATACTTTAGTGATGGTGAATGGTCCGCACCGCCGGGATTTTAGTTTTCCGAGAAAATCTTCAATCTTGAATTGAAAAGAAGGACTCGATCACCGACGTTGAAAACGCGGTTTTGATTTTCGAGTCATGAATCTTCTTTGTATTTTCTTTATAGATCAAAGAGTTCTCGTATGCTTGATCACGAGTTCATTTAATTCATTCATTTGAACTTTCCGGTGATCACCAATGCTGAATATCGGTTGGCATGTTTCAAGGCCCAAGATGCCTTGTGCTCAAGCTCAACCGGCAGATGACACGCCTTTCCGTACACTAGCTTGTATGGAGTACACCGATGGGTGTTTTATAAGTCGCACGGAAGGCCCGCAGAGCGTCATCTAGCTTATCTCGACCAAGAGGCACGGTTTTCGCCACCGTCCTTTCCGAATTCTTTTAATCCTCGGTTGAAAACTTCCACTTGCCCACTTGTTTGGGGGGTGGCACGCAGAGAGGCGGTGAGTTACACCATACTTTTGCATGACTCTATCAAACCGGTCATTGCAAATGCGTACTACCGATCATCGATTATAGCTCGTGGAGTTCCAAACCTAGCAAAAGAGACTTTAAGAATTTCACAACAACTCGGGCATCGTTGGTAGGCAAAGCTTTCGATTCAACCCATTTTGACAAATAGTCAACGCCACAGTATGTATTTGTTTCCTCGAGATGAAGGAAATGGCCCATAAAGTCAATGCCCCGGATGTCAAAATCTCACACACTTGAATGGCGTTTTGCGGCATTTCATTTCTTTTGAGATATTCCGTGGACGTTGACAAGCGTCACGAGTTTTGACAAATTCGTGGGCATCCTTGTAAATCGTGGGCAATAGAATCGGAATCAAACACCTTCTTGGCGGTGTAGTTGGGGCTATGATGTCCCCAAGAGGGTCCGAATGGCAAGCCTTGAGAATGTCAATAGCTTCCGACCATACACACATCGCTCGATGACTTGATCCGCGCAAATTTTGAATAAGTAGGGTCGTCGTAGTAATGTTTTACATCTTTAAAGAATTTGTTTTTGTTGGGACGACATCCCTTTCACATTAAAGTTACCGCATGGTAATTTGCAAAGTCAAGAAACCATGGGGTAGAAGAGTCTCCACGAAAAGAAACCACATTGAGTGTTTCAAGAGGAAATGTTTCGTTTATTTCCTTTTTCTAACACATCCCGGTGAGGGTTTTCTAGACGACGAGATGATCGTGACCTGTGTTCCCGGCTCCTTTTTATCACGTATAATGATATCAAATTCTCGTAGGAGGAGAACCCAACGAGCAATCTCGGCTTTGCATCTTGTTTTGCAAAGAGATATTTGAGCCGAGTGATCCGTATACACCACGATTTGGTCAATATAAGGTATGGCGAAACTTTTCAACGCATACACCACACTAATAATTCTTTTTCGTAGTGGTGTAATGGGTTTGAGCTTCATCATAGTCTTACTCGCGTAGTGGATAAATTTGAAAATGTTTGGTTTTACGTTGCCCTAGGATCGCACCGATAGCAAAGTCACTTGCATCGCACATGAGTTCAAAGGTAAATCCCGGTCGGGGCAACTAGAATGGGTGCTTCCGTAGTTTTTCTTTAATGTTTCAAAAGCTTCGATGCACTCAGTGAGAAGATAAAAGGAGCATATTTTTCAAGAAGATGGGTCATAGGCCGAGCGATTTTAGAAAATCTTGTATGAATCACGATAAACCCGGCATGACCTAGAAAACTCCTAATACCTTTGACGGTAGTAGGATGAGGCAATTTTAGCAATAACATCAACGTTTGCTCTATCTACCTCAATCCGCGTTTTGGAAATCTTATGGCCAAGGACTATGCCTTCTTTGACCATAAAGTGGTTCTTCTCCCAATTTAGACAAAGATTGGTGTCTTCACACCTTTGAGCATTTTATCTAAATGGGAGAGACATGTCCGAAACTAGTCCCCAATGACCGAGAAGTCATCCATAAACACCTTCATTGTTTCCCGATCATGTCGTGGAAGATTGCCATCATACATCGTTGGAACGTGCTGGGAGCATTACATAGGCCAAAAGGCATACGTCGTAGGCAAATGTTCCGTATGGGCGGTGAATGTGGTCTTTCTTGATCCGGCGGATCAATGGGGATCGAAATATCCCGAGAAACCATCAAGGAAACAATAGTATTCGCTCCTCGCTAATCTCTCAAGCATCCGATCCATGAAGGGTAGAGGAAAATGGTCTTTACGGGTGGCTTCGTTTAACTTGCGATAGTCAATACACACACGCCATCCCGTAACCAATCGAGTTGGAATTAACTCGCTTTCTTCATTTGTGACAACAGTTATGCCACCCTTTTAGGAACACGGTGAATTGGGCTAACCCAAGGACTATCGGAGATCGGGTAATTAAACCGGCATCAAGAAGTTTGAGAACCTCTTGTTTGATAACCTCATGAATCTTAGGATTCACCCTTCTCTCGATGTTGGACTGCTGGTTTGAAGTCATCCTCCATTAAGATTTTGTGAGCTGTAACTCATGGTTGATACCCTTAATGTCGGAGAGTTTCCAAGCAATTGCTTGCTTGTGTGACTTCAAGACCTTTATGAGAGCAGTTTTCTCCTCCTCGCTAAGTCTTTAGCAATTATGACGGGTAATTTATCATCACCTTCCAAGAATGCATACTCGAGATGAGGAGGTAGGTCCTTAAGTTCAACCTCGGGAAATTCTTGATAGATGTTTGTCTTGACTTGATTTCCTCAATCGTGATTTCTTCGGAGGGAGTGAAGGTAATGGATCTTCATTTAACAATTGCTCGAGATAAAGGATATCTCCTCCGAATCATAAACACCATCAATTCCCTGCGTAATTGATTCGCCACTAGCAAGAAATTCATCGATCTCTTCCAGAAGAAGTCACCTCCTCAAAGCGGAGCGAGAGAGGGGAAGAGTCGGCAATGATTGGTTGAGAAGATGTGGTGGAATCCCCACTCACGTAATTATGAAGATAACCAAGAAACTCTTGAGAGTACTCCTCGAAGCAATATCAATTAAATCGACTCGATTAATTGATTCAAGATCACATTTGAGGAGTACCTTGAAGTTTGATCAAGGTTAAAGGTAACAACTTCATTACCCACACGTAACGTGATTTCTTGCTCAAATACATCAATGAGAGCACGGCCCGTCCTCGTGAATCCTCGTCCAACAATGAGGGAACCCGAGGATCGTGATCGAAATCAACAACCACAAAGTCACCGGAAAATGGAACTTTCCTACTTTCACGAATACATCCTCGGCGATGCCAAGAGGACGCGATATAGAACGATCCGCAAGCTCAAGAGTCATGCGGTAGGAACAAGTTACGAAGAGAAAGTTTCTTCCATCTTGAATAAGGCATCGATTGATGCTTGCACCAAGATCGGCAAGGGCAAAGCATTCAATCATTCTCGGAAAACACAAGGAAGAAGAAATTTTCCAGATCTCCAAGCTTCTCGAAGCTTCTTAACGTAATCTGGCGGCGGTTCTCGTTCAAAAGAGTTTTGGCCATTTCAAGCAGCTTTTTCCTTGTTGCTTAACATGTGTTTGAGAGTTGATGCAAACTTGGGCATCGGCATGATAGCATCCAAAGCTTATGTCAAATGTAGTTCTTGGAAAATTTGAAAGAATTTTTCCATTTGATGACCGGCTTTTTCGCGGAGCTTTGCTCATTTAAACGTGATGGGTAAGGAATAGAAGTTTTGGATTGGGGTTTTCAAGCGGAGGTTCAAAGACAACTCGTGTTTGGTTTTGGGTTTCGGGACAACCCGAGGATGGACATTCTTGGTACTTCCGTTATTAGTAGGAAGTTCCTTGTCCTTTGTCGCCTCGAGTTCACTTTCCACTACCGGGAGAGAAGAAGAGGTAGTAGGAATAGCGGGTCCATCATCTGAGCACCACTTGGTTGTGATCGCTTTGCATCGCCCCTCGGATTAGCGATCGTGTTGCTAGGTAAAGTACCGAGCAGGGGTCGATCATTTAAAGACTTCTTAATGTCGTAATCGGCGAACCAACAACATATTCATTTCCTCTTGGGATTTCATGAATTGCTTCAACAACTCATCGATGATGGTCCGGTTGGAACAATGGCTTGATTTTGCACAGAAAATTCGGCCTCTATTGTTTGGATTGAGACCTTGATTTTGAAAATTTCCTTGATTATTGCCATGAAAGTACCTGAGGTTGAAATTTCCCGACCTTGGTTTCTATTAAAATTTCCTTGGAGTTGGAAGTTTTGACTTTGATTTTGAAAACCGTTATTTTGACTAAAATTACCTTGGTTTTGAAAACCTTGGTTTAGTCTATTCGATTTTGATTACGGTTTTGGTTTTGGTTGAAACGGGTGGTCGAGTAGTGGTTAGGGCGGTGGTTGGTCCATAGGAGCACGATATTGGTTGCCTCTGAATTGGAAATCCCTCCCACAACGTTTGCTTCAAAAGGGTTACCATCGCGGCCATACGGTCGTAATAGGCATGGGGCCACCGCAGTAACACAGACTTCCACTTTCTTAACTTGACGGGGAGGTGAAGTTTGTGGAAAAAAAACTTTCTTTTGGTTGGAGAGAACCAAAGCTTGAATAGCTTCCGTGAGTTTGTCAATCTTAGCATCGGTGCTAGATTGACTCACGTGTGATGAAGAAGAAGGACCAACACCGACTTGGGAAACAACCGGTTTGCTTCGTGCGGTGCGGACTTTAGACTTGTTTTCAATTATCGTCAAAGCTTTTTTGACGGCTTTTGTAAGAAATTTCCTCCGTAGGAGGAATTGAGAGAATCTTGATCGATTGACTCACTCCATTATAGAAAGTATCGAGTTGCATTAACTCGGAGAAACCGTGGTGAGGACATTTTGGAGAAATTCCTTAAACGATCCCACGATTCACTTGAAGGGTTCATCAAAATTTTGTGTGAACTTGATGATTTCATTTTAAGACTCGTGGTTTTGGAAGGTGGATAAAACTCGTTCACAAATTTCTTCACCGTGTCTTCCCATGTTTCGATTGATTTAGGGGTTGTTTTCAAGCCAAACCGGCTTGCCCTCAAGGAAAATATGAGCGAAGAAGCTTGACAAGCATCTGTAGGGACATTTTGTATTTGATGGTAGATGCAATCTTGTTAAACCATCGAATATGAGCATGAGGGTCATCCTCTCAAAACCATAGAATTGACTTGAGGTTACAAGATTGATAACCCGTTTTGAGTTCAAAATTTTCACCACAATCATTTGGGATAACAATAGCATCTCCATACCCGTCGATGGTGCTCGGAGAAGCTCGCACATAGGACGTTCATCCGCCATGACAACGGAAGTAGTGTGAGCAACCGGATCTCGGATCCGGTGATGGGGCGAAGTCACTGGACACGCCTTCTGGAATCTCGATAAGCTCACGAAATGGGCTTACAGATCTAGAAGAGCGAGTGCGCGATACACTAGAGTTAACTCTAAGAGATCTCGAGTTAAGGAAAGGAATTATGAAAAGAATTATGAAAATGGTGAAAATGGGGTAAGAAGAATCTTTTGGGTTTTACGGTTCGAAAAGTAGATATAACAACAAATCCAATTAAAACAATATCGAGGCAAAACAACAGTGAACTTAAACCAATAATCACAAGATGAATGGCTTCTTTGAAAAAGGTACACCAATCACAAGGACACAAAGGCAAGTTTTAATCTTTGGTTCGGGAACTTATTATGGTCGTACCCCAGTTAGGTAGTACAACGCCTTGGTTTGCGGTGGTAATTTTTATGTTGTTATTATTAAACAAAGAAAAACGACAAATCTTTTGTATTTTTATCTTTGATACATATATAGAAACAAAAGAAAATATTTGTGTGTTTTATACGTTTTTGGATGTTTTGGGTTTTGGATTTTTATAAGAAAATATATAGATATAGATAGATGGTATGAACAAGGAGTGAATATTCAAATTACTAATCGCTAAGCGTAAGATAATTAGCACACCCCGGCCGTGGCGCCAAAATTTGATTCGTTCCCGACGGTCGAGTTTTGTCACAAGTTGACCACTTGTGAATGGGCAACCGTAACAAACTTTAAACGAACCGAACCAAATGCAATGAAGATCGAGAGTATAGTGTTTCCCGGTCGTTAAGTCCCAACGAGCTGTGCGAGAATAATCAAACGAATAGTGATCGAGAGAATTTGAATGGGAAAAGGATTGTGATCGATTATAACTAAAGAAAAAGTGTATAAATTACAGGGGCTTAAATACAAATTAAAGAAATTAAAAGGCTAAATTATATTAAATAAACGCTATCACTATATTTAAACTGATGTTTTTGATTTATCTTTTACAATTTTAACTTAAAAACTACGTGACGTACAAAAGAAAATGTGAAACTGAAGCAATATTAATCCTAAAAATATAAAAATGACATTTTTACAAACCTAATGATAAGAGAAAATTTTTAGAAAAAGAAAATTATTTTTAAAACTATTTATCTAATTATTATTAATTAAAAACTATTTTTGACTATTTAATAATACCCTACAATACAAGAAAATATGAAATAAAGCTAGAAAAATGAAATTATGACTTGGAAAAATCTAAAATAAATAAAGAGAATTTTCAAAACTATTTTATATTTTTTCGATTATTTTTCTATTTTCTATGAATTAAAAACTATTTAAAACTACTTAAATTGCTAAAAATTACAAATTAAACTATGAAAAATCTGGAAAAATATTTTTTTGACTTTTTATATTTATCTTAACCTAGAAAAAATGAAAACTTATTTTTTTGAAGCTTTTCTGATTTAATTGTATTAAAAGCTAATTAAAAATGGCTAAAAATTGTTAGAAATAAAGAAAAATAGCAAATGAACAGTGAAAAATATGAAAACTTCCAGAATATTACAAAATATTATTCTAAATATAGGAAAAATAATAAAAGTGGTGCAGGTGTTCAATAATTAGGTTCTGTAGTGAAAAGTGCTTATAAATAAGCACTAAAAATAAGCTATAAGTACCAAATGAGCACCAAATTATCACGAAGCTAGAGTATGCAAAATTACTTAAAACCAACATATTCCAACTATCCTAAACCTCTGAACAATAATCTACAATGATATGGGTCTATTTAAGCACTAGTGCCAAATGTTACTTATGTACTAACTTTAAGCCCTTGTTAAGCCGACTTATAAAATCACAAAATAAACTAAAATCACCATGAAACCACTACCAACCAAAGTGTCTAAATACAGAATTTCACTAATAAGGACTAAAATTGAGGAAACTAAAAATGCAAAAGTGGAAGCTATGGAAGCAGGTTAAAATGAGCTATTAAGCTTGCATAAGCTAATAAAAAGCTACCACTCTTGAACCAAAGGTTGAATAAGCTATAAACAAGTTATGGGAACTTAGAATAAGCAACAACAACAAGAAAAACACACTAAATAAGCAAAAATAAGGAATAAGCAAAGCGGAGTTTTGTGAAAAAGAGCTTAAAAGAAGCTAATGAATAAGCGCTTAATAAGCTAAGTAGAGATAAACTAATATTTTTTAATTAAGATGAGCAGCTAAACTTTAATATCCCAAAAGCTTATATCCTAAATCCTAATGGTAAGATCACAATGAAATTACAAAGTTTATTCATAAAGCAGGTTTTATGAAATTTTGACTTTTGGACAGAATTGAAAACTTGACTTTAATGAACTTTGAAACCAATTTATGGACTGAGATTGATGTTATATGGTGAAATGAAACTAGATCAAGCTATTCTACTGATTTCTACACATGAATCAAGCTTTTGATATTCCCAAATTCCAACAGTCATGAGTTTAAGACAGTTGAAGAGAGATTTTGACTTTGAGTGAATTTTGATGACAAGTAATGACTAGAATGATTCAAGTAGACTTAATGGAGACTAAGTAGCAGTTTTAAACACAAACAACATCTTAAGCTCAATTAAGCCAAGCTGTGCAAACACTAGTTTAACCAATCGATTTCAACTTAACTCATTGTTAATCCAGCGTCAAGCTATAATTATTATTAGAATAGATCTAAACTACATATATGATGCGAGAAAACAATGACTACAATTATCAATTAGCTACTAGACTATTAATGCAATCATGGCGATAATGAAACGACATTGAGCACTTACAAAGATCCTAGCCACAATGGCTTGCCAAACACCACATGTAACCACTGACCTAAACCTATCATAAACCATATTCAACACTGCATCAACCCAAATCCACTTCCATGCCTGCTTAACCAAGTCCTCTTCTCAGTTTGACTTTTATTGACCAAAAACCAAACTTGCTTGAAACTATGTTCCAAGCTTACCAAAAGCTATCAGAAGCTTAGGTAAGCTTAGTTGAATGAGAAATAAGCTAGTTTAAACTTGAATTTAAGAAAATGTAAACTGAATTTATAACAGGAACATAAAAAACATGAAACTTATGCAAAACCTTGAATTGATATTTAAAAGTGAGTACAATGGTTAAACAACTTAGTTTCAGTACAATCAAACTTAAAGTTACAAATTTAGAAGCTAATTAAGACAGTTTAAGAAAAAAACGACATACATGAAAATTTAAAACTAACTACTGCCTTTTCTCTTGCTTCTTCTTCCTCTTTTTATACACCATAAAGCTTCCACGTGTCCTCTGAGTAAATCCCACTTGATATCTTGGCCATTGGATTACTTGAGTGCATTTTGGCCATTGGATCAATTTTGGCGGGAAAAGCTGTTTTGAGTGTGTGGGCTTCTGAATTTGCAACTAGGGGGGGTGGCATTAATTGTGGTGTGTAAAGTTGGTAGATATGATGATGAGGGGGGAGGGATAAGGTGAGAGGTGATGGGAGAGGTGTTGCCTGAGTTGCAGTCAAGTGGGAGGAAGACAGGGATAAGGGAGGGAAAAAGGTGTATTTGACTGGATTGTTTGACCAGGGGTCCAAAAAGGGGGGTCAAGGCTAAATGGCAGGGGTCATAATGGTTAAAGGGTCATGGTTTAAGGCTTAGTAATACAAGGACCAAGCGCAATATCGAAGATGAGGACCAAACCTACCATTTTCCAAAGTTGTTTCAAGGGATCAAAATTGACAAGTTTCAATAGTACAAGGACAATTTTGACATTTTCAAACTTCCGAGGACCAAACTTGACATTTTGAAAGTTTAGGGAGTTGTAATATCTCCGCCAATTTCTCCATCAGGCCGGGATCAGTGTTCAACATGAGCAATCCACATCTCATTCGATGATTATCAAATAGACCCGTAGTTATATTTGACGATCAAGATGACCTTATGGTTAATATTGATAATCAAGTTGACTCGTAATTATATTTGAGGATCTAAATAATGATCATGTTGAGACTCACGTTGAACAAAATGAGCTTCGGTCTAATAGAAATTGAGCTCGACCTTAATTAAAGACCAACACTCTCGGTTGGAAATTTGCACTAAATTAAAAGAAAAATGCAATCGTTAATTAGGGATAATGAATGCTTAATTCGACAAATCAATTTTTTCAAAACTCAAGAAAAAGCGTGAAGAAGGTTTTGAAGTCGCTTTGCTAAATCTCATCAAACGAAAAATCATTAGAACGACAGACACGTGATCTAGCCGTTTCCAAGAATGCTTTGTTGTCTCAAATAGAACAATGAAACATGAACATAAACAACAACTTAACGCTCTTACTTTGAAACTCAAAAGCCAAGGTCGAGTTGTTAACTTGTCAAAAAGCAGTTCTCGAGTACAAACAAGATTCTACGAAACGAATAGATAACTATCTTGAAGAAATTGTCGACTTACAACACAAAATCAAAGAGTTTCAAAATGTTGTTTATAAACATGGTGAGTCAATCACAACTATTCAAAAGTTTACTTTTAAACCAAATCCAAATGGATATGGACCAATTCTTGTCGACTACAAACCTAAGTTTTCAAACAGAGCATTCAAACAAAATCTCAAGTTTACAAATTGCAAAACATAGAATTGATGATTCAATTATGACTATTGTTGAATATAATCGTATGGAGGAATTAGATGCGATGACGAGAGTCGGTCAAAATGGAAAATGTTGTTTACAACAAACCATTTAACTATTCAAAAGCCGTTACTTTTGTCAAACAACAAGATACTTCTAACAAACCTTTTTATATCACACCAGTTTCTGAAGTTAGTCCCAAACACAATGGTACACAAATTAATGGTCCTTTACCTTCACTTAGTGAAGTTAAAACAAAAGCCGAAAGTTGTCGCGTTATAAAATACTTTGACACTTTCTTATCTGACCTCAAAATTTTAGAACGTGAGATTGAATTTCATTCTGAAATAAAAGTTGAACATTTTCAATCGCCAATGGCGATAGAGAACAAAGAGATATTCTTCATAAACGACTTTTACCCCATGTCAAAAATTTTAAAACTTGTGCACTATATTGGGAAAGGGATTTTCACAAGGAACTCGGTCTCATGAAAACAGCCGAGAAAACGAAACATCGATTTCAAATACTAAACGTAAAAAGAAATTGTTGAGAAAAGATGTTGATCCACTCTTGGAAGATGTTATCTGTACGATATCCATAATGTTGTGTTATTGCAACTGCTGCATATGCATCGATCATCTCTCTCCGACATCGTTGATTCTGTTGATATTGTTGTGAATATTGATACATGCACCGGATAGAATCTTTAAAAGCTTAAAATGAACGATCGTTAAACGAACTTTCAAATTCAAAACGTCGTCTTCAATGGTGTCAAAAAGATTGTCAAAATCGTGAACTTGCTTTGCAAAAAAAAATCCACCAGTTGAAATCAAAACCGTTTAATTCTAAAATTGAGCAACTGGATGATCAAAACGTGTCTTTGAAATGTCAAATCTCAAAATATGAACAAGAAGTTGCAAAAGTTAAAAATGAATATGGTGTCATATTTGATTTACTCAAACAGACTCGAAATGAAGCATCAAACGAACTTGATCATTATCTTGCACACACTAAAGAAGTCATGAATTTTTCTCGAAAACTTCTTTCGAAAATCAAAATTTGGTGCACACTATCATTAAGTTAAGGAAATGTTAGGAATGTATGAACAAGTTCAGCCTAGCATCATTAAGAGAATTGCACTGTAACACTTAGCAAACGTGAACCCAAAATGCCTCACGACAACACACAAGATACTAATGTGTTTCCTCTCATCGAAACAGAATAGTTGCCTCTTTTCCCAACGTCCGCACTTCACGCCTAGAGCAATACAAGGAAGAACAGAAGTTGCGACCTAAGAAAAGATCAATAAATAATGCGTAAGTAGAAGAACACCCTAGGATTTTGAATAAGACTCATGTTGCACCCACTTTAGATATTGCGTCGACAAATGTAATGGAAAAAGTGTTGTAACGAATGCTAAACCTTTAAGCACTTTTGATATTCATCGATGCTTCTTGTGTTATGTGTCGAAAAGTATGCTTTCTAATTGTCATGACAAATGTGTTGCTAGAGCTATCTTGTCTCGTTTAAGTAATCCTAAGAATCGAATACCTCTAGGCCCACTAATGCTTCTAAGTATATGCTTGGTAAACCGCCTCCTTAGATTCTAAAAAGCGATTGATGTACCGTAGTTCAAAGATCACCTCCAAGGAATGTAGCACCACCTAGTGCATTCACTAAGACTAAAGCTAAGACTAGTTGGAGATGGCGAAATGGTTACATAATACACTAGGATTTAAATGGATGCCTAAAATCATTGATGTGTGTATTTCGACTATAATCGCTACGGAACCCTCTAACTCATCGGGTTCCACATCTACTTCTATTCCATCTATGTCGTATGTGTGTAATGCGGTGATCAGATCATCCTTTGATTGTTGATATGGTGTTCCCGACACATGACAGCAACCTTAAAGCGTTATCAAACTTTGTTGCAAAGTTCATTGGCACCGTCGATTCGGAATGATCACTCGCAGCCTATCATGGGCTACGGAGATTACATCAATGGCAACATCGAAATTAGCGTGGTTTATTATGTGGAAGGCCTCGGTCACAATCTCTTTTCGATCGGTCGATTACGTGATGGAGATTTGGAAGTTGCTTTTCGGGAGAAAACTTGTTTCATTCGTGATCTACAAGGAAACGATCTAATGTCTGGCTCTCGCAATTCTAGTCTATACACAATCTCAAAGCAAGACATGGTTGCTTCATCTCCCATATGTCTACTTTTAAAGGCAACATCAACAAAATCCTGGCTATGGCACCATCGTCTCTCACATTTAAACTTTCAAACCATCACCAATCTTGCTCGACACAAACTTGTTGAAGGTCTCCCGAGATTCCGGTATTCTAAAGATTACCTATGTTCAGCCTGTGAACAAGGAAAAAGCACCGTGCTCATTTTCCCTCAAAGGTGGAACCTGACTCTCAAGATGTGCTTCATCTTCTTCACATGGATTTGTGTGGCCCGGCGCGCGTGCAAACGATTAATGGCAAACGCTACATCTTGGTAATTGTTGATGACTATTCACGATGGACTTGGGTCTACTTTCTTCAAGTAAAGATCAAGCTCCATAGATGATCATCACCTTCTCACGAAAATTCAAGTTCACTCCGAACATCGTCCGCCAAATCGTAATGCATAAAGGAACCGAATTTGTTAACCAAACTCTTCGAGAATTTTATGAGAAAGTGGGAATTGAGCATCGACATCTATTGCACATACACTAGAACAAAACGGAGTTGTTGAAAGACGAAACCGAATGTTAGTGGAAGATGCAAGAACAATGTTAATCAATGCCAAACTTCTAGATTACTTGTGGGCGTGTCGTATCAATCGCATGCTATACTCAAAATCGTTCAATGATTGCTAAACGCCACAACAAAACACCTTTTGAGCTTATCCATAACCATAAACCGAATCTCAAACACTTTCATGTATTTGGATCCCTTTGCTATCCGAATAATGATCGTGATGACTTTGGTAAGCTCAAAGCTAAAGTCGACATTGAGTATTTATAGGATATTGTGAAAATTCTAAGGGTTTCGGATCCGAATCGTCAGACAAAGCAAAGTTATGGAAACGATTCATGCTAATTTTGATGAACTTACAAATATGGCTTCGAGCATAATGACTTGGAACCCGGTCACAACCGCTTAAACTTCCTCAAACCCCATCATCGCCCCTTTAAACTTCCTCATTCGGTGATGATATTGATGAACCCCATCGATGTTTCTCGCTCAACCCGATCATACTCTTATACCGATACACTGCTACCACAACCTTGTTGAAGAAGCACCACTAGTTGACTCTACAACAACAGTTGAACAAACCGCTTCCAACGACGCCGAACCATCTCGCCGATGCTCTTAATGAAGTACCCCACCGCAGATTTTGATCCAAATGTTCTTTAACCCGTTTACCAATGAAATCGATGCACCGATGTCGCGAATCATCCACAAACCATTTGAATCCTCGAATCTGCATAACGTATACCAACATCAACCTCTACACATCGTTGGACAAAAGAACATCCTCTAGAGAATATTATTGGCAACCCGAATCAACCGGTCGTTACAAGACAACGTCTTCACACGGATGGTGAACATTGCATTTATGCACTCACCGTCTCGCCAAACCGAGCCTAAAAACATTAAAGACGCAATGACAAAAGACAACTGGATTGAATCCATGCAAGAAGAACTCAACCAATTCAAACGTCTTGAAGTATGGAATCGGTTGAAAGACCAACAAGGGTCTACGTCATTGGTCTCAAATGGATTTGGAAGAACAAATTGGATGTTGTTGGAATCACTCCTAAACTAGAATTCAAGTGTTAGTAATTAATATGTAATAGTTAGCTTAATTAATGGCTTTTATGTTAGTATCAAGGCTAGGCTCATGTAGAAAGCCCATGAGCCTATGCAAAGCCCAATAAGGAAAGGATAGGAACTTGGTGTGTTGCCCTAGTTCCTCCTATAAATATCCATGTAAACCATCCTTAGAAGGTTGGTTGTTCACATTTACATTTTATCCTATGCATAAACCTTTCTCTCATATCTTACGCATACACCTTTCTTCATATAGAGTGTGTGTGTGTTCATCCGATCTATCCTTCATCTCTCTTCTTATATTGATGCTTGTGTTACATAAATGGGAACCTAACAAATGGTATCAATCGCCAAATAGTTGGGTGAAACGATTTTGTTTTTGAAGTTTTGTGTTATACGCGTAAGTCTCGGTTACAAACTTTCATACGCAAAAAGCTTTAATTTTTACACTTTAAAATTCAAGATTCTTGTACTTTAAAGGTTATTTGGTGTTAAAGTTTAAGTTTTTGGCAAAAAGTTTCAAACTTTACGTGTATTTCTTTGTTTTTAAGCTTGGTTTCATACGTGTAGATACTTCTACGCGTAAGGTGTACAAAAGTTTTGGATCATCAAGTTTCACACTTTTGTGTTATTTTGGTGATATTGAAGTCGTTTCATCACAAAATCTGGTTTAGAAACACTTTGGATAGAAAAATCGCTTTGGTTAATTTTACGCATAACTAAACCCTAAGTTTACGCGTAAGCTTATCAAGGTTCACGATCTTTCCTTGGTTCGATCTTGAGTTTACTCGGTGTTTTCTTGCTTGGATAAGCCCGAAAACACTTCGACTTTGGATATCTTTTACATCGAATAAGTGTAAAGGATTTTGGGCAAAACCCTAGTTTTACGCCTAAGCTAAAACTTACGCGTAGAATCTTTACGCCTAAGCATTGTTTTACGATAAGCCTTGTCTTACGATAAGCAAATCTTACGCATAAGCATTCTACTACTAAGCCTTTAGTTTACGATAAGCTAAGGTTTCTTAACCCCACGCGTAAGCTAATCCTACGCAGAAGTTCACTTCTTACGCGTAATTGGTTACGCGTAAGTTGGTGATTTTACGCCTAAGGTTTTCTTTGCCTAAGCTTGATTTCTACGCCTAAGGATTCTTCATCAACAAAGTTTCATTCGACTACAAAGATCCATTTTACAACACAAGTTTCAAGATGTCTCAACCACCATACTCTAACTACTTTCCTCATGTGTATCCTCAACAACAACAACAACAACAATCAACAACAACAACAATCAACAACAACAACAACAATCAACAACAACAACAACAACAATTTCAACAACAATTTCCTCAAGGAGCAATTCAACCACAAATGATTCAACCACCCCTAGTCTTCAAGTACAACCTTACACAAACATTCACAATCAACATCCGTCTGTGAATACTATGAAGGAACCGTCTTGGTTTGGAAAGATGTGTGAAGCTCTAAGTAGCCAACAATCCATACATGAAGTCGGATCACTTGATCGACCTCCAATGCTCACTCCCGAAACTATGATCAATGGGTGATAAGGTTCTTTAGGTTCGTGATCTAAAGAAGCCACATGGAAAGTTCTTGAAGAAGGTCATCATGGAAGGTCCATTTCGATGCCTCACCGTCGTTACACCCGGAGATCCAAATGCCAATCCACCAAGAGGTGATGTCACCAACATTGCAAGTCTTAATGACCTCACCGCCGATGAACTTCTACATTTTGAAGCCGATGAACTAGCAATGCAATACATCCTTTTGGGATTACCCAATCCGATCCTTCAAGTGTTGATGCTCAAAAGATCGCTAAAGCAATGTGGGAACATATTCATCTTCTCATGGAAGGCAATCGAACTCAATCAAGAAGACATGGAATCCAAAATCTACTTGGCTTATGAACACTTCATGATTGAACCCGAGAGACATTAGAGTCATATCATCATCGCTTCTCGACATCATCAATGACTTGGACAAACACAACATCATCATGCCAAGAATTGCAACAACACTAAGTTCCCGAGTAGTCTTGGTCCCGATTGGGAAAAGTATGTCATTTTCATCCGCAAGCTAAGAATCTTCATCATGCTACATACGGATTGTTGTACGACTATTTGAAGCCCCACCAAAAGAAGTTGACAAAGAAAGGGTTATCCGTGGACAACCTGTTTCACCTTCACTTCCGGATAATCAACAATTAGCATTGTGGGCTCAAGCTTGTTATCCTCAATTCCCGACCTTACAAATCAGATTCACAAATCCTCCACAACCCGCCGCTCAACCATCCGCTAAGATAACACCTTATGATCCGTCACAACACCAATCTCAAGAAACTCAATTGGTTCCATACAACAACAACAATGATCAAGCACTTTACGTTGAATCTAATGAGGATACGAAGCTTTCGATGCATTGCGCAAGGGTTTGTCATGATTGCTAGAGCCTTCGCCGATACTCAAACAAATCCAACAATCGATTCGCACCTCATCCAACACAAGGAATCAGTCGTTGTTAACAATGGACGTGTTGAAGTTCGTAATCGAGGTAATGTTCGCCGATGGGCGGTGGTCAAGGGTTTAATCCAATGGGAAGGAATAACATGGGTGCTCCACAACAACAAAGGGCTCAAGTGGTTGAACAGGTAATGCTCGAATGGGATTAATGGTCTTCGTTGCTATAATCGTAATGAGAAGGGTCACCGCTAATGCATGCCCAAAGCCGAGGACTAGAGGCGTGCTTATCACAAAGAGGCTCTACTTTTGGCTCTCAAGGATGAAGTCGGTGGAACCCTCACAAACAAAGAATGAGTTTTATGGCGATGCGCACTCGATGATGATATGGAGGACTTGCAGTGCTAATGCAAGAAGCTTATGTTGATGGCAAACATGCACGAACTCCACATGAGTGACACAGCCCAAGCAGTATGACATCGACGGCTTGTCTCGTGTACCGGATCAAACCATATTCATCATCGATCCGATATCTCACCAACATCCGAATCCGACGAGGCTCGTAATGTTCAACATGAGCCATCCACATCTCATTCGATGATACTCAACTAGATCCAGAGTTACATTTGACGATCAAGATGACCTCCTGGTTACCATTGATAATCAAGTTGACCGTGGTTATACTTGAGGATCCGAATAATGATCATGTTGAGACTCACGCTGAACATGCCGAACCTTTGCCTAATCCAGATATTGACCTCTTACTTAATGACCAACAATCCCGAATGGAACAATGTTGTGAACTCAATCAAGAATTAAAAAATAAAATGCACTGTTAACTGTGGATATTGAATGCTTAAAAGGCAACTCAACGCTTTTAAAACTCAAGAAAACGTGAACAAGGTTTTGAAGTCGCTTTGCTAAATCTTACCAAAACGAAAAATCATTAGAACGACAGATACGTGATCTAGTCGCATCAAAGAATGCCTTGTTGTCTCAAATAGAACAACCGAAATATGATCATAAACAACAACTTAACGCCTTACTTTGGAAACTCAAAAGCCAAGTCCGAGTTGTTAACTTGTCAAAACAGTTCTCGAGTACAAAAGCATTCCACGAAACGAATAGATGACTATCTTGAAGAAATTGTCGACTTACAAAACAAAATCAAGGAGTTTCAAATGTTGTTTATAAACATGGTGAATCAATCACAACGATTCAAAAGTTTACTTTTAAACCAAATCCAAATGGATATGGTCCGAATCTTGCCGACACAAACCAAAGTTTTCAAATAGAGCATTCAAACCAACTCTCAAGTTTACAAAAGTAACATAGAATTGATGATTCCATTATGAGTGTTGTTGAATATAATCGTCAAGAGGAATTTGATGCGATGACGAGAGTCGGTCAAAATGGAAAATGTTGTTTATAACAAACCATTTAACTATTCAAAAGCCATTACTTTTGTCACACAACAAGATTTTTCTAACACACCTTGGGTTATCACACCTACTCGAGGGTCCCCTTCCAATATTGTACAAATTAATGGTCCTTTACCTTCACTTAGTGAAATAAAACCATTAGCCGAAAAATGTAAAGTTATAAAATATTTTGAAACATTCATTTTGGACATCAAACTTTTGAACGTGAAATTGAATTTCATTTCAAATAAAAGTTGAACATTTTCAATCGCTCATGCTGCATGCACAAAGAGATATTCTTCTAAAAGAATTTTACCTCATGTCCGAAATTTGAAAAATTGTGCTATATATTGGGAAAGGGATTTTCACAAGGAGCTTGGACTTATGAAAAGAGTTTTCGAACAAATGTAAACATCGATTTCAAATACAAAACGTAAAAAGAAAATGTTACGAAAAGATGTTGATCGACTCTTGGAAGATGTTATCTCACGATATCCATAATGTTGTGTTATTACATTCTCGCTGCATATGCATTTGATTTTATCATCGCCGATTTCGTTGATTCTCGTTTAAAATGTTGAGAATATCGATATCGTGTCACAAATCAAGTC
Source organism: Chrysanthemum lavandulifolium (assembly GCA_022545495.1). NCBI lineage: Eukaryota > Viridiplantae > Streptophyta > Magnoliopsida > Asterales > Asteraceae > Chrysanthemum > Chrysanthemum lavandulifolium. The sequence goes on from CM040239.1 coordinate 130,781,568, forward strand.
TTTAAAAGTTGAAAATGAACGATTGTTAAACGAACTTTCAAATGCAAAACGTCGTCTTCAATGGTGTCAAAAGATTGTCATAATCGTGAACTCGCTTTGCAAAACAAAATCAACCAGCTTGCATACCAAAACTCTTTGTCCAAAACTTGAGCAACTGGATGATCAAAATGTGTCTTTGAAGTGTCAAATTTCAAAATATGAACAAGAAATTTCAAAAGTGAAAAGGAATATAGTGTCATATTTGATTTACTCAAAAGACTCGTGCTCAAGCGCCAAAAGATGTTGATAATCATCCGCATATACCAAAGATGTTTTACGACGAGACGGACTCACTGCTCGAAAATCTAGATTTGTTACACAAAATCCATGATCTAAAGGCGAGTTGGTGAAACTTAAGCAAGATAGGGATAGTAACACCGTAGTAACTACACCTAAACAGATTCAAACCGACTCTAGAATATCTCATGACAAACCACAAGAATCTAATGTGCTTCCTCATCGAAACAGAATAGTTGCCTCTTTTCCCAACGCCCGCACTTCACAAACCTAGAGCAATACAAGGAAGAATAGGAAGTTGCGACGTAAGAAAAGAACAATAAAGAATGTCAAGTAGAAGAACACCTTAGGACTTTGAATAAAACTCAAGTTGCACCCACTTTAGATATTGCGTCCGACAAATGTAATGGAAAAGTGTTGTAACGAATGTCGAACCGTTAAGTAATTTAAATGTTAAGTTTGAAGCTTCTTGTGTTGGTTGTCATAAAAGTATGTTTTCCGTTGTCATGACAAATGTGTTGCTACGACTATCTTATCTCGTAAGCGGAACAATAGAAAACGGAATACCTCTAGGCCCACCATCGCTTCTAAGTCTCGTGCTAGGTAAACCGCCTTCTAGTGCTCATGCTTTAATCATTGATGTACCCTTAGAACCCACTTCACCTCCTAGGAAGAACTTATCACCTAGTGCATTCACTAAGACCAAAGCTAAGACTAGTTGGAGATGGCGTAAATGGTTACATAATACACTTGGCTTTACATGGATACCTAAAATCATGAACATGTGTGTTTCATCTATATCTCGCATCGGAACCTCTAACTCTTCGGGTTCCACATCTACTTCTATTCCATCCGTGTCGTCTGTGTGTAATGCAGTGATATGATCATCCTCCGGGTTGTTGATAGCGGATGTTCCCGCACATGACAGCAATCTCAAACTGTTATCAAACTTTATTTCAAAGTTCATTGGCATCGCGTGTTCGGAATGATCACTTTGCAACTATTATGGGCTACGGAGATTACATCAATGGTAACATCGAAATTAGCGTAGTTTATTATGTGGAAGGTCTCGGTCACAATCTCTTTTCACCGGTCAATTTTGTGATGGAGATTTGGAAGTTGCTTTTAGGAGAAAACTTGTTTCATTCGTGATCTACAAGGAAACGATCTTATGTCCGGTCAACGACATCAAGTCTCTACACAATCTCAATGCAAGACATGATTGCTTCATCTCCCATCTGTCTACTTTCTAAGGCTACATCTACAAAATCTTGGCTATGGCACCGCTGCCTCTCACACTTAAACTTTCAAACCATAACCAATCTTGCTCGATACAAACTTGTTGAAGGTCTCCCAAGATTTCGATATTCTAAAGATCACCTATGCTCACTTGTGAACAAGGGAAAAGCACTCGTGCTCACTTTCCTTCAAAGGTGGAACACAACTCACAAAGATGTGCTTCATCTTCTTCACATGGATTTGTGTGGCCCGATGCGCGCAGCACGATTAATGGCAAACGCTACATCTTGGTAATTGTAGATGACTACTCAAGATGGACTTGGGTTTATTTTCTTCAAGTAAAGATCAAGCTCCACAGATGATCATCACCTTTCTCACGAAAATTCAAGTTCACTCCGAATACAAGACGACAAATCGTAATGCATAAAGGAACCGAATTTGTGAATCAAACTCTTCGTGCATTTTATGAGAAAGTGGGAATTGAGCATCAAACATCAATTGCACGAACACCGTAACAAAACGGAGTTGTTGAAAGACGAAACCGACGTTAGTGGAAGTCGCAAGAACAATGTTAATTAATGCTAAACTTCCAGATTACTTATGGGTCAAGCCGTGTCAACCGCATGCTACACTCGTAATCGCCAATGATTACCAAGCGCCACAACAAAACACCTTATGAGCTTATCCACAACCAAAACCGAATCTCAAACACTTTCATGTATTTGGATCCCTTTGTTATCCGAATAATGATCGTGATGACTTTGGTAAGCTCAAAGCCAAAGTCGACATTGGAGTCTTTGTAGGATATTGTGAAAACTCTAAGGGTTACCTGATCCGAATCGTCGTACAAGGGAGATTATGGAAACGATTCATGCCAATTTCGATGAGCTTACGAAATGGCTTCGAGCATAACAACTTGGAACCCGGTCATAACCGCTTAAACTTCCTCAAACCCCATCATCACCGAACCTAGTTTACAACTAACTCGACGTCAAATGGAACAACTATTTGCTCCTCTCGCTTAGTGATGATATTGATGAACGTGCACGTGTGTATCCAATGTTTCACCGCTCAACCCGATCAAAATCCAATACCGATACACTGCTACAACAACTATCGCTGAGGAAGCACCACCAATTGATTCTACAACAAACAATTGAACAAACCGCATCCAATGACGCCGAACCATTGATGATCTTTCGAACAATGAAGTACCCCCACCGCAGATTATGATCCAAATGCGTTCTTCAACCCTTTTGCAAATGCTTCGCGCTTTCGATGTTGCGGAATCATCTACAAGTCATTTGAATCCTCCTAACTGCATAATGTATATCAACATCAACCTCCACACATCGTTGGACTAAAGACCATCCTCTTGAGAACATTATTGGTAACCCTAATCAACCAACATAATTAGACAACGCCTTCACACGACGGTGAACATTGCATTTATGCACTCACCGCTCCGCCAATCAACCCAAAACATTAAAGAAGCAATGACTTATGACAACCGGATTGAATCCATGCAAGAAGAACTCAATCGCTTTAAACGTCTTGAAGTATGGGAATTGGTTCAAAACCAACAGGGTCTATGTTATTGGTCCGAAATGGATTTGGAAAACAAATTAGATGTCGAAGGAACCGTGAATCGTAAATAAGTCACGCCCGTGGCTAAGGGTTATAGACAAGAAGAGGGTATTGATTTTGAAGAATCATTCGCTCCGGTTGCTCGCCTTGAGGTCGACGGATTTTTTTCGCATTTGCGGCTCACATGAACATCACGGTCTTTCGATGGATGTCAAAACCGCTTTTTCGAATGGTAAACCAAAGAAACGGTCTATGTTAGTCACCCGAAGGATTTGTTGATCCGTAGTTCCCTAATCACGCCTACAAACCGAACAAGGCTCTCTACGGTCTCAAACAAGCTCCCGGGCGTGGTATGATAAGTTATCATCCTTTCTCATTGCCAATAATTTCACTAAAGGTTCGGTCGACCCTACACTTTTCATACAATATCACGGGCACACATTTTAATCGCTCAAATTTATGTGGATGACATCATTTTGGGTCAACACATCTAAAATACTCAAACGCTTTTTCAAAACTTATGAAAAACATTTTGAAATGTCCATGATGGGTGAACTTACATTCTTTCTAGGATTGCAAGTTCATCAATCACCCCGTGGTATTTTTCTAAGTCACCCAAATATGCCCTTGAAATTTTAAACAAACATGGAATGCAAACTCGTGATACCTATGCCACACCAATGGCACATACCAAGAAACCGGATGTCGATTTGCATGGGAAATTGGTTGACCCTACCAAATACCAAGTATCATTGGGTCTCTCATGTATCTAACAACCAAGAGGCCCGATATTGTCTTTGTCAGATATCTTTGCTCTCCGCTATCAGTCGAGACCAATCGAAACTCACCTCTCGAGGCTAAAAGAATCCTCCGATACATCAAGGGAACCATTAACTTGGGGATCCGTATCCAAGGATTCTCGGTTTTGAACTAATAGCTTTTTCAGACGCCGATCACGCAGTTGCTTAGATTCTCGAAAAGTACTTCAGAGCATTACAATTTCTTGGTGATAAACCGTGTCATGGCAATCAAGAAGCAGGATTGTACATCGTCGTCCTCAATCGAAGGTAATATGTAGCCATGTCGCGTGTTGTGCTCAAGTCATTTGGATGAGAACACAACTCAAAGACTATGGTTACATATTTGATGTAATCCCGATGTATCGCGACAATCGGAGTGCTATTGCGATCTCGCAACTCGCTCAACATTCAAAATCAAAGCACATCGATCTTCGATATCATTTCATCAAGGAGCACGTGGAAAAGGGTACCGTTGAATTATACTTTATGGGTATCGAATACCAATCGCGATCTTCTCACCAAAGCCTTAGCTCCCGCTAGGTTTAATGAGTTGGTCCACCGGATTGGTATGCGGTGTTTGACTCGAGGAACCGGATGAACTTTTAAAACATTCTTAAAACCAACAAACACCAAAACCTCTTTTGTAAATATTTTCAAAACAAAATACAAAAATATAAAACTGATAAAACTACAAAAATATTCTTCTATCTATATTTCTTTTAACATGGCAAGTACAAATCTTCCGTCAACACTTTACTCTTTCAAAATTCAAGATTTTCTTGGTCAAGTGTTGAGGGGAGAAAGTAAATATTTTTCGGTTTCATAAAACCTTGTACTTGCATGTTACCTCATCCCTGTTGTTTCTTTGATAATGGTGGTCACATTTTGGTTTAACGACACCCCGACTCAAATTTATAAAATTTCATTATTTCTTAAGTCAAGGGGAGTGTCACAAGTTTCTTTCCAAATATCATACTTTATGTAACCAAAATGGAAGTTATGGGCGTTGGATGAAAATGGTTAAGGTGGAGGGACTAATGTTGTCAAAAGTTTAAACTAATTTTAACAAAACACTCCACCAACATTTATTTCAAAACACATTACTTCACATTTATTACTCCAACCAAATCCCACCAAATCCTACGCCTAATCCTTCAATCTTCAAATCCGTGCTTTTAATCCTCAATTTGTAAGTGTTTTTATGATCTTTGTGTCATTACAAACAATGGTTTTGATTTGTTTAAACATCCAACGGTTTGATTTCAATGTTTGATGATTTTGTGTTCTACGATAAGCGTATGAACACAAAATCATCATTGGGTGTTTATGATGATAAAAATTGTGTCAAAATGCATAAATCAGTCTTATAACCATTTCTATCAAACAAATCCACCCGTAAACACGAATTTAATCACTTTTCAAAATTAGGGTTCATGCGTGATTTGGGTGTTTTCATTTGAGAGTGTTTCGTTAAAAGATGGTTGTGTTATGTTTTATACATGTTTAATTGACCAAAACCTTGCTTGATACATACCCGTAAACATCAATTTTGTGAAAATTAAGAATTAGGGTTTATGTTCATAAGAATTAGGTATTTTTGATTCACAAGGTTTTGATGTTAAAACTTGTTTAAGACAACTCATTAGGCCTCTAAGATATCCCGTAAATGATTTGGTGCAATCCTATGGCTAGATTCCTTATTCGTAAATTTTGAATCTTAGGGTTTAAGTTTTACGCGTAAGCATATTCTACGCGTAATCGTGTTGATTGAGACTTCATGTTAGAACCGAAAGGGATTGAATGTTGTGTTAATAATGGTGTTATGATGAATTTATTTCGTGATTATTACGCGTGAAAATTCGTAATCAAGGTTAATTGAGCTTCTACGCATAAGGATCACCTTACGCGTAGAATGTTATGCGTAAGAGAAATCTTACGCGTAACCTTTACGCGTAAGGTTCTACAAAAGGGACTACGCGTATCCCGTGAAGGATATGCGTAAACAAGAACCTTTACGCATAAGGTTCACTCTCACGAGTAAGCCTTACGCGTAAGGTTCCACATACGCCACGCCGTAAGCTCTATGCCTAAGGCTCTCTTTTCCCACGCGTAACATTTCTTACGCGAAGTCAAGATCCCACGATAAGCTTATGCTTACGCCGATAACCACTCATCGCTTACGCATAAGCTTGGAATTTTACGCCTAAGCCTTAGATCAACCAAAATTATGAATTGTTACGCGTGCAAACTTGTAAATAAATAAATCATAACGTCACGAAACCAAAATGTCATTAATAAGCTTAAATGTTTAATAAGTTGTGAAAATAAGTGAAAACTTGGACTTTAAAACTCAAAGTTAATCTACTCACGAAACTTATCACGACGCCTTTGGACTATTGGACTAACAAGTGACATTGGACTCAGAATAATCATTGACATATCACATTCAATAAATAGACAATAAAATCAACTGTTGACTAACGTAATGTCTTTCGATATGTTGGTTCTTTTGGCTAAATATCTTCGATCACGATATGGACGCTCAAATGCAAAATGTGGATGCACCAAATGTTCTCACCGTTGAAGACATCTTCCCAATGGTTACCCAATGAAGATTGGAAAGAATAACCTCGAGTTGATTTTGATAACTTCACTTGTTCCGAGTCTTCGTGTCGATTGCAGTGGATATTCTCAAGACTCACCCTTACCGTAACATGCTCACAAACTCGCCATCGCACTCGAGATCTACATTCACCAATTTCGCACACAATACAAAAGGTCAAAGGTCAAAGTGTCGTGACGGTGACGCTTAACAACAAACAAGTCACCATCACGCCCGCAGATTTGAGGGCTATTCTTCTTATTCCGCCATCGAGCCCATCGAATACAATGCTACTCCAACGGAAGAGGTCGTTCTCCGCTCATGGTCGACATCGGCTATGATGAAGCTACCGGGTAATCACAAAGCACTCATCTCGTGAGATCTCAAGAACATTCCTCAACCATGGAGAACCTCTACATAATGATTGCCAAATCCGCTTCCGGACGTGATAGTGGTCATGAGCATCCCAAGCTCATGGAACTACAAATATTTTGGGCTATGGTCAACATGAAACACATAGAAGTTGAAGCTCGATATGGGATGACATGATGTCTTACCTTAAAAGCCTCGCACCAAGATCCCTTATATCGATACACCAAATTGTTGATCCAAAGAGCTCTAGGTATAATCCTCGATATTCCTCGAGACTTGATGACCCCAACCATCACTCCGTGTTGTATGAGCCCACACTCAACCGCCGATTTAAGGACTCAACAACGAAGAAACAAGGTGTAGTGTTGCCGATCATCTTCTCATCGATGATATCAAAGGACTTTATTCGCATAAACGATATCCGTAGCAGCTTGAAGCAAGCAAAGTAGGTTTCATTGATGAAAAGTCCTCTGCACACCTACTAGGAAAACCAGGAGAGGCAAGACAGAAGTATTACGAGCACCGAGAGTACGAGAAAGTATCCTAAGAGGACTCATGTTCTCAAAAGGAAAATTCCATCAAAGGATGCAATCCCTATTCCCAAACCCGAACCACAATCAAGGACGAGGACTCAGAGGAGACCGACACCGATGAAGAGGTTATCTACTCAAACTCCCATTGATGACCCACTAACATTGCAAAACCTCTAAGTCCTAAGGTCGATAAAGGTAAAACCCCAGTGTTGAGCCAAGGAAGAGGAGAGCTCGGATGAAGAACCACCGGACAAAGACTATAGGAAAAAGTCAAGAATCTAAGACTCCAACATGTTGCAAAGAATTTACCCGTGAACAAACTCGGGCCCGGAGGGTCAAGTGGTGGTGCACTATCTACACCCGCTCGGCGCGGTTAATCAACCCGATAAGGAACCGTACCACCACCCACGAACAACAACAAAGGCAACTTGAGGATTCTATCAAATATGACTTTGAGGAACCGTAAATGGAGAAGTCCGAGAAAATTTCGATGAAGATGCCGAGGTTGCAGCTAAAGAAAATGCGTAAAAGAAGCTCAAGCTCAAGCAGATGAAGAAGCCGTGATTAAGGTCAAGAAATGGCTAACTGAAAAGATGACGAAGTTGATTATGATGATTTTCTTCTAGATAGTCCAAGACGCTCCAAGGAACTAACTTCGAGCCACCAAAGGACCCCGAGCCTCCTCATGTCTCATCATCATCGACTCATCTTCTCATTCTTCACCTCCATCATCCAAAGGCACAACCAGATCCGCATCCAAGTCAAGAAGAAACCAACCGACTCTTGGATATCCCGAGCTAAGACAAAGATTGTCAAAGTGTCAAGCAAGCAAGAAGAAAGACGTGACCAACAAAAAGTCGAATCAACTCACGACGTAATCAATCTTCTTCAAGACGGATAAACGAGATGTTGAAAGAAAGGGAGCATATCCGTAAGCTTCTCAAAGGAGATTTCCAAAGGAAATGGAGAAGACGGCCAGAGAATATACTCACAAGTTTCTTCTCGACGTCGCCCCGTGGAGTGACAAAAGAGATGTTCACCGACAACTCTATCCGAATCTCATGCGCAACAAACAAACAATAAGATCAACGCCTTAATCAGCTATAATCAACCCAATCGAGCCTACAACTTTCTCTCGATGCGTAATTGGTTTCAAGCTTGTACTCCAAATGTCAAACGATTCGAACATTTACTCGACGAAGGTAAACTGCTTGAAGCATTGCCGGATTACCAACTTAAAACGGGATGCAGAGTGGCAATGAATGGCTAAGCGCCCAAGAGACGATGATGATGCGGATAAAGACAAAGAATCTAAACGCAAGAAGAAGTCCGTGAATCATCCTCTATGCCACCACCAACCCAAAGGACTCCAACCGAGAGACGATCTCTCCACGTTCTCGCATCGATAAACCTCGTGACTCGAGTTACCACCATCCACAGAGAAAACCGTGATCATTTCGAATACACCGTGGTGACGATGAAGAGATCCCAGAGCCCCAACAACAACCCACCTCTCCCGCCACAACAAAGAAACCGTAGTCCTCCTCAAAGCCAAAGAAGAAGAAGACAAAGACCAATGTTGTCTCATGGCTAGACGAAGATGACACCGCAGAATATGACCGGTTTTCTACACTTGTTGATGCTACTCCTCATTACCGTAAGGTCAAGAAATGGTAGATGGTCGTACTATGGAGCATGTGAAGTCGATTCAAGAACAGCTTTAAAGTGAAGAAGATGACTAAGGTCGAGCTAAAGAGAATCAAGAATGATGCCTTCCAACCGCTTAAAGACAACTCGTAAAGTGCAATTGAAGTTGAATACCATCTCGACAACATTGCACGAGCCATGTCGAACAATATCGATTGGCTCAACTCAAGCTAACATCGACTTCACAAGACAAGACAAAGCTCCTACTACACCGATTGGACCAAACCTCTACCAACAATTGGCCGACCGGATCAACCTCAAATTCCATACCGTTACTTCTTCAACAATGACCTCGAGTTTCTTCTACACGGTAGCGATGTTACAAGGAAGTACGCTACGTCACTCACATTTCCTTTTCCAAAGAAGAATCTATTCTAACAATCCACCATCGAGGAAGAAGCCTCACATATGTTTGCCGCCAAAGTGGAAAAGTATGACCTTGATGCGATGTATGGATTCATCATTGGCCCGAACGTCAAGAATCTTCTACAAAAGTCGCTGTGTTCAAAAATCTAAAAAGGAAGTGTTTAGTGATAAACGGATCATTGCTATTAAGCATGTTACTCTTTCGTCAAAGTGGGACTACACATTCCTCAAGAACATTGTGGTCAAACGACAAGACGAAGAGGACTATGACTTCGTGAAGCGGATTTTCCAAGATTGTCGCTAAATGACATTGAAGATATGTATCTCGCTAAGGTGCAAGGACTAATGCGACATTTCTCCACAACCATCCAACGCGAATACATCAAGTCATTACTCATCTACATCAAGCATAGTGATCCAAGAACGGTAGAAGACATACAACTTGCCGTGGAATCATATCGAAACGTGTTAACCTCACTAAACCTCACTAGACCTTCCCGACATAAACCAACTTCCTCAAGACACCTCATCAAGAAACCATTTGGAGTAGTCTCACCGTAGTGAACTACATCGAAATTGCTTAATGGAGTGCAAAGAGCTTCATAAGTTTGGGGATCATACATTGAAGAAAGTCGTGATGGTTTAGCTTATCGGTTAAAGGAGATTCATGAAGGCATTGGGTCACCTAAGAGATGGAATTCGAGGAGAGAAGGGATGTAAAGAAGATCATCACGCGGATTGATGAAAGGTTGTTCAAGGGACGATCGTAACTTTGGAGAGTTTCGTAGGTGGTCGCCCCAAGCATATCTCTCACAGCTATCAACGCCCGTAACGCATTCCCGAGTTATTGCCGGAATACCGAGACTCCGGTAACCCTTGATTTGTTTCATTATCTTATATTTTGATGTGTGATTTTAATCGACTATGGCTTGTGCACACATAACAAATGTACAACCCGTACTTGTAATGAAAGGACCCCGTGGTACGATCTGCCACAATCCTATAAAAGGAGCGAAAGCTTCTTACTTTTGAGTAAAACTTATCAAAACTTTCATTTTCAAAGTTTTGCTCAAAAGAACAAGTACTTCCCCTTATGTATTTTCAAAACCTCAAAAGTTAATATCACTTGTTGAGGGGAGTATTTGCTTAAAACTTTGTTCACAAAATTGTTCTTCGTGGTAATCTTCCCACAAAACTCGAAATGGACATATTCGATATCAAATTTGTCAAAATAACATTTATATGCCATTTTGAGGGGAGAAAAATTATGTGATAAGAAATATGTTGTGAATTGCAAATGAATCGTTGTGCTAAAAGACTTAACCAATGAATTGACGAGATCTTAAATGTTAGTAACTCGAAAAGACTTGTCCGGACGGTAATAATTTCAAGCTAGTTCGCTAGTAATGTAAACGTGTCTCGCAAAGGACTTGTCCTAGTAGAATGTACCATTCGAGAAACTCTTGGTAGACATGAACTTTGACGGGTTTGACAACCTTCGAGGTTTGTCCACACCTTCAAGGTAGTTATTAGAGCTAGTTGTCACCTAAAAGTCGACAATGTAACTCTTTAACTATGCAACGAACCGTGTCTCATGGAATTGTCTATCTTGAGTTGATCAATTCAAAAGTGCGCTTTTCTCTCACCGCGATTTCGTCAAAATACTTAAGCACGTGTGGAGGGGAGTATTTCAAAATCTTAAACTCTCAACAAGGGTACAAAATGCTTTTACTCATAACCACTTTGAGAGATTTTCAAGATAATGGTTTTATGGCAACATAGGTTAGTCATGGAGTTATAAGGTGACTAAGGTTAGAATAACTGTCCTATGATCCGCCAGAGTCGGAGGGATCTACCCAAGGACACCACCAATAGTTAGAATTAGAAGTCCTTAGGTATGATTATAAAAGGAGAAAATGAGAATCGGAGAAAGAAGGAGTTGAAGAATTAAAAGAAAAGTAAAGAAAAGGGTGAAAAGAAATAGCCCTCCGATTATTCAACTTAGGCGCATACCGGTTCAATTCATATGCTACCGGTTGTCACTTGATGACACCGGTATTGAAGATCAAAGTCGTCATGGACCCAAAGGACGCATGCACTAAACCTTCTTAACCACTCAAGTTTCTCTCAATGTAAGCTTGTTTCATTCTCACAGGAACCCTACGTAAACTATCGGCTTTCTTAGAGATTGCCGGTATTGAAGAAGGAGACCCTCTCCTAGTCTCCGCTCAGAAAACCAAAGCGCACTATTGAGTCTAGAGCCACGAGATTCATCAAAAGATCTCTTAGGTACACTTGACAATTCATCGCTTGTCGCTCAACAATAAGAACACAAGTGATATATTATCGTGTCCTTCATGCATCTTAGCAACTGTCGAGAACATTTATGAGAGGTTCACAACATGTGATCCTCAGTGATTGAATGGAAACCCCGCCGTGGTCAACATCAAACACCCTCGACAAAGCAGTCACTTGGTAACTCCTTATGGGTTACGCTTAGTTTGTCTCAAACGGTCTACAATCGTGGGTGATGCTTCGGTGTACCTCAACGACTCACCGAATCAGAGGTGTACTTCGACATCGCGTTATCTCACTTGTGGGAATCCAGCTCAGAATGCCTTTGTGAGAATTAGAGTTGTGTTTTCACACTATGTCATAACACTCAAGTTCAAACTTGTAAGTTACCGGATTATTTCTAACCCATGTTTTATGTTTTCTTCTTATGGATGCTTGGTGGAAAAGATCGTGCGATTCTCCACATGCTCATACCTACAACATCACTAATTGAAGTTCTCTCAAAAGGCAACACAAAGTCGTAATGATTCTTCGTCAAAGTCAAAGAATCTACAAAGTTTAAAGACTAAGAGAACTACATCAAGATCGAAATCCAACGTTAAAGAGCGTGTGAGCATGTTGGAGAAAGACGTGGAGACACCGAGCAACGAAGCGGACCCGATGCGCATAACCACAACATACTATCACTACCATCACAAAGAACAAAGATCAAAGAACAAAGAAAATGATGACGCCAAAGTAGAATACTTCAAAGGAAACAATTTCCCTACACCGGGAGATTGTTCGAATCAAGGCACTTCTTCTCACAAGAAAGAAGAATGTCGAAGACGCCAAAGCTACTATTACATCAAGACCTACAACGCTTAAAGATCAAATCATCAATCACTAACACTTGGGGAGATTGTTGGAATCACTCCTAAACTAGAATTCAAGTGTTAGTAATTAATATGTAATAGTTAGCTTAATTATGGCTTTTATGTTAGTAATCAAGGCTAGGCTCATGTAGAAAGCCCATGAGCCTATGCAAAGCCCAATAAGGAAAGGATGGGAACTTGTGTGTTGCCCTAGTTCCCTCCTATAAATAATCATGTAAACCATCCTTAGATGGTTGGTTGTTCATTTCACATCAATACTTACGCATAACCTTTCTTCATATATACGCGTGTGTGTTAACTTGTTCATCCGATCTATCCTTCATCTCCTTTCTTATATTGATGCTTGTGTTACATAAATGGGAACCTAACAAGTTCCGGTTCGGTTCCGGGATTCGATTCAAAATGCTCATCCCTACTATACAAACTCAAGGACCAAACATGTAATTTACTAACGAAAGTTAGAAAAAAACCTAAATCGACCCCAAAAAAAAGTCGGGTATCTTAAACTGAGAAAAAAAAAGTAGTACCTTTAATTTATATTGGACCTAAGATGGGTAACTTTTTATGCAAGGCAAAAGTTCAATATAGATCTCAAATTTACCATAGATCAAATGAACCAATCATAGCCATTCATTTTTTCTAAAAAAAATAAAAATAAAAAACTTTCAAGCGTTAATCGTTACGTGAAAAAAATCATACTATCGCGACGAGAATTGAATTATCTTTCTATAGATATGCACTTCTATATATTTTTAACGATTTTTTTTTTCAAAATTTCGACCTAAAAAATCATATGTTATTTGTAAAAATCATATATGATTTGAAAAAAAATTATATATGATTTGATTTTTACAAATCAAATGTGATTTTTGAAAATCATATATGATTTTACAAATCATATGTAATTTTTCTGGTTGAAATTTTGAAAAAAAAAAATTGTCGAAAATATAGAGAAACGTATATCTATAGAAAGTTAGTTTAATTCTCGTCACGATTATGTATTTTTTGTAGTTTGAAGATTTATCGTTTGCAAGATACATTACTTTAAAAAAAAAGTTAAAAATAGTTTTTTTTTTATTAATTTTGATAAAAAATGAATGATTGTTTCCCCACTTTTATATGACTTGTTTGTTGGTGCTTAAAGTGTTTAGTATGTTTGACATATAGTTATACTGTCGTCAATAAGAGAATCTACAACAAATGTTTTTATAAATTATAAGTTATGAGCGTATATGGTTGAGGACTTGTTATTTACAACTCGTGCAACACTGCAACATGCCGCATGCGCATACATTTGCTCTAAATCAATGCATGACCATCAAATTATTTATCTAGTCACCGTATTTTAAGTTTTAGAACTAATTCAAGTCTAGTTTCACGTACAACTTAGAACTTACTTGTTTAATGTATAAAAAAAATTAAAATACTATGGATGAAGTAATTTAACCCATTTTAGGCAACAAATTAGATCAAAAACCTCTCAAAGAACCTACTATTAGTCTTTTACAGCAATTACAATCAAAAGTCATAATTTTTTCCTCGGTCAAATTTTACTTTTGAACGTAAGTAGAAAACATCCTCACATGGTTCGTGACCCGCAAATCAATATCAACAACAAGCACCATGGGGACCTGTTCTCGTTTCCAATTTTCCAATCGTAGAGTCGTGGTTGATGTTCAAAGACAAAAACTAGAAATCGCTAAAAGTTAACCTCATATTTAATGTGTTCCAAGTGAAAGACAAATCTAAAATAAGACATGCCAAGTGTATTACATATGTTTTTGGCATTTCTTCCCATAACATTTTGTTTTTGTCGACTCAAATTATCCCTCACGACTTCAAATTCTTCATAGTATATCTTGCAAATTTAAATCAATGAAAGTATTTAAACTTGATCTCCTACAACTATTTTTTTATCCTTAATGTTCTTGTTATGTCAGTTTTTTTAGTTTTACTTATTTTGACATAAATGTGTGTGGGGTTTTGGTTAATTCTCCTAATATAAAAATATTGGAAGGTGAGTTTTAGAGTGTGCAACTTTCATATATGGTGTTAATTGAAGGGTGAACATATATATCTAATATTTTAAATTGTTTGATATTTTAGTCAAACAATATTACTCATATTATTTTTAGTTATATTTATCTTTATATGTAGTATAAGGATATAAATGTGACAAACATTTATAATTTAAGTATACTTGAATCAATTTTATGGACCAGGGAGGGTGGCCCCAAAACTTTGTGTCATTAATCAGTACATATGTACTAACATATAAAATATCAACTCACGTAACTCTGTAATTCATATTATAGTTTTTTTTCCTTTTCAAATTAGTCTGATTTCAAGTTACTAAAAAACAACAAAAACTACATCCCAACTCTTATTTTTCGCATACTTTTATAAACGATAACTCTCAAACGCCTCATATTATTTTTAGTAAAGAGTTAACTAATTTAAGTGTTTAATCATTTATGGAGCTGTAAATCACCTCCATATAAAATGGCAGTAATTCATATTATAGTTTTTTTCCTTTCAAATTATGTAATTCCGAAGAAAATCATATGGAAATTGTAATTGTAGCCAAAATGACACACCGAAAGAAGCAATTGTATTCAGAAAATAACAGTCGCTCATTGTTTTGCTTATAACTCTCAAACTGCTAAGAGTTAGCTCATGTTGTTAGCAGTCGTTGATCGTAATTAAATTCCGACAGAAATCATCTGGAATCACTACCTCCACTGTATGGATGCTCCGTCACGCCGTTGTAAGTCCAGACAATCGTAAAAAAAAGAAAACAAAATCACTCTTTTCAGATTATGCGATTAGGTACCTATCAAAGTCTTGATTTTGTATTAAGATAACTATCTTTATATTTACTTTCCTATTTAGTTTTATTTTTCAATGATTTTAGTTTTATTTTCCAGCTTTTGTGCTTTCGTGATTTTGTCGCTCGAATTGTAGGAGACTATTAGCCAATATTATGTTTGGCTCAAGCCCGTGTGTGAGTTAGGTTATTAGGGTTTCTATATATTAGATATTCCGATCAATAAACACTATCCAACGAAGAGTCGTAGTGTAGCCATGCTCGTGAGATGTTTTTCATCCAAATTTTCTGGAGTTCAAATCATGTCTTGTATAATCTTGTATAATATTTAAGAATGGAGTTGTTAATTGGTCCGTAATCATGCCTTTATGCGCAAAATAAATTCATAAATGTTATGCCATCATATTCATGGTATTATGTTGCTATTATCAAATATTTAAATATTTCAATAATTTCTTAAAGCCATGTTTCAAAACAAATGAAGTACTAGTACGTTTTTAGAGTAAACAAACGGTGATACAAAATAACAAGTACAAATTGGTACGACCACACATTAATTTCCATGATTTTAAATAGAATCTTTGTCTGGCCTTCATAGAACATGGGTTTGGTATTAATGCATCATGCATGGTTGCTTTATTAAATGCGTTATGATCACTAAATGGTTTGTTTTTATATGATATGTGATGTTGTGAACATGGGTTTGGATGCAGTTCTCAACTAAATGGTTTGTTTTTATATGATATGAGATGTTGTGTGAGAAGTTCTCAACTAAATTGATGTAGGTTCAAGTTCTACTTATAACATGAAATTTGTGATGTATTGTGAGATGGTTAGTTGTTGTTAAAAAAAAAATGTGTTACGATCGATATGATAAATTGAGCCTTTTATTAACAAGACATATATGACTACATGAGTGTCCTCGTATAGTAGTGACCCTGAGAAATTAAAATAAAACAATGGATCCTCCAAGTTATCTAAATGATGTTTTAAGACATGATTAGGAATGATCATACGTCTCTTAAAGCACCATTTAGACCAATAATAATTACATTATGATTGTAAAGACTACTAAAGGTAAAAAGCTTAGAACAAGCAATTCTTCCTTCTCAGTAATATCCCGGAAAGATGCGATTATTAGTTTAATTTCTACAAGGTGTACCATCTTGGCATCTTCTATGTATCCATCATATGCCATAGCCTCATTTGCACCCTGAAAATTGACCAGTTTTTGAGTGATATAAGTAAATAGATAACTCATTAATGTTTTGCGAAATGCATATAGAATATGGCCGGAAAAGACTAATAAAGAGGTGGCAAGTTCGATACATTTGCATATGAATTAGACAATTAGTCAATCCAGGTGATGTTTTACATATGAAATTAGTAAAAAGGAAACAAGACAGATTAGCGAAAGGTTAGAATGGTCAAAAGTATCCCAAAACGTATTTACTTTTAGTACATAAATCTCCTGAATCATGTTTCTCAATAGACTGTTATTCAAAAGACTAAATTATATATAGACAGTACAATTTAGAAACATATTTGACACACTAATTGTTTAGAGAAAATTTAACTTTTTTTCCAAATGAACGCAACCAGTTTTGCTACCTCTAGACTAAAAAAGATGACTGAAATTCGTACCAATGGTTTTCTTGCAGTGAAGAACCGCTTCAGAGATTGAACTCTCGGAATCATATGATCTTCGCCAATTATCTGCACCACATGCTTCACTTATCCTAGGAGACGACATGCAGCTCTTGGAACTCTCTAATACCCACGATCTTGGCCAGCTATCAGAACCACACGAATCAATCGTGCCTGAAAATTCCCAGTTTTTTGCTCCCTTAAGTTCATTAGTATCGCACCTTCCTCTTCTCATTCTAAGCCAAATCAGCCTAACCAAGTTCAAATACTTTTGTACTCTTTTCGGTAATGTTTTATACCTTCTAAAAGATAAAGAACGGTGTCTTTGGTAAGAACACGGGGTTTGTATCGTGGATGATGATATGGGTGAAACAGGATTTGGAATAAAACCGGAATCATAGATTCCAACATCCAATGGCTTCAAAAAGAGTGGAACCACAATCCCGTTCGAGATAAGTTCATCAGCATGAACAGAAGGCTGCAATGTTGGCAGATCAAAGTCGAAATCTTGACGAAAAACAAGAAATCTTTTCGAATCAGAAAGCTTAGGGTCCATCTCGATGAAGTCATCAAATGCATCAAAGGATGCTCTAAAGGAACCTTTTGGGCTATCAAAAGATGGTTTTAGGTCCACTAACCAGCTGTATGAGAAGCTCTCAATAGATAGTGATTCTGAAGTTTCCATAGAGGATAGATAACTAAGGTGTATGTATGATTTGAGGTATGTTGGATATGTTTTCAAATTCTTTATGGTGTGTCTAGACATATATGTATATATAGAGACATACAAAACATACATGTACATGTGAAGACATCATTATTGTGGCCCTTCACAATATAGATAGATAACATATTAATATAATTATCAGTAAATTAAGGGAAGAAAAAGAATAGAAGAGACAGAACTGTGAACCCTACATGATGCAATGTTGCATGTTATGTTAAAATAATAAAAGGTATTCATATTATATGGTAACGCTCCGTTCACGGAAACAGCGTTAAAAATGAGTACACAGACTTCTTTCTCTGATATTTTCAAACCGAATCTCTTATATCTTCTGATGTTAGATGACTCAGCTAAACTAATTCATTCATCACACACGAGTCGGCAAGTACAGAAGGCATATTGACATATTTTTATGTTAAAAACTTGTTCAGCAGTGTAATGAAAGGAATAACTTATTATTACCCTTAGGAAAAGTTCAACTTACTATTTAACCTTTTGCCTGATTATTACTCTGCTTACTGTGTATAATTGAGTTCAAAACAAACAAAACGGAAGGTTTTGCTAAGCCTCCCGGGCCCAAGGCCAAGGGATATTTGCCCCTTCAACATTGCATCAATGCAACTACAGATAAAAAATAACAAGTACTTAAAAGTTCAGTGTCTAGGGGACAATTCAACATACACTGCAGCAAACAATAATACTTGTCACATGAAGTAGTATAATATAAAGAAACATGCATGCTCATATTAAACTAAAAAGGTTTGCCTAGATTCCATATACTTATCTAAGCAATCCATTATTATATCACCCAGTTGTTGTGAATCTAATTAAATATTCGTTCTAGAAAAGACGAACCTACTCGTAGTCTTTGCAAAAGTCATCCTTTAGTCCTTTTGCGTAATATGTTTATTCTATGTGACCTTTTGATGATAAAAGGCTTACTCGTTACGTCAAGTTTACCCTTTTAGCATTGATTTTTATATAAAACTGGTCGGTAACATTATTAGTCGCGTGACATAATACCAGTAAGACATCAAGATAACAGTTATGGTCATGACATAATGATTTGCTTTGTAAACTCAGCCAGTTTCAAATCTAGATATTTTACAGGTTTTTAGTATCTGCGCACTTTTGTTGTGTTGGGTATTCACATAGTTGGTTTTGTCTACGCCATCAGCTAATGGTGCGGTAGGGTTAAAATGATACCATGCATCATATAATCAAGATACTAAACTAAGTACAGGTTTACGCCAAATCTAATGAAGTAAATATCCTAAAATTCTAATGGACTGGAAATTTCAGGCATTTACATCCACCAACAATCTGAGTGGTGGGTGGTTCAACTTTATAAGGCATTCCGTGCCAAAAAAGATAGTATTGTTGTGCAAAATCACAAAGAATTATTCCCAATCAAAGGTAAACAAACAAAAATAGGAGACACTGGTCCCAAAAATTGTCGCGGAAAGACATGGACATGATATAATTTAGACGAGAGACCTCATACCACGAAAAAGACTTTGAAACCAACCAGCTGATGGTCCCTTTTTGATCTCCTTCTTTGAGGACAAAAAGGTTATGCAAATTTTCAAAAGCTAACAACTTTATAGAGCTGTTTCTAATTTTGCAGAATATCAATGTGCAAGAAGTTATCAAAATAACAGATTGACAAAGCTGTAATGATCATGATGTTTGGGGTTTAGCTAAAGAACAGTATGATGTTTTTAAGAACTAACTGAAGAAAATGTAGACATGTAACATATGCATATGCGTGAAGATGGCAATGCATATTACCTTAGAGTTGGCAATTTCGACCCAGTTACACAGAAATGGGTCGATTTGGGTTATGTTCAAGGATTTAACGAAAAAGGAATTTGTTCAAGTTGGTCAAATAGGTCAAACGGGTAAAAGTCATTACAACTGTATTCTAGTGTGCTAAATCGCTTTATTAAACAATGTTGGACTATTTATCAATATAGTTTTTTTACTCATCAACAGGCAAAAAGCCTTCGCCATAAATATCAAAAGGTATTTGTGTATTTTAATGCATTTAGCCAAAACTCATCAATGAAGTAATGGTGCTTCAAGTCAACTAGGACAAAACATGAAGAGTGTTGATTTACCATTCAAAAGAAAAATGATGCTTGTAAATTCACCCAACCCATGTCGACTAAAATTTATAAATGACCCGTTTTGGTATGCTACCAAGTGCCCAACGCCCCAACCCATTATTTGTAATATCAATATTTTTTAATGATAAGGAGCACTGTCAGCTTAAACACTCATGAATTACCTCTATTATAATTGAGGTAAAGTTTAAAAGCATATATATAAATCTTTGATGGGTCGAGGTCTCAAGAATTCTCTAAGAGTTAAAGAAAATGGAAGTCACTAGCACCGTTGCGTTCTTTCAAGGAAGAGGAAAAACATAAAATCATGAACATATCTAAATCGATCTTCTCTAGCTCTATTAAAGGTGTTCCTAATTGTGTGCACCATATCAATTTGCAAAGATAAGAGATAGCTACTTGACACAGTTTAAAAACTATTTTGATGTTCACTTGAAAATGATAGCAGAATACTTCACCAGTAAAATCCAATAATCAGTAATGAACATTACATTGGAAACGGAAAATGTCAAAGTGTTCCGATATGTAATTAGAGCGTGTTTCCACTTTCGAAATTAGAAAAGACAAACAATTAGGTTTTTAAATGTTTGACAAAGTCAAGTTCGATAACACAACAGATATTATCGTAACCAAAAAGGACAATCATTCAAATTTTGTGAGATTAACTAACAGCCACAATTTTGTTTCAAGAAGGAACAAATAAGCATTTATACTCAACTCCGGAGAGTTGAGAGTGTTGTATAATCTTGATAGTTAATGGATTATCTAAAATTATCAAATATCAAAATCTGAATATGTATATTACACTTAAAAACTTGTGACTTGTCGCAATAATCAAGTCAGAGAATCAAATGCTAACCCACAAGGGACCTTGACAATACATTAAAAATCATATACAACTATACAAGCTTAAAGCGCAAATCAAATTTAGAAGAGCCGAAGAGCAATGTGTTTATTATCAAGCTTATTCAGCATTAATTTACACAAATCAACATCTAATTTTGGCATCAAATACTTTAAGTGAATGCTCTATACTATGTCAATAACTGGATGCACATCTAACCGGACCAATAATAATAAAAATAATGGTATGCTTACACAAGTGGTGAAACAGAGCATCACCTCATAAGATCTACAAATACAAAGGCATTCCAAAGGCTGTGTAGCAACATTGAAGGCAGTAAGTTTCTTGACCGTGCAAAAACCGTACCCATGACAACCCCTAAAAACACAAGGGG
The DNA here is from genome assembly GCA_022545495.1 of Chrysanthemum lavandulifolium. Lineage (NCBI taxonomy): Eukaryota > Viridiplantae > Streptophyta > Magnoliopsida > Asterales > Asteraceae > Chrysanthemum > Chrysanthemum lavandulifolium. The sequence continues at coordinate 130,802,785 of CM040239.1, forward strand.
CAGCAATCTTTGCATATTGAAATGAGCCAATGCAAAAGCTAATGAACTAACCAAAATCGAGCACCAAACAGGCATGTAACGAGTCAATGATGGAAGAAGAAACCCTCTAAAGACAATTTCCTCCCAAATAGGTGCACAAACGGATACTACTATTGCATAAAGCACCATAGCCATTGGATCTCGTGCCACAATCGACTGCTCAACATTTGAGATTGCGACAGGTGTCGGCGGAGGCATGGGGAGTAGATTTAGGTTGACTTGTGAGAGACGGTTGACCAAAGGAAACATGAAGCAGCCTAAACCGACATCCAAATACCAATTTCCTTTAAAGCTAAATTTGAACCAATCAGATGAAAGGGGGCGAAATCTTGAAAGGCAAAGTTTGAGGATTGCAATTCCCGCAACACCCTCCACCACATCAGTCAAAAGACTGTATAAAGCTTGTCCTCTATACGTTAAGGTTTCTTTTCTGAAACCTGCTGTATGGGCTACAAACGGTATAACCCATGATCCTACCAACCAAAATGAGGCAATCCAAAGGAGCATTACCTGCAAGGCCAAATTTGGACTAAGACATTAATACATGGCATTTCATGTAAAAAATTTATTCATTACTGAGCTTTGAATTTTAAGGGCTATCATGAGGGTAGAAGGATGACAGCTTTTCATATGTTATGACGTTAAGTATTGTAGAGATCAACTGATTCACACTTAGAACTCTGTTTAATTTTTAGTATTAAACGAGAAGTATATAAGAGCAATCAAACTGCCGAATATGATGAACACGAAAATTATTTAGAACTTCAGTCACCACACTTCAGTTGTATCATTGACCAAGAGTCATGATGTATCATTGACATCGATTCATGCAGTATAAATAGGATCAAAGTCTGTAAACAATTTATCAATTCAGTATACAAATTCAATTACTATAAATTCTGATATTATAGCATATTTGTTTCTGTATTTTCTGTCTCAAACACATCAGAAGATAAAACCAGATTCGAAGTTACTAACAGTGGCATCAGAGCGGTTTTTCGATTCAGGGAAGTAGAAAATTCGATCAGGAAGGCGGGCTTGATTATCATTAGCAGAAGGCGGGATTGATTATCAACAGCGGAATTGATCAGGATCAACAGCGGGAAGCAGTTTTGATTGTCAGAAACGGAGAAGCAGGATTGATTGTCATTAGCAGAAGGCGGATTGACAATCATTGGCAAGACGAGTTTGACTTTCAACAGCGAGGCAGGTTTGATCAAGAACTAGAGGACCAAAGAAACCAGGCTTGTTTTCTAAGAATCTTTTACAAATATAATCAGTAATTTTTACTCTTATTATCGGATTTGGAGGCATAAATAAAAGCATAATCAGATTAGTATTTGTGGAAAGAAGGGAAATTTAATTAAGATTAGTAGAAAGAAGACAAGAAACATGGTAGGGATTCGGTCAAAGAAGAATGAAAATGTAGCAAAGGAAGGAGGATTATCATTAAACTTCCAGTGCCCAATCCTCAACTCTACAAATTATACTATTTGGGCATTAAGGATTAGGGCAATTTTTAACGTCCATGGAATTTGGGAAGCAGTGGAACCTACAGCGGGAACTGAAGTGGATCAAAAGAAGAACAACACAGCAGTTGCAATGTTATACCAAGCACTTCCAGAAAACATGATATTGCAAATTGCTAATCTTACTTCGGCAAAGGATATCTGGGATGCGTTGAAGGTTCGGCACATAGGAGTTGATAGGGTTAAAGAAGCGCGGTTACAGACACTTGAGTCAGGATTTGAATCTTTAAAGATGGATGCTAATGATTCACTCGATGTCTATGCGGGAAAGATCAGTGAGATTGCATCACAAGCAAGCAGTCTCGGACATACCTTGGACGATAAAAGATTGGTTCGTAAACTTTTGGGCTCGATCGGAAAATTTATTCAAATTGTTCTTTGCAATCGAACAATTTGCCGATCTTAATCGATGCCATTTCAAGAAGCCGTTGGGAGATTGAAGGCTTTTGAGGAACGCATGAAGCGAGACTAAGGAGGAAGATATGTCTAGTAGACTTCATTCACCAAGACAAAAAGTGAAGGATAAAAACCGAGATGTGAACATTGTGGTTGTGGAAACTCAAATCATGGAGACTTTGGACGAGGCCGGGGAAGAGGTCGGGGTCCGGAAAGGTCAAGGCGATAGTGGAGTGCAACGGACAAGAGTCATACTGTGTCATAAGTGTCATGAACTTGGGCATTACGAGGGAAGAATGTCCAAAATCAGAGAGAAAGGCGGAGGCTAACTTAACTCAATATGAAGATGATGAAATAATAATTGGCGCACCATTGCTGTAAAGACACATCATTTGAAGTGAAGCCTCTCGAAGATTAAGAACCTCCTGATTATATCATTAGGGGGGAAAATGTTGGAACTAATGATATAATATAGTATAAGGACCAAATAGTATTTATTGTTTTTATGTGTCGAATATGTAAAGCCTGTAAACCATTGGGTTATGGGCTGGGTCAATATGGGTCGTTTAGTTAGTTTGGGTATGATGATTCTGAGGTTGTAACGTTTAGATTAGGTACTTTTATAGGATTGAATCGGTATGCTTGACTAAGAGTCATGATGTATCATTGACATCGATTCATGCGGATAAATAGGATCAAAGTCGTAAACAATTTATCAATTCAATATACAAATTCAATTACTATAAATTCGATATTATAGCATATTTGTTTACGAAACATATCGAAGATAAAACCAGATTCAAGTTACTAACATAGGCAATTTTTCACTATTTAACTTATATTCGGGTTGCATTGACCGACCCGAGTTCGAATTCCAAACCCGACTAATCCGAGTTCAAATAGGGTCGGGTTGGGTAAATTATTTTTAGCCTTGCCGACTTTGACCCGACCCAATTGACGAACCCGACCAACCCGCGAATTTCTACACAATGCATGCACCAAGCCTCTTTTTGAAACGCATCATGTTAAAAGCCATTTGTCTCACATACTTGCTTTCTTTGAACAGATATACCCACATATTTTTTCTTTTTTTGGTGACCATGGTGCCTAGTCCACTACTTCATAGAGAAAGGAAGTACAAATTTAATTTGGCATCTATCATATGAGGTGACCCGACTTCCCATATTTCCCCTTTGGGCTTTGGAGTAGATAAACATTAATAAAAAAATATAGCACGTATTAGAAAGATATTAGATGTTCACTAGCAACTGAACCTCTTCTTTTGTATCTAATATGCCTAGTTGGCCACATGCAGAAGCTAACTAACAACGGAAGGGGCAAGAGTTATCAAATATACTGATAATTACAAGTTGGTGCAAGTTGAATATGACTGGGTAGATGCAGGTTTGCCAGCTAGTTCACTAACCCATAATTTGATACCTTTAAGGTGCAAATAATTTCTCTTTCTAATTATTTATGTTAAAAAGATTATAGGATTTTATGTTTTGACCAGTATTTAAGTGTCAAAATTTTGGAAAGTTTTATAATTATTCAACTTCTACTTCTGAAGAATAAAGTGGCAAGATTCGAAAAACGGTGATTGAAAATTCATTATTCCTTTATAGAAACAATTATAGGAACAATAATGGATAATATAAACCTTTCAAAATATCTCTTCAGAGAAAATACATTACTGTATAAAATAGATCTATGCCAATAGAAACTTTATATTACCTTAAAAACAATGTTTTAAAAGTCTGTTTAAGTGACAACTTGGCAGAGGCACTGAGGCAGATGGTAACTTGTCCCAACTTTGGCATAATTAGCTAACTAAATGCCTAAAAGACTAACTGTTTGTTTAGTTTTTATATTAAGTTCTGTTAAACTAAAGTGTCTGTCTGGATATATGTTGTCTGTATGTAAATGAATAAATGGTTGTTTGTTTTGTATGCTGAATAAAGTGTCCGAATTAATAAAATTATTGTTATACCCTTTTATTTGAAATAAGTGATGATTAGTGGTTAAGAAGTGGAAGGGTAAATATGTAAAAGTAGGATAAAAGTGATGACTTAATATAGAGACCCTCATTCTCACGGCTTTTTCTAGAAGGTCGTCCATTTAAATTAAGCACCAAACAAACACTCAATTAGCGACTTAATTAAATTACCTATTTTACAATTAAGACTCTTTAAGTCATTATCAAACACCACCTAAGTGGAAATTGTAAGTGGATTTATCGTAACTGTCTGATATTAACGGATGGGACAAGATGGGTGTCAGGCAATACTTTGTCAAATCAGATCAAACAGTATCCCAAACTCCCTACTATTGAGTGTTTTGCTTGAGTAAACTGTGCAAAGATACAAATAGACAACCGACAAGACAAACAATCCAATTAATTGCTCATTATTTCCATAATTCCAAATGGCTGAACCTCTGCCAACTGCACTTTCTGACTTTCAGAAGAAACAAATTTAAGAGTCATGATTCATGAACCATCTATTTGAAAAGTAGTCATAGCTTCCTTAATGTTCTTATTATGTACAAATTCCTTGCTCAATGTCATCACTTAGGTATATTAGCTTTGACTTGATAAAAGATATGTTGGACTATATATATATACCAGCAAATAATAATGATAATGATAGAAAATAATAATATACCAGACACTATATGTTGGACTATATGTTGATTTATTTTATAGAAAATAATAATGATAATGATAGAAAATTAGGTAACTCGGACACTGTTTTATTAGCAAGCTCAAGACCCGACACCTGATTGATATAGTGTATTTTAACATTACGAGTAACAGACTTATATAGCGAATGTCCTCCTTATGACTTACCCAATTATCCCTACAATAAATGGCTTGTCTACTTTTTTTCTAGTTATCGACAGCTATACTAGGTAAATTTATTTCTCACTACCATATCTTACACAAGTAATAACATACATCCAATAGTTTGGCTTAGAGGAATGTGGTACCTTTCTTGCCCCTAGACTCTATACACCTGACAGCATAACTAACAGCCTTTACACAACAAATCGCTCCATTTTGCATCTTTATATATATTTTCAGATAATTATTATACATGGACTTTGCTAGGTTAAACAGCGATACTAGTACTCATTACTCAATGCAAAGTATAAAAATAAAATAAATAAATAAATAAAAATCAAAGAATTGCACCTGTAAAATGGTCTTAGCTGTCCACGGTACTGTCCAAGGTTCTGCGCTAAATATAGCATCTGCTGCCTGAAAAATAACATTCAGTTATATCAGCAATGTGGAGACTATCAGCCATTTTTATCCTAGTTCAGATTACTAATTTAGAAAGGCATAGCCACAATTTAGCGCCACTGGAAAATTATCGAGATATGTCTTAGAAAATAAGGGACAAGCACATTTATGTTCCTTCACGCAAGAAAAGATATTGACACACTAAAGTGCAAACAACAAAACAAGATACTAAAACAGTGATTATTGGTTCAAGAGGTAACTGTACAAAGATCTTTATGTTTATATAATTATCATGTATACTGCATAGCGCTTTTATATAGTTCTTAATCACCAATTCTCATTGCCCTCCCCACCCTCTTGATAGGTCATAGATGGCGTATAAGCTAAAACACGATCTAACAAAAGCCAGTCAAATTGAATAATCCTTTTATAGGTCCATTTTTAAGACAAGGCCCTTAATTTTTAGCTGGTCATGAGCATGACCATAAGTGAAAGTTTCCTTAGATATATAATAATCTTTTCCGGATCCCTGCATTGTACTCTAGGATTTGTTGGAGGGAAAGAGAAGGGATCTGTGCATGCCCGTGTTCTAGATATTTTTAAGATAGAAGGAGAATTGAGGCATTTCCTTCCACAGCTTTCCTCCTTATTTTGAAAGGATTGGGACGGATTTTATATAACTTAAATGAAAAATGACAACCGAATCCATAAAACCATACAATCACCAATACACATTAAGGGCAAAATTTTAAAACTCTTGCCGTTCATTCACTTCTTTCCAACTCACAATCACTATGACAACCATTTCATTTCTTTCCTTCTACTTTCTTTCATTTCTTTTCCATTCATTTAAAACCTTAGAAATCAGTGTAAATGACTATAAACCATGAAGTCATCCACAAGTGATCTACTCTTTCTCTATTTTTGAAGGCTACGTAGTTTCTTAAAAAGCTTAATTTTTATCTTCTATATCAAATGGTAAATTTCCATGATCAAATACGCAGTGCATGAGTAACCTATAGCATTCTTCTAATCAAAATTTCCTCTCTCCCAAACACATGAACCAGCTTTACTTGGGAACTATATATATCTGAGGATAAAGTCCATATCGCGCTTTATTTCTTTCAGTGAGAAACCATGTTAATGATCTTTTCTAAGGGTTATGAACACTATACGTCTATACTAAAACGAAATACTTTAGGCAAGAGCTACAGGGGAAATATTAATTGACATGCTTTCGGCTATCTTTTACAAAGTGAATGAAATGGAACCCCTTATCCAGATATGTATGGTCAAATTATGTTATTGGCAGGCAAGACAACTGTCGTTGATGCCAACTGCAATATTAAGGAAGGTACTAACTAAATAAGCAAAATAAAAACTTACCTTTTTTAATTTTGAAACCCAATCAAGCGTCACATTTGGTTGTTTTATTTCCGGTTCTATTATCTCCTCTGGCGATATATCTTCTGAAGTCTCGGGGACGGTATATTCCAACGAAGATTCATCATTCTTAAAGCATGAAAATCTCCAATTCTACAAATAAATAAAAAACGAAACACGTGAGATAAACATCAAAGTTGGATTAGCATTCATTGTATGTGTTTCAAGAAGGTTATAAAAACTCAAATAAACAGAAAACACCCTAATTTCATAGTACCCAAAAGGAATAAGGTTAAGGGCCCCATAAAGAAAGGAAAGTCATATGCGTGAATGAAATGGGTAATCATAGTCATAGATTCATTCGATTTGGTGTTGAAAAGTGGGCCTTTTTTTCCACTACAAAATTCAAATATCTATACACTTTTCATACCATATTTTATCAACCAAACATAAACAATCGTAATGAAACTTTTTCATACCCATTGTCATTCCACATCATTCCTAACTAACATTATCACTAGCAACAAACCAAATAGGGTTAAATCATATAAATAGATTCCTAACTAACATTAACTATAGAGCTTGTGTCATTTAAATATCGCATATAACATTTCACATAAAGCTTATAACTATAACTTGACATTTCCGTCAATCGTCATACTTTAATGTTGTCTACTCTGAAAAGAAATTATATGAGTAACACCATAGAACAATCTCACGCTAAAACTGTTTTAACAATCTTTAACTACATAGCTACAAAAAAAGGCATAATAACACAATTTAAGCGTATGAAAAGTGAAAATCAATTAAAAAACACAAAATACATATAAAAGCAAGATACTTTTTCCCAATTCTAAGAAATTGCATAAGATGTTTATAGCTTAGTCAAACTAGTTACAAATAAGGTGTTCGGAATAAGCAAGTTATTTCATAAGGCAATACCCAAACACCCATAATTGCAAACCAATATAAACAATAAACTACAATTCTCGATGTCTTTAAAGACGGAAACTTTAACAATTCGACTAAGGTCAACAACGCAACAAAATGAGGTGAAAGCTAAAAGAAACACAATACTTGAATCTTACATATCTTGATGTCTTTAAGGAAGGCAGCTGCTTTAACAAACGAGGATTCCGGTTAAAGGAAACATTATAAGGTCTGGTAAGTCTATAATTACTAATTAAAGGATGATGACGTGGACTAGCAATAGAAAGCGCGTGACAACACGGCGATACATTAACAGACATGGTGTCTTTGTGCTAATCTTCCGGGTGGTGGGCCCTGCTGCATTAGAGAGGCATTAATTAATAATAATAAAACCTGATTTGGGTTTGTTTGGTTGGTTGGTTGGTGATGAATTTTGATGGTTTTCAAGTGGTTGAGGAAGAAGAAGAGGGCGGAAGAGGAGGAAGTTCCGATGAAGGTTCGAGGAAAAGGGATTGTGGTGATAACTGTGTCACGACAGCTTTTAATCTCTTTTCGATATAATAGTATAAAGAGTAAATTACATCGTTGGTCCTCAAACCACGCGTGATTTGCGAATTTAGTCCCAAATGCTCAAAAATTGCAAATATAGACGCCTGGTCCTTTTTTTCTAACGGTCGTTTGTTTTTTTTGTTAGCTGCAAGGGCCTTTTTTCATTTCGTCTTTCTTGTCCAAACACCCCATTAAATCTTTTTGAGTTAACTACATAAATGGTCTCTGTGGTTTGTCGGGTTATGAATTTCCATTTTCATTTCGGATAAAGGGTCAGTCACCGTGGTTTTGACCCATCGGATCCGATCAAAACCACCCGTAACGAAGATGAAAAATGGAGTGAATCTGTAACACTCGGTAAACCACAGGGACCATTTATGTATCACTTTGGACTGGATTCGTGATGGGTCAAAACCACAGTGACTGGACCCGTAACGAAAATGAAAATGGACTGAATTCGTAAAACCTCTTGCAAACCACAGGGACCATTTATGTAGTTAACTCAATCCTTTTAGCACTCAACAAATAATATATAACCCAAACACCCTTTTCTTCTACCTTACCACTCTTCTTCAACCTCCAACCCTCACCACCACCATCACCCACCACCACCATCACCATCTTTGTCACCATTAAATATTCAATTGTCACTTTATACCTCACAAAAATTTCAAACTAACTAATAATTCAACACTACCTCAATTCCTATATGCATAAATTACAACATTAATTGTACTCTTTATTTCGCGTGCATGGCTTAACTTGCTGCCAACTGTTTATAATCTCCAATGCAGATATGTAATACCTAATGATGGTTTCTGTGTGCATTGTAATGATCCTCATAAAGATGTTCTACATGCCTTATTTCAATGTGATCGAGTGCGACAAGTATGGGAAGCGGCTAACTTTATTAATATATCATCCATCCAAAATGTAGATGATGTGAATGATTATTTTGCAGCTGTTATTTTAGATAACGAGAACAAATGGGAGGCGTTTCTAATGATTTGTTGGAGGCTTTGGTTAAAACGCAACCGTATTGCACATCCTCAGAATTGTGTGCTAATTTGGCAAGGCGCTACACGTTTGTTACAAGAATTCAAGGACGCTACTATGTGTGGTAATACACAATTTGGGACAAATGTAAATCCTTTGGCATCTGTTTGGCAGCCTCCTCCTAACGGGTTTGTCAAGTTAAATTGTGATGCTTCATGGTTGCCTAGTAGTAAACAAGTTGGTCTTGGGTTTGTTACAAGAAACACCGAAGGTGAGGTTATTTTATCAGGGGCAAAACACATCGAGTACTCAGAGTCAGTCCTTATATCGGTTAGTGTCGTGTCTTTGAGTCATCAAAGCGCCCATGAAAAGCATATAATAAAAATTGAAGTAGAGACAGACTCCTTTGTTCTTTATCGATCGCTATTAACCAGAAAACCACTTCTTCATATTTCAAGTATGTGGCAGGATATCATGGATCTTACTTCTACATGCGAGTGTTGTCGTTGAGCTTTTATTAAGCGTGGCGATAATGCAGTTGCTCATATTATATCTAGATATGCTTTATGAGATATTGTAACTTCTGTAGTCGATGGCCTAGTTCATCACTAGTCAAGTATTTCTGCTCTTGTTGATACTTTTTTATTTTGGCTTTATATCATAATCTTTATCAATATACTAAAATTTAGTGTGACACGTGTCGATGCAAATATACTAAAATTTAGTAGTGTGTCACTACAAATATACTAATTTTTTTGTGGGTCACTATATATCAAAGCATTGATATCATGCTACAAATGTGTCAAAAACATTAATGTGTCAAGAAATTAAGTGTGACTACAAATGCCTTGAAAAATTTTGTGCGTATCTAGATACCTATAAAAAAGTGTGTCAAAAAAAATAAATTAAAAAAACGCATCATCGTAAATGTGACACTTAAGTGTACGGCAACTTGAAAAGAGGAAGAAAACAAATTTTTTGATAATAGTCAAATAGCTACAACTTAATTTGTCACATTTGCCCCTTATTAATGAAGAGTTACGGTATTAAGTATTAACATTCAATTTTTCATTAAAACATCATTATTATTCTCTCATCCATTGATCAACTTTGGCTAGCAAGATCCAAGGACTAAAAATTCTTCCTATCCTTCCTACATTGGTTTACATTCTACAATAACCAAACTCTATATATATAGAGGTTGGATCAAATGAAAAGTACCTTATGGTAAAAAGGATAAAAAAAGGTTAAAAAATGTAACATATCTCATTTAATTAATAAGGGTATTCTAGACATTTGACACCTTTGTTTTAACTACTCATTCAAACCTCCTTAACATCCTCTTTTAAGTTTGACTAATTTACTTCACTTTTAACTCAAATAACAAAATCATATAGAGGTTTCATGTTTCTTTTTTTTTTCTTCGTGTAATTGGATGTTCGAAACCATATAGAGGTTTTCACGTCACTTTGTTTTGTGTACAATTCCATATAGAGGTTTCCATGCATGTTTTCACCTCACTTTTTCATGCACTTTAATTTACATGGTTCACGTCACTTTTCCATGCATTTTACATTCAAGCTTATGAATTCCAACAATTAGGTTTGTGTGTCAAAAGACGTAAGCGTTTCACTAAATCTGCAACATAAAAGCTAGTGTGTCACTATAAATGTATCATAAGCTTAAGTATATCACAAACTTAAATTGTCAATAAAAATGTGCTAGAAATTAGTGTGTGACTACAAATGTAACAAAAGACTACGTGTGTCACAAGAAATGTGTCAAATAAAATTGTGTGTCACTAAAAATATTATGAAACTAAGTGTGTCAAAAGACTTTCTTTGTCAATTAAAATGTGTCATAAAAATGAGTGTGTCATTATATATGTATCAAAAAATTTAGTGTGATACGTTTCGATGCAAATATACTAAAATTTAGTAGTGTGTCACTACAAATATACTAATTTTTTTGTGGGTCACTATATATCAAAGCATTGATATCATACTACAAATGTGTCAAAAACATTAATGTGTCAAGAAATTAAGTGTGACTACAAATGCCTTGAAAAATTTGGTGCGTATCTAGATACCTATAAAAAAGTGTGTCAAAAAAATAAATTAAAAAAACGCATCATCATAAATGTGACACTTAAGTGTACGGCAACTTGAAAAGAGGAATAAAACAAATTTTTTGATAATAGTCAAATAGCTACAACTTAATTTGTCACATTTGCCCCTTATTAATGAAGAGTTACGGTATTAAGTATTAACATTCAATTTTTCATTAAAACATCATTATTATTCTCTCATCCATTGATCAACTTTGGCTAGCAAGATCCAAGACTAAAAATCCTTCCTATCCTTCCTACATTGGTTTACATTCTACAATAACCAAACTCTCTCTCTCTCTCTCTATATATATATATATATATATATATATATATATATATATATATTATATATAAGAGGAGGCATGCCACATATAATGCCACTAATGGCATCCCATAATATCATCGTCATTATTCCATGTCATTTTGTCCACTTAAGCAACCAATTAAGGGATTAAAATTCGAAATTAATTTATTTAAAAAATCCATGTAGAGTTTCGAACCTGAGAGGTTTGTGACATTTACACACTTGATAACCAGTAGACCAACATTTGTTTTTATTATATTTTGCAAAACCATATTTATAATTGTAATTAATTATTTTTGGTAATCCCCATATATCTATTTTTTTCTGCATTTAAAATACGAGAATCATTCGGTATCCTTCTTTCAAGCAAAAACACATACAAAACCCTAAAACAAAGAACCCGAACCATAGTGATCTGTTGTTTGTTTTTTAATTTTGTTAACATGAGACATCATCTCCATCATCTTCATGCCATAGGATTGTAATATTTTTGTTAAACTAATGCTTCTTTCATTGTGTGAATCGTTATTTAAAAGACTACTCTGATATCAAATTACCAATGATGCAATCTAGTTAATCAATACTTATTTTATTCGATGGTTGATCAATTATGTTTAATGCAGGACATGGATCATGAGAATTAGAGATACAAGAACACATGATTTAGAGTTTCAAGAGATTCTTAGGTACACATTTTGATTTATTATTCTTGACTGAGAATCTAGACATGTTTAATACTCGCTTCCGTATGCAATATGTGCTCACGCACACTGTAACATGAACTCCTCACTCTACCAAGTCAGTTCTGAGTCATGATTGTTTGCTAAGATCGAGGTTCCATCATATAGGTGGGGAAAACCTATTAGGCTAAGCATGTAATTTAGGAAAAAAGATACATGCATATCACGACTCACAAACTAATGTAGATCTGGAAAAAGCCTCTTAACTTGTATCATATAAGGTGACCAGGTGTTCCAATCCAAAGGTGATCTTATTTATGGACATCGTCAGAATCTTGATGTTTTGCAAGTAATCTCTTGGCGAGGAGCAAGAGATTGAACCGGATCTCAATTCATCTTAAAAGTTACTTTACGGACTTCAAGCATGCAAGAATTTATTGCGGTGATTGTATTTTAAAGAGCTTTGTGAGGTTTGTATTGTATACATTTTATCGAAAGAGTTTTCCCATTATATATCTATCTATATGCATCTCACATGCTTGCTTATGTCATCTTACATATATGTAAAGAGTTGGTCTAAATGGCATCTAATTACGAAATTCACTTGCTACACTTTATTTCATCGGCAAAACAACGATGGTGCGATCCTGCGACATAGTTGCACTTATGAACGGGTTCGTCTTCTTACCGTGCAAAGCCGTTTGTTGAGGTTAGTGTTTACGCTAGATGTGAACACATGCTTCTTGTTGTAGGTGAAGCTCATTTAGAAAGATGTATTAAGCATTTAAAAGAAAGGTTTGCAAAGGTAGATTTGGCGATCACAATTAATTTGGTTTTAGGTGATTTTAAATTTAAAATTTTGATGTGTGACATTTGGTTGTAGGCGGTGAACGATGCATGGAATGAAGCATGTAGTTCTCTTGGGTGATTGACGTTTCCTCTTTGGAATCTTTGTAGTTCAACTCAACCATCAATTTTATCAGTCCATGCAAAGCTAATCTGATGAGTTGTTAATGTAAGTAAAACCGATTACTTTGAAATACAACCGAAATAAACGTGTTTTGTAATTACATTACGTTATTTGCTTATATGATCACGGTAATAAGGAACATTATAGCGCCATCCATGAAGAATTGGCCTAAAATGTCGTTTATTGGATTCTTTTAACAATATCTTTGATCTTATTATTTGGATAGACATTTTCAAGATCGGGTAATGACAGGATGGTGGGATTTATGCAAGCGGTGAATGATCATTTAATTTGTTTCCTTGATTTAGCTATATATTTTATAAAGGTATTTGTTTTAGAATATTGCATTTTAAAATTGAAATAAGCCAATATGCCTCGATAAGCTCTATTTTGGGCCTCCTGTCTTTTAAAAGCGAAGTTAGCTAATAAGCTAATCTAAATGACCCCTTAATTTTAGGAGGCTACTTATATTTTCTGTGATATGTAGGGTGGCGTTAATGTTCATCGATTTTTAGATGGTATACAATTGATCAAGAAGATAACGTGTGGCCTAGGATCCTGGTGAAAGACGGCCTCCATCGAGTTGATTTGTGTCTTTTGACGTGCATGGCCTTGCAATTTTATTCGATATTTTGAATGTTGAGAAGTTTGACATTTAGTGTGGTTTCAATTTATGGATACCTTATAATTTGTTTTTGGTTCTCTTTTGTGGTTGTTCTTTGGTTCAAACAAGGATGCCTCTAGCAAGACACTTCTTTAAACACTCAAAAGCTTGATGAAGAGACTGAAAGTCTCACCAGTGAGTCATCTTAATACCTTACTTCTATCAGTTGATCGAATTTATAGTCCTTTACTTCACATTCTTTGGAATTATATTTGTACTTCTTAAAAGTATATTATCTGAAGATTTCTAATCTAATATATATTTTTTGAATCAAATATGATTGTTCCTTTAGCGGCCGGATCATTTCGCTTGATTTTGCAGACATTTACAATTTTCAGAAATAAAGGTGCGTAAAGAAGCAATGAAAGAAAGTAATTAATGTTTAGTAACTTACTTGTATTCCATTTTTCGTGTTGTTGGGTCTAGGATCGCCCATCTCTCATTCCATTTTCTCAACTATTACAATAAAAGTAGTTGAAGTTAGGGGTGAGAATACACATAAAAATAATAGTCCGTTATTATCCAATTCCAACATATCACAATTTCCTTATACTAAGCTGTTATAATTATTGCGAACCTTTGGTTGGCGGAAAGATCGAGACATGTTGTTTTCCGGTGATTATGAATAATGGCTGAGGCGAATATTTGTTCCAGTTTATTTGATAATATTGGACAAAAATAAATGCAATCAAGTTCCTTTCTAGCAATTACCTTAAGTTTATCCATGAACTCAAGTGTTTGTCGGTCGTCTTCGGACACTAGAGTAAGTTTCTTACTTTTCTCGAAGTAGGCATTGATCTCACCATCATCATGCTGCAATAATTTATAATGTGTTAGTTAGTTAAGTCGAAATTATAATCGACATAAATGTTGTATTACATGTTTCTTCAAAGAATTATATATGTTTTATGTTAACAAACTACTTTTATCAACTCAAATCATGGCTAGCTCCACACCGGCACGGAGTTAATGTTTGTGAGAATATACTATACTAACAATTGATATGGTAAATGCCTGCAGCCATGGTCGTGAAACACCACTTCGTGATCTTTCACAAAGATACGGAGATGTTATTGTTGTTGACTTGACGGATAAGGTAAGAGTTTACCAAAAGCATTATAACGTGATTGCATCTTATCAGGTGTCCTGTTATCCACAATTTCGGTGATCGTATTTTGTTATTATCTTTGCGTGCAGCATGGTAACAAGGGCCTTTTGAACCTAGCATATGCCACAGAAATGGAAAAACTTCCAGACGTTAGGTGATTCTTCATTCCCGTTTAAGAATATGCTTTAATAGGTAGGATTTTGTAAGTTAATGCGACTTGTATTGATTGAGATTTGTCTCATTTGACTTCCATCAACGCTGTGGCGGCTCAAATTTTGAAATTTTGAAGCTTCTATACGATGGAATAGTGGCGACTTTGATAAACACGGGTATTAGCAAAACTTGACTATACTATCTACCGTCCTTATCCCGAAATAGTCTTCGTAGATAGAGCTAAGATGGTTTTCCTTTATATCATTTATAATATTCACTATTCGGTTGAGCAAATACTTTACGCAGAACCTCGGAAGGAGAGTGATAATGAGCGAGAATGGAGTCATTCGATCCAACTAAATTGATTGCCTTGATCGAACCAATGTTACCCAGTTCGACAATTCACATTTATGCTTCGTATTTTTATTTGAGGGGAGATTTTGACACAACTTTTAAATGGGTCGAATGGGAAAACTTCAAAGTTAAGTTTTAAAGCTAGACTTTATAGACAACGAGTCCAAAGGGTAAACTCCAAAATATGGTTAAAGAGGTAGACCTTAAGAAAACGCATTTGGGTAGGTCAACTCGACATGACCCATTTTGACCCGTTACCCATCCAGTCATAGTTGCCACCTCTAGCACGGATATCTTTGAAAATGCAAATCCGTTGCTTTTATGCAGAGCTATCTAGCATGGATATCTTTGAATCAATAGTTGCGGCGGATGCGCACTAACATCGTCGAGACTTCAATTGTACTTTTACAATGGATGAAGATCTTGAAATTTTCGAGACATCGTATGGGCCAAAAGTATTATCATATGCGATTATCTATCGATTAAAATATGTATTTTATATTAATATCTTGCAACGTTTTGTGATAATGTGGGTGAACCAAGGAGACGGATCGGAACCTCGAGGATTTTAGTAAATATATGATTGCATATCTTTTTATTCTAAATTATTCGTGTCATTCTTATTCATCTTTCAAGTCAATTGCATGGTCGCAATATTGTTTGATGTAATTAGCCACAAATAAAGTTAACATTTTGCTCTTTGAAACATTATTGAATCGGGAGCGTGAAGAAAAAAGCAACGATTGAAACGAGAACGCCGGATGATGATCAACACAACAATGTAGCTTACCCATGATGAACGATAATCCTTTTCATGTAAAAACCAAAGAACTTATGATAAGAGTAGACTACCTGTGTAAACTTGAATTTTTAGAATTACGTTTGCATCTTTGCATGGTTCTACTTCTATATACTATAAATTTTTTAGATTAACGTTTTTAGTTAATTTTATATGTTTTAGGATGGTTAGATTGCCCATCGGATGGTGGGGAAATAAGTCATCTGTTCCTTCTAAAGTTCCTCTTGGCGAATCTTTCAATGATTGTATTGTTCTGGTTGTTAATACAAATAAGCCGTGAAAGCGTTTATTTATATTTTACGATCTTCTAATGTTTTATCGATAACAAATATAAAATCATTTTAACGAAACAAATAAAGTACGTAAATAGTTTGAGTTAATAGTTTTCTAAACACACTTACGCTTTCATAAAACACTAAAACAAGTATAAGTGATTTTATGATTTAGATACATATGTACAACAACTAGTGTTTACATATTGGGTTAAACATATACTTAAACTAAGTATACTAAAATGGGTAAAAACTAAGTGTATGCTAAATTGGGTAAATACAAGTATATACTAAATGGGTAAATACTAGCAAATGGTTTTGACCCATAACCCATGGTTTTATATATACCACTTAACCAAGTTCATTGTATCCTTAAGTACATTGTATCTAGAAAGAAAACCATGGATCAACCCATAACCCATGACCCATGACCCTTAACCAAAAATACCCATGGGCAAGAGGAGGCGGACCACGGATCCCTAGCTTTGTGCTAGCCGGATCCCTTGTGGTAGGGATCCGGGGAAACAGAAGAGAATTTCCTCTATAAATAGAGAGCCATTTCTTCCTCTCTAGGTGTGCTTTTCATATATACTTCCCAAAGTATTCTAACCCTCTAACCTCAGATCTAAGTGATCTATGTAGTTTGTCTTTTGTTTTAGTGTGATCTACTAGGTTCCTTCTAAAGGAAAGATCACCACCTCTTGAAGACGTGCAAGCTCAAAGTCCATGAGTTGCCATGCTTCGTCATCATCAAGACTACTAAGGTTATCTTGTTGATAGTTCTTCCTTTCTCCATAGATGTTGGGTTGAAGGCATTAGTGAAGAATGCCGAAAGTGTCAAGATGAAAGCATTAGTGAAAGGTGCTCATCATCCGTGTCAAAGCATTAGTGAAGGATGCTAAAGGTGTCAAGGCGAAGGCATTAGTGAAGGGTGCCAAGCGTTGTGTCAAAGGCATTAGTGAAGGATGCCAAAGAATCAAATCAAGTAGCATTTGGGAAGAATGCCTAGGTCGTATAATCGATGAGGTGCATCGTTATACATATATGTATTTGTTTATATACAAGGATGGTGATATCCTTGATGGTGTTGTAACAAAGGTAGATCTCCTTGAGATTAGGTGTTGTGTCGTGAAGGTGTAGTTCACCTAAGGTGTGAAAGAACTAGGTACTTAGCCTAGTACCTAATAAAGGGTAAGCGGCGTTGTGAAGGATTAGTTCTCTAAGGTGTGAAAGAACTCGGTGGTTAGCCTAGCACCGTATAAAGGGTAAGCGACGTTGTGTTAGGTGTGGTTCGCCTTGGTGTGAAAGAACTCGGTATTTAGCTTTGTACGGGAAAAGGTTAAGCGGCGTTGTGAAGGCTTCTCCGCCATAAGGAGTTGGTGTAGTGTTTACGAACTCTCGAGTAGGTGACTCGGGGGTGGAGTAGGGCAAGGAAGGTGTCCTTGTGGCGAACCACTATAAATACTTGTGTCGTGGTGATGTGCTTCTTACTCTTTATCTTTCATTACACGTTTATATATCTATCTATCAACGTCCAACATAAACAATCAAATAGATTGACATAAGTCGATCTAAATATTTAAAGGAAGTTTTAAATTGGTAAAACTATTCAACCCCCTTCTAGTTTTCCACAATTGGCATCAGAGCTTCGTTACCAAGTTTCTTAAAGTATGTTGTACTTTAAAGACTTGATACGATCCGTGTATGTTTGAAAACTACAAAGAAGGATTTTTAAAAGGTCATATTTTCTTTTAAATCATTTTGTTGGACATTGATAGATCATTCTAACAACTTTTGTTTTCAAGAAATCTTCATGCTAGAATCTCTCCAAAATCTTCATTCAAAGAATGATGAAGACAACATTCAAGGAAGGATCTATAAAGTAATCACTACTTACGTACACCAAGTACAAAAGATTACTTTAAAAGCTCATGAAGTATTTTTGGTATTAAGCCAAACCAAGAAGCATAGAGGTATGTTTTACCTTTCATTAGATAGGTTACATGAGTTCAATTTATTTTATAGTTCTCTTTGTTTAATAATCACTAGCATCTTTAGAAGTCTCTTTCGTCACTTTTCCATCTCTTTCATCATCGGGAATAGTATTCCTTTTGATTAAATCAAACTAACGCAGTAAATCACATATGAACCCTCGATATGTGATTCATCAAAAGCAGTCATCCAAAACAATCTTCATCTAAATACCTCCAAACTATTTTTGTAAGCTTATTTATAAGCCTACTACATAAATAATGCCAAACAATTTTTTTTTTGTTCACGATGGCGGATCCTCTAGTTGTACTAGCGGATCCCAAATACAAAGGATCCGGGGAACAGTGGAGCAGAACTCACTATCGCTTTCAAAATTTCTGTGATTACTTTCCTCTATTCACACAACACAAAAGCGACCAAGCTCTTGAATTAATCCTCATTGGCTTCCATAATTTCAAGTATTCCTTGCTAGAACATCATTGTAAGTAATTACATTAACTTGTTCTTTTTTCATCCTAATTCAAGGGTTTATGGTTTCTTAATTTCTAATCAATTAATTAGGGTTTTCAAAATTAATCATGAAAAGGGGTTTTAAATCACATTGTGTTCACAACATTGTTAATACAAATCAAAACCATAAACCCATATCAACCAATTTAACCTAAGCGAAAATTTTGTATTTTAGGACCAACCATGCCCAAAGCCACTCAACAAGATCATCATGACACCGTCCATTACCTTACTCATTACTATCGTAAAAGGGTCGACCAAAACTAACCGTAAAATTTTCAAAAGCCTCACAAAGCGACTTATTCACGAAGGTCGTGTAGTCAAGGAATGTTTCCTTGAAGATACCGACATTCGTCAAGTTTTCTCGACAATCAACTTTGATTGCCTTCTTGACATTGATGAACAAATTTGTCCGGTTTTTATTTTTGAGTTTTACAAAAGCTTTAGGATCATTAGGAACACCGATAATAGCATCTCAATCGCCTTTATCATCAACACACAAAACTTTACTCTTCCTCTCAACACTTTTGCTCAAATTCTTCGCATTCCTTGTGAAGGAATTTGTATGTACTCTCAAGATTGGGCAATTAACGCTCAAAACCTTGCACTTGATCCTAAGCCTCTTTACAACACTCCTCTCGACAATCCCGAAACTATTCGTGATACTATCTTTAAAATTAGGACCGACCAATCCCGTTACGATCGTAACAAAAAGCTCATTCACCGTGATCCTTTTAAAATGGAACTTTTCGAAATGCATCCCATGTTTAGAAAATGGGAAGAAATCCTTAGGGAAAACATCATTAGCCTAGTTGGAAACAAAGATCATCCAAACGCATGTCTTGTGCAAATGATCTATTGTCTTACCCACCAAAGGCCATTTAATCTTGCCTACTACATGGTAAGGAGAATGGGTGGGGTATTCAAAGCTTCAACATGGTACTCCCATATGGTATGCTCCTAACACGACTTTGTAAGTATGTTAGTGCATTGCAACCATCCCTATCAACGATGATCATTACCTCTCCGATCACGTCATGGTACCTCTTACCAAACAACCCTCTAAGCGGTTCATGGTCAATGGAGAAACACGAAGCTCTCTCGGACTCCTCGGCGGAGAAGAAGAAGAAGAAGATGAGGAAGACATCGACCCGTATCCAACATCAAATTGGAAATCCTTGAATACCACGAACAACTTCCAACCATTCCAAAGCGAGACCATGAATTTAAACAAATAAGAGGCATGATTCAAAACCTCGCTTACAACCTCACTAAGCCGTCAAAAGGAAAAGGAAGAATTGTGAAAGAGACAATAGGAATGTGCTTAGTTTCATTTATTTTATGTTTGAATGATTTCTCTTTAGTATTTTTAGTTTATGGTATTTTGGATATTGTTACTTTACCTTGTAAGTGATGTTTTATGATAACTTGCTTGTTCCTATTGCTTGTTTTATAGATTTAATAGTGTACAAAATCGCACATCATTTACTGTGTAGGTTACGTGTTGGTTACGATCTGCGGATGCGGATCCCTAGGATTAGCCTAGCGGATCCTTCCTTGAAGGAACCGTGGGATCCGTGACATCGGATCAACAATCGACATTGACACATCAAAAGCGCTTTCTAGATAACATCACATTAGCTTGGCATATGTTTTAGAACCCAACTAAGTCCACTTCAAGGATGAGAAAGGCTTAGACTCACTAAAGGCTTACTTAAGATCTTAGTCGATTTTATCAACACATCTAAAACTCACCATATTTCGCTTCAACTACTCACAAACTATTTCTCACCTCTCAAAACACTTTAAGAAAGCAAGCTAAACAATTTTAGGAAATTGCTTCTAGTCTTTTATATCTCAAGGTAAGACAAAATTAGTTTTCAATTCTTGAAATTTTAAGAATTTTCTTAATATCACCTCAAGCTAAAACACGATCACTAGGATCATTTATTATGACTTGACACCCTCATAACTCTTAGTGTTATCCTTGGACATCCATTGGTAGTCTTCTTGTCCCATCCTCTTCCATAAAAGCAATCATTTGCTATAACACTTATTACCTCTAATCATTCAAGTACCCTTCATCCTAAACCCTTAGGAGGCTGAAACATTCAAAATGAGATAAGCCTTAGCTCCCGAAACCTCATTACAAACTGTCATCATAGCTGAGAGCCGGATCCCTAGGATTAGCCTAGCGGATCCTTCAAGGAGGAACCGTGGGATCGGGTGACGGTTTATGCCAAACATAGCTAAAACAATCATTTCAACTCATCTTCCTAACTCAAACACTTCATCTCATCTTAAATGAGTTCCTAGATCGATGAAACTCGAATCTCAACCTTGTGCATGTCAATCATCACATTTCCAAGAACATTAGTGGATTAAGTCTTAAATGCAATTACAAAGTTCTTCCTTTTATAACTCGCATTGTCAAGAACACTTTAGTCATCAAACATATAGTTAGACTACCCAAAGCCAAATTTTCTTAATCAAAACCATGATTAGGCACAATTACTTGTTAGGATTAAGGATTTGAGATATCCAACGACTAAAGACTTCAAAATTAAGTCTATCCATGATTAAACTAACCTTACAACGGCATAATAATTTCACCTAGTCCTTGTCGACAACCGGATCCACGGTCTTCAACGGAGCGGATCCTACGGAAAGGATCCGTGGGATCCGTAAATCAGAGAGCATAAACCAACTCCATATTTGAATTCAAGTCACCTTTTGGGTCTCCAACCACCTTTAGCATTCATTGATTATCCTCATAGAACTTATCAAAACCCCAAAAGCATGCCTAGCCCTTCAAATGGCCAAGAATTTAATTTCCTAATTCAAATTACCCTTTATAAACCAAACAACCTTAGAGTTAAGGTACCACTCTCAAATCACATCTCAAAATCAACAACTAAAGAGTTCTTACTAGCACCATCACTATGACTAAGGCTCTAGTGCTAACTCATCCACTCAAGAACCACCCAAGAAACTTGCTAGAATCATGCATGAAGTTTCCTCAACCAAATCACCTTGGGTAAGTCCACCAAAACTAGGATCTCTCCACACTAAGAAAACCAATCAAACTAATTCACAAGAAGAGTGCTTCCACTAGGACTTCATCACATAAGTCTACTAAACCCACCACACAATCATTTGAAGATCCTCAACCCACTTCACTTGAACCTCCACTTCAAGAAACTCAAAACCATGACAATGAGTGCGATCATTGCAAACATGTTGAAAGAATGAAACATGAACTAGATGTATTAATACATGACCTACAAGCTCAAGCGAGAATGTTTAGGAAACCTTTCTCATCCTTGATCATCATTAAGCTTTTAGTCGAATCTTAAGTTTGGGTTAACTTATTAGCATTAGTAGCACCTATTTGGCTAGTTCATTCTCTTAGTTTTAGAGATTTGGTTGTGTATCTCTTGTTTTATTGAATGAATACTTATATGCTATGATTATTATGTGTGTTGTGCTTGTTATATTGTACATATATCTCATTCCTCAAATAGCACTCCTTGACATTTCTTCTTCTTGAAGAAAGCGTAATGAGATAGCCGGATCCCTTCCGGATAACTAGGCGGATCCCTCCTTGAAGGAACCGTGGGATCCGTGGTGTGAAGCACAAATTTCTACTAACTTGAGTCTCTTTTGCGGAAATTATGCACTATACTCTTGTTTTTCTAACCTTTGTTTTGTAGTTATTCAAAATACACATGAAGATATTGACACCATAAAGCTAGGGGAGCTTTGTGTCAAATGACATTACAAAATCATTTGCAAACTTAATCCTATTTTGGGTTACACTTCATGACACCCCATTGCAACATTGCAATATTTAAGGGGAGCACGTTCTCGTCACTTAGGCGAACCATTTGCAAACTTAATTGCAAACACAATTAGTTTATTTTACGTTATGTCCTTGGCGCCCTTTCAAAGGGATGGACTCGTCAAGGGGAGTTAAGGCAGTACCATTCCGTCACTTGCTCTCTTTACATTTTACATTTTTTCTCTTATAAAAATTGTGTTAGTTTCTTTTAACACTTTTGTTTCGACAAAAGGGGAGAAGAAAGTAAAACTACAAATTCAAACTTTTACAATTTTAGATTTTTCCTTAAAATAATTTTATGTTTTGTCATCAACAAAAGGGAGATTGTTAATACAAATAAGCCGTGAAAGCGTTTATTTATATTTTACGATCTTCTAATGTTTTGTCGATAACAAATATAAAATCATTTTAACGAAACAAATAAGTACGTAAATAGTTTGAGTTAATAGTTTTCTAACACACTTACGCTTTCACATAAAACACTAAAACAAGTATAAGTGATTTTATGATTTAGATACATATGTACAACAACTAGTGTTTACATATTGGGTTAAACATATACTTAAACTAAGTATACTAAAATGGGTAAAAACTAAGTGTATGCTAAATTGGGTAAATACAAGTATATACTAAATGGGTAAATACTAGCAAATGGTTTTGACCCATAACCCATGGTTTTATATATACCACTTAACCAAGTTCATTGTATCCTTAAGATACATTGTATCTAGAAAGAAAACCATGGATCAACCCATAACCCATGACCATGACCCTTAACCAAAAATACCCATGGGTAAAGAGGCGGACCACGGATCCCTAGCTTTGTGCTAGCGGATCCCTTGTGGTAGGGATCCGTGGGATCCGGGAAGCAGAGAGAATTTCCTCTATAAATAGAGAGCCATTTCTTCCTCTCTATGTGTGCTTTTCATATATACTTCCCAAAGTATTCTAACCTCTAACCTCGGATCTAAGTGATCTATGTAGTTTGTCTTTTGTTTTAGTGTGATCTACTAGGTTCCTCCTAAAGGAAAGATCACCACCTCTTGAAGACGTGCAAGCTCAAAGTCCATGAGTTGCCATGCCGTCATCATCAAGACTACTAAGGTTATCTTGTTGATAGTTCTTCCTTTCTCCATAGATGTTGGGTTGAAGGCATTAGTGAAGAATGCGAAAGTGTCAAGATGAAAGCATTAGTGAAAGGTGCTCATCATCCGTGTCAAAGCATTAGTGAAGGATGCTAAAGGTGTCAAGACGAAGGCATTAGTGAAGGGTGCCAAGCGTTGTGTCAAAGGCATTAGTGAAGGATGCCAAAGAATCAAATCAAGTAGCATTTGGGAAGAATGCCTAGGTCGTATAATCGATGAGGTGCATCGTTATACATATATGTATTTGTTTATATACAAGGATGGTGATATCCTTGATGGTGTTGTAACAAGGAGTAGATCTCCTTGAGATTAGGTGTTGTGTCGTGAAGGTGTAGTTCACCTAAGGTGTGAAAGAACTAGGTACTTAGCCTAGTACCTAATAAAGGGTAGGCGACGTTGTGAAGGATTAGTTCTCCTAAGGTGTGAAAGAACTCGGTGGTTAGCCTAGCAAGTATAAAGGGTAAGCGACGTTGTGTTAGGTGTGGTTCGCCTTGGTGTGAAAGAACTCGGTATTTAGCTTTGTCTGGGAAAAAGGTTAAGCGACGTTGTGAAGGCTTCTCCGCCATAAGGAGTTGGTGTAGTGTTCTGAACTCTCGAGTAGGTGACTCGGGGGTGGAGTAGGGCAAGGAAGGTGTCCTTGTAGCGAACCACTATAAATACTTGTGTCGTGGTGATGTGCTTCTTACTCTTTATCTTTCATTACACGTTTATATATCTATCTATCAACGTCCAACATAAACAATCAAATAGATTGACATAAGTCGATCTAAATATTTAAAAGGAAGTTTTAAATTGGTAAAACTATTCAACCCCCCTTCTAGTTTTCCACAGGCGGTAGCATGGTAAATTTTGGGTTTTATTCAAGAGTCAAGACTACTTTTATGAAAATTCAGGTATTGATTGGGATACAAATGCTGTCAAAAGCACATATGAGTGGGTAGAGCATAGTATTCTAATGCGTACATCTAAGTTAAAAAGATGGCAAGCTTCTATCTTTAATGCATTATTAGAATCAAGAAATGTTCCTGATAATGGGTCCACGGTTGAACACATTGAAGACACGAAGATTTGTGGTTTGACATTTGATGATTCAGGGAGACGACATGGGGCTGTGGAGCTTCTTAACAAAGCCAATATTGAAAATATACATGTGTTGGTTCATGCAACAGTTGATTGGATCCTCTTCTCGACCACCGAAACCTTAGGTAATGGTTCCTCACCCTTCAGCTTTTGTAGATTAAGCGACCGATTAATTTGACGTAAAACTATATAATCTTTCTGAATTTATATATCATTTTAAAAAATAAACAACATTTAATAATATTGGTAACAATGAGGTAATTTGAGATGTGAACCCTAACCATGTGTATTGTTTTACGACATAGTTGTGGCTAGAGTTACATATCATGATTCCAAAGGACAACATCATGAAGTCCGTGTAAGAAGTTGTGGAGAAGTGATTTTGAGTGCAGGAGCTCTTGGAAGCCCTGATATGGATTTGAGTTTTGAGTCTTCTATCGTTGATCATAAGATAATCAGTGGACATATTGCATTGTTCATAATTAATAAACTCAAGGTAAGATCAATTCTATTATAGAAACATTTATTTTCGTGTCGTTCATTACGGGTACACATAAAACTGCCCCCATCTGATCAAATGTGGTTCGGTTTTACATCCATGCATGATATGGATTTGAGCTTTGGAGTCTTCTGTCGGTGATCACAAGATAACCAATGTACACATTGCATTGTTGATAATTAATAAACTCAAGGTAAGATCAATTTTATTATAAAAAACATTTATTTTCATGTCGTTCATTATGGGTACACATAAAAATGCCCCCATCTGATCAAATATGGTTTGGTTTTACATCTATTCCTGTTTGTTCCTTATATGAATCATTTTTATTTATGTAGATATTTTGGAGCAATGAGCAATTGGAGATGATCAAGATAAGTAGTTATTTGTATAACGAAACGTTGAAACATAAGGATCAAATTGGAACGGACATCTCATCCATAAAACATGTATGTCCATAACTAAAATATAGTTTATGCAAGCTCACTGATTATTTACTTAGATCTTTATTGTTTAGGTAAAGGAAATAAACCAATGTTGTTCACGAGGTTATTATATCTACGCATGTTCTTGACCACTTCTGAATATTTTGAACATGTCACGCTTCATAAATTTAAGCATGCACCGCTTCTAGGTATAACATCTTATCACTCACTCTTGATGCATAGTTTTCTTTATTTTGCTTACAACCGATTTATGAATTATTTGTGCAAAGCGCATTAAGAAATGCAGGTGAATCACCACCTAAATGGACTAGACTTTTGTCCAACCTTTTCGTAATATAATATTAAGTTTTATGCCGTAAATTAATGTAACATTTTCAAAAGATACATTTTTCTAAAATATATTGGTTTATTGGATATTGATTGTATAATATTTGCTATTCATAAAAATTGATTATTAAAGGTTTCATTAAGGCGTCAAAGAGGTTACTTTTTTCCATTTATTTTCTTTTAGTAACAACACTCAAAAGGATAATTGAGTAACAACGAATGTTATAGCCGGGTATCTTAAACGCACATTACTTCTCTGAGACAATAGCAGTTACATTTTTTTGGTGCTTATACAAACAAACACTTAGATTCAAAAGGGTATTCACGGGCTACTTTGTTTTGTTACCTTACTCTTTATTAGAAGGGTATTTACCTGCCTTCTTTAGCTATACTAAAGTATGTCAACGATAATTACAAGTCATGCCCATCCATCGGACGGGCTTTGAAAACTAGTATATATATATATATATATATTATCCGTATCTCATATCTTGTATCTCGTAACTAATAATTCATCACTATCTAAAGGTGTTAGCCCATAATCTTAGTAACAAAGCAAACACACATAATCAAATCGAATAGAGTATGAAACATAGTGAATACGATACGCTAACCGAATGATTATATGATGAAACTACGTTAAAAAGAGTTCTCCTAAGCAATGATTGATTTTGCAGAACCTTCATGCCTTCTAAAATCGTCTGGGAATCGAGTCTTGTGGTATAAAATTGTTTAGAGTTCGTAATGTAAGATATAACTTTTCACACACACATCAAACCATAACACAAGGTGGCGTATAAGATGGAATTCTAGAGAGAGAAAGTTAGAGGTTTTGGGAACTTAGTGAGAGAAAGTGAAAGATATTATTATGAGCTCCAACTCTCTACCTTGGAAGGTAGAGTATTTATAGTCTTACATAACCGCCACACTTTGGGGTGTGGATCGGGCATATGAGTGGGTAAAGACCCGTCCGTCCTCCACGGTGTTACTTAACTAAAATACTACTTAACTTAAAGAACTACGACTCGAGCTTTAACGATTACATATACTTGAGGTGACCGACTCTTTAATACCGGAATTTCTAATTCCTAACAATCTCCCTAAGGGAGGTCACCTCAATTATGTACCAAAATTACATTGAATACAAATAGATATAACATTTAACAATTGATCTTGCATTCTTGATGTAGTCCTTTGCCCTTAAGCTCGTAGTCATTGATACTTCACAATGCATGTTTGGTTACTTCAGTGGAGGTCTTTCTTGATCCACGTGATGATGAGTTTGAGCCATCTTTGGAGATCATCGACTATCAAAATCTCGAGACATCCATTGTGGTGTTGTGACTTTGGGACCGACATGCTCTCATCTTTGGATCATGATATCTTCTCATCGAGTAGCGGAAGCTTTAGTTGAATCATGATATTGGCGTGCGTGTGAGCGTAAGCTTGGTGTGAAAATATCGAGTCATTGATGCACTAATCATGATTTCTTTTGAGATGAATGTGTTAAGTGAGCATGCGGTTGTGGATTGACGCTTCATTCGATCACCGCAAACGCCGGGCGATACTGCATACAATGTTAGCAACAAACGCACGAAGTGTCTTTGATCACTTCGATGAATTGAGGTACACGGCCCACGGTTCCCGTTGATCGATTACAAGTCACCTGTGATCGGTAGGATTCCTAAGAATCTCCTTGTGGTTTCAAGAATTGTTCTAGTTGTTCTCACACGGAACATCTCAAAGAAGGCAGCCGCGGAGTGAGTGAACCAAATCAATTTTAAGTCAGCGATTGATGAAAAGAGATTTGAAAACAATCGTGTATTGCTCAATAGAAATTGTTTTTGCAATACAACGAAGGTTTTATTGAAAATCAATTATCAATCATAAAAATACCTTTTGGTTTGAAAATGAGTACACAATCGATGTGCTAAAGAAAAGTTTTTAAGCACAAGGACCTGGTTTTCAAAGGTATCCGTCAATCCCTAACTTTGAACGAGATTGATTCAAGAAATTGAATCGCCCATTGTTTCTCGGTTGTCACATGGTTGATCTATATGATAGATCTCACATGCCACCTACCAGAGCTTGTTTGATGTTGGCTCGAAGGCTTTCCATCTTCATTGTGAATGTGTAAACACATCACTCGGATGTTCCGCAATACCACAAGGATAATGCGTGGGACTCAAGATATAATCTCTCTTTCCATTGTGTGAAAGTAGAGTCTTCATTGAAAGTGTCCTAATGAGATTTATTGATGATCTCGTGGCTCTAGACTCAATTTGTGCATATTTGGATCCTATAACGGAGACTAGGGAGAGGGTCTCCTTCTTCAATATCAACCATCTCTAAGAGAAAGTCGATAGATAATGTCGGTTCCCGTGAGAATGAAACAAGTCCTTTTAGGAGGAACTTGAGTGGTTTGGAAAGTTGAAGTGCGAGTGCGTCATTTCGGGTCCATGACGTCTTGTCTTCAATCTGATGTTACCATCGAGAGTATATGAAGTGAACCCGGTTTACGCCTAAGGTTGAATAAATGGAGGGCTATTTGTTTTCACCCTTTCTCATTCAATTCTTTTTAATTCTTCAACCCTTCGAGTGCTTACCAAGACTTCATAGCTAGAACCTTGTTGGGTTTATTCCAGATTACTAGCTCGGTCTTAGTCCGCACTCTTCCCTTATCTCATTTTTCTCCTTTTATCATCATACCTAAGGACTTCTACACTAACTAGTGGATTGTCCACTCGGTAGATCCCTCCGATTACAGCGGATCATGGGAAACAATACCTAACCTTATCATCCTTATATCACCGTACATAAAGTAAAGTTGGTCGGTCAATATGGTATTGTTCATCTGCCATTGGATCGAATTGAAAACCTTTTGAAAATCAATTCAGATACTTGTGATATATTATCAAAGCATTTTGTACCTGAATTGTTTTTGATATTTTTAGAACGAGAACTCCCCCTCAACATGTGCATCAAGTATTTGAGAAATGTTAAGCACATGGAGGCAAGAGAAAGAATTAACTTCTTTGATTACAATTTTCTAAAAGATATCAACATCACTTCCCTCAACAGATCAATTGGGTATAACATATCCGGGAAGGATGAGGTTTCCATGAATTTTGCTCCCCCTCAATATGTGCCTCGAGGTTTGAAAAGAGTTTTGCACATACTAGAGGAACCCGCACATTAGGATGAATGATCACGTTTCAAATCAAGGTTTAAGATAGATGCTCCCCTCAACATGTGCATTGAAAAATTGAAATCGTTTGTCACATGTGAGAAGGACGACATGTACATTCTTTTATAACCATTTACCTTATTATCAGTTTAGGTCCAATTTAAATCACACATTCTCCCCGATCACAATTATCAAATCATTTGAGATTTGTGATCTCGTATAGATTTAAATTGATTTTGAAAGCTTTAAGGAGAATTGTGACTTGATTGTGAAAGTGTTTTAAGCGATATGTATCGATTTTAAGACTTTAAACTCCATTTATTAAAACATGCATGTATATCATTTGAAAACAATTTAATGCCAAATAACTTTTTAATTTAATTGAAATCATTCTCCCTCAATCAATAGCGTAGGTTGTTGATTGAGAGATGGAGATTTTGACAAATAAGTCGATGATTATCAAAATAGAGACCGAGTTATTTTTCAAAGCATTTAGTTTTCAGCAGATAAAAGTTTATAGAATCAGAGCATGGAATTTTGAAAACATGATAAAACATGGCTCTGTTCTTTCTTTAAATCCGGGTTATTGCCTGAAATGACAACAAACCATTTTCTCTTTCTCCCAAAAATAATTTTTTGATTTTTTTTTAAATTCGAACAACATCTAAAATCCCGTGTCATTCTTTGAATGACAGCTCAAACCGTAGATATAATCGAACCGAAAGAAACATGACAAAATGACAATATTTTTGAAGATTTTTCGACTTTTGATTTTATGGATTTTGAAAGTTTTATAATTTTGTATTTTGATTTTGAATAGATATATACAAGAGATAGATGAAGATAGACCTTTACTCCTCGTCTTCCTCCTCGAAGGCGTTTGAGAGTTTCGGTTGAAGGCTTTTCAAACCAAGGCGTGGAAGAATAAACTCAAAACGTTCTCTTGGAAGAGCTTTGGTGAAGATGTCCGCTAAGCGATATTGGACCTCACAAAATATAGTTCCACTACACCTTTTCCACTTGTTCCCGATGAAATGATGTCGAATGTCGATATGCTTTGCTCTTGAGTGTTGAGCGTTGTTGCATGAGAGAGCAATAGCACTTTATTATCACGATGCAGAGGGATTTTGTTGAATTCAAAGCCATAGTCGATAATTGAGATCTCATCCATAAGATTTGAGCACAACAAGATGACATGGCTATGTATTCAACCTCGATGAGGAAATAGAAGTACTCATTTGCTTCTTTGAAGACCACTCACAAGCTTATCACCCAAAAAGCGAGCACCTCCTCGACGCATTTGACGGTATCTTGACAACTCGCATGATCGCATCTCAGATAGGCCGTTAGTGACATATCGGTGTCTTTGGTACCAAAGTCCCATATTGATGGTTCCTTGGAGATACCGAAGACCCGGTTAATCGCTTCAAGGTGCTTTTGGTAGGCTTAGCACGGTATCTAGCACACATGCACACAGAGAACAAAATGTCCGGGTCTACTAGCGTTGAGATACATCGTGATCCAATCATACTTGATATTTAGTTTGGTCGATCATGATCCCGAGAGGTCCTCATCTAGTTTGGTTCGGTCAATCATGGGGGTGTCAACAGGTCACTTGAATCAAATCCAAATTTCTTTAAAATCTCTGTTGCATATTTAGATTGATTTATGAAAATGCCTCCGGACTTTGAGAAATTTGTAATCCCAAGAAAATGACATTTGTCCCATCATTGACATTTGAAACTTTGAACTCATTTCATTTGAAAAGCGATCACATTCCATTGGGTCACGAGGCAAAATAATATCATCAACATAAATTTGAACATGAATCAAATGTTTGCACGACTTCGGTGAACAATGTAGGATCAATGCTCCTTTGATGAATCGGTTGATAGAAGAAACTTTGATAGTGTATCATACCATGCCCTTCGAGCTTGCTTTTAAACCGTAAAGAGCCTTCTTCGAGACGATAAACGTGAGTAGGATGCTCTTGGTTCACGAATCCTTCGGGTTGGCTTACGAGACAACTTCCTTAAGATCTCCGTTCGAAATGCCGTCTTTACATCCATCCGATATACCACCATGTTCTTACTAGCAAGATTAGCCAAAAGATTTCGATTGCCTCGATTCGAGCAACCGGAGCAAAAGATTCTTCAAAGTCTATACCCTCCTCTTGACGATATCCTTTAGCAACTAATCGAGCCTTATTCTTCAACACATCACCATGCTCATCAAGTTTTACTTTGAAGATCCATTTTAGAGCTATAATCATAGCACGATCCGGGTGTACTAACTCCCATACATCAAGACGATCAAACTCATGAATTTCATCTTGCATAGCATTGAACCACTATCTTCATTCATAGCGTTTTAACATCTTTTGGTTCGATCTTAGATAGTACTGAGTTGAAGAAGCACCATAAGGCATCGGTTGCGAGTTGCTTCCGGGTTGATACTGAGCGAGAGGATTACCAATGATGTTGTCTAATGGATGATCGTGAGTCCATTTTACGAGGTGTTCATGTGGCATTTGTTGAGGAACTGAAGTAGGCGAGTCGATGTCTTCAAGAAGATGGTTACGATGATGATTCGGGAGTAGCAAATATGTTTTCAAATGGAGCATCTTCAGAGTCGCAAAGGATTAACTTCATTATTGATGTCGAAACATTTCCATGATGTACATTTGAAGAATGATGAGTTGTTGATGAGATCAAGGATCAACAGCAGTGCTTCTTGGCTTAAAGATATTGAGATCGAAGGATTGACTTCATTCAACTGGAATATGAGCATCCTCTTGTGTGGATCGCACCTCATTAGTAGTAGACTCATACGAGTTCATCAAACATTGGATCAAACAATTTCTTTATCATCTTCGGATGGAGGTACATATAGGCGTTTCTTGAGAGGAGTTTGGAACAAGGGATGAACCAATAGGATTTGTTTGAAGTGCGGGTCCGGTGGAGTGTCCGAGAGCCATTTGACCGGTCACTCATCAAACGTAACGTGAATTGTTTCCATGATATTTGGGTTCTTTTGTTGTAGATCCGGTATCCCTTTTTGTTTGGTGCATATCCTACAAATACTCCAATGTCACTTTAGCTCTAAGTTTGCCCAAGTCTTGACCCTCATTAGTTGGATAGCACAAGGCACCAAACACACGAAGGAAAGATAGATTAGGTTTTTGTTGTGGACAAGTTCATATGGAGTTTTTCCATGAATGGTGTGAATCGTGGGCGATTTTGGTGTGTAGCATGCAGATGCAATTGCTTGACCCAGGAGAAACATTGGAACCTTTGAGTAGATCGGCATTGTTCTAGCTTCAACAAGAGTACGATTTAGTCTTTCAACTACACCGTTACATTGAGGGGTTCGTGGAACACTTCTTTGATGGTCGATTCAGTAGCTTTCATAGAATTCACTAAGTTTTTGTTGACAAACTCGGTTCCATTGTCTGCATTCGATAATTCGGCGGTTTTGTTTAGTCTAACTGCGGTTGTTTGATGAGTTTGATGATGATATCGAGAGTTTCATCCTTTGTCCTTAAGAACTTGACCGGTGAATCTAGAATAATCATCAACCACAACTAACACATATTTCTTCCCAAAGATATTCTCGCACCCTCATTGGTCCACATAAATCCATATGAATCATATGAAGAACTTACATGAGTTAGTAGGTTTGGGTTTATGGGCATACTTGCTTTTCCCAATTGACATGTTGAACAAAGATGATCCTTTTCATACTTTAGTCTAGGTAAACCTACAACTAAGTCCTTTCGGAAAGATCGTTGATGGTGTCAAGTTCAAGTGATTGAGACAGCGATGCCATAACCAAGACTTTGTTTTGAAGCCTTTGATAACAAGCATTGGTGAAGCTCTCATCATGTCATCGATAGAGATAGTGTAAAGGTTTGAGCCACGAGTTCCTTTCAGCAGTTCCTTACCATTAAGATCTCTAACAAAGCGGTATGTTTTCAAGGCTACTTCTAGATCGAGTCACGAATTGACCAGCAGAGCAGATTATGTCCTAAACCTTCCACATAATACACTACGGAGATGACACTATCACCAACAACATAATCTCCATAACCCATAATAGCACCGAAATGATCATTACCAAATCTAACGATCCCGATGAATTTGCTCACGAAGTTCATGAGCGTGACCGGTCTCGATCATATGCTTGGAGCGACTGAGTCCGGTACCACGTAACGATTTGAGCGATCTGCGGTTGAACACGCACAAGAATGGATAAGCGGATAATTGGGATCCCATGCAAGAATGGGTTCCATTTGGTTAGTAGCAAGCGGTTGGAACACCCACATCGAAATAGAAGCATTCATATCGTATAATGAGGTAATGGAATCATTATGAGTAGATGCAATACTAGTGTCTCAGATAGTCCTGTTCTGGTGTGACCACTTAAGGAATAGTTCTACCAAAGTGGGCATCCATTTTCTAGTGGGCATTATCGATTGGTCTTATGACCAACGGTATCCAATAAGAACCTATTCTCTGAATGTTCTTCCCGTGGGTTTCCATTGTTTTCTAACTTTCTTTCGCTTTTGCCTTTTAGCCTTTTTAGCATGAATTTTAGCATTAACAATATTAGCTGGACAATTAACATCATTAGGCAAAGCATTGACATCACATCCATGATTAGAAAGCAATTCAAGCAATCATCGGTACAAGGTTTGCAAATAGTATCGAATTGAATTAATTACGATGCGCTTAGGGCTAATACTAGAATCAACACGATTCGTTTATTCGATTCAAACTTAAGGTTCCTAGATTGTTCTTCTACTTTCTTCCGGTGCATTCTTAGCTTGAGAGGTCCTATCATTCCTTGTATTGTCTTGAGACTTTGACTGCTCCCTTTAATGTCACCGATTACTCCTGTGAGGAATGAGAACATTAGTTTGTTTTACTACTCTTTGCACCACTGTTTAGATGTCTTTGGGATCTCGAACTACATGCAGTGCACTACGGTTCACTTTCATAGAGCTAGATGTCTTGAGATTGGTACTCCTAGAAGGCACATTAGAGTTCACTTTCCTAGCATTGACGGATCTAGAATCTGAACTACTCAAGGTACACCTCGACTCTCATTCAAAACATTGGGAATCAGTGCATCTCATATTTGGCCTTAGGCATTGAGCATGGAATCAAAGGTTAACTCTCACCTAATGTCTTTGGGCATATGGTGATCAAGCATTCTAAGATTTCTTGAGATCGTTTGGCATATAAGCATGCATGTCGATTGCATTATCATGAGGTTTCTCTAACTTATCTCTTCAACAATCTCACAGAGCATTCTAAGCAATCCTTGAGGATGAGAAATATGTTTGAATGGCAAGTTTGTTGTTCCTTAGGTGAGGGGACATATGTCACAGATAAAGCAGTTTATTGCGAGTGAACCTTAGATACAACATTCTCCTCATTGATCATTGGCATTTTCCTTTTACGACTCTTGATTCTCAATTTCCTTTTGCAATGAAGTTATTTGTTCGTTGTTTTTATTCTGAGTGACTTTAATTGATTCAAACAACTCATTGAAATGACGTTTAACCTTTTCATTCTCTTCTAGAAAACTTCGTTTTCCTTTTGTAAAGCATTTACTAGGTTTTGAAGATGAAGCGTTTGAGAATTCGAGAATCTAAAGAAGGAGGCATTTGGGAACTGTCATATTGTTCGTTTGACCCTTTAATTGAGAGATTTGGGCTTTCAACTTTCGATCGTGTTACACTGAGCTTGAATCTGTTCATCTCTTTTGTTAATTTGAAAAGCGCATCAAACTCGGAGCATCGAAGATGTCTTGATATTTGAAGTTTTGACATTTTCTTTGAGATGTTGATATTTTAGTTGTAGATTAAAATACTCAACTTCTAGTTTAGAAAATGTTTAACCAAATTGTCATGATCATCGGTTCAATTTTCTCATTTAGTTTAGAATTAGTTTTTCAAGCTCAATGACACGATCATGGAGCCTTTGAGTACAGATAATTCATGAAATTTGGAAGCATTAATAGAGCAATTTGAAGCGATGAAAAACACATCTTGAGCAACACATTCGGTAATAAGATTCTCATTTAATGTATGCAAGTTCTTTCTCTCAATCTCATTATATTTTAGTGCACGCTCATAATCACTAACTTCAAAGAACCATTGCATCAAATTCCTTTTCCATACCTTTAATATCAACTTCACCCTTTTTAAGATTCTCAAAGTGATCTTTTAGAAGTTTAAAGAAGGCATGACCTCGTTAAATAACATTCTTTCATTTGTTCAAAACCTCTTTCACCTTGGTTATACGGTGGGAGTGATCCTTTTCTTGCAAGTTTTCTCAAAATCAACAAATAGTTGGAATATAACGTATTGGCTAATTAATGTCTTGCTTTTAGTGGCAATTGTTCTAGGTACAAGATGCATAGGTGTATTAGGAGGATACACAGTTGCTCTAGGCATTTTCGAAGGGAGGTTTGTTTCTACAATATTTTCGACTTTTCGCTTATCTAAATCCATTTTCGAGAAGACTTGTTCGGGAGTCAACAAAGTCCGAGGCTTAAACTTGTTCAAGGCAATCCAGTTTTCCTTCTTGTAATCATGAGGAGAAGATTATGTTTTCTCTTTGCATTTGGGATCATCTTGCTTCTTATTCATTTTTTCCCTAGTGATTTCATTTAAAATCTTATCTTCCTCGGTGCACTCAACGCAACTAGGTTTACGCCTGGCTTAAGGACTTCATTACCATCATAAATTACCTTATGAGCATTTCTAGCCTTTTAATTACCTACGGATTTGGTTCCTCTACTGAGGGAACGCTATGCTATCGCTTAGAACTCTATGCTTAGTGATCATGTGGCGGTTTGAATGGTGTTTCCTTGTAAATACAACTTGTTTTCAAGTTTGTTTTCAAAGTTTTCAGATTAGAAAATCTCTCAAGAGTTTTGATTCCTTTGCATTAAATTCTTGCTTAAGCATTTTCACATTTTCTTGAAGTTCTTGTTTTGCTTAATTTGTTTTAGAAAATTTTCTTGAGAATTTAATTCTTGTTTCAATACTTCTTCTCTAAACTTACTTTTCTAATAATTGTACTCACTTGGACATCCATTTCACCTTTCACGAGTGGTCAACTCAAATTTTCCCTTTGTTCATAAATAGCAACACGTTCCTTATAGGCATTTAGTTCGAAATTATGGAATCATTAGGAGCACATGCGGTGTATTCATCAAAGACATAGTCATTGTTGATGCGGAAGATGCATCACTTGGTACAACTTCACTTTCACTTTGTTTCACGTATTGATCGTATGGGACAATATTGATATTACCCATATTTTCAACATTTGATTCAATAGTTTCGATCGGTTGTACTTTGTCATGCATCATTGCACATCGACATCATCGTATAGTTTTAATACCTCGGAGATGAGTTTGTCCTTGGATGGGCCAGCTAGTGGTGAAGAAGAGATCTTGGGAGAAACCATTGAGAGATGCTAGCCATAAAGATTGTGTGTGCAGTGGGTCCATCATCTACATCGAGTCGTATGCATCACGATTGACAACTTGAAAGGCGTTCGATGATTATGACCTATCTCACGAATAGAATTTGCTCATCCACATCGCATCATAGGTCTTGGCATTACCCTCGACAGAAACAACAATTCCTCTTCATCCAACGCACCATTGTCACGAGCTTGTGCGGTAACATCTTATCTCAAGTAATCGGCGTGCGAGGGCGCTTTGGAGATGTGCAGTTCCTTGCAATGTGACCTTCACCACCACGGTTGTAGCATTTGATTGGCTTAGGTTGACCTTGGTTACCATTTCTTCCTCGATTCGGTTTCCAACATAACCTCTCCACTCCACCTCTCCCCGATCATCTTGTCTTTCCTGAACTGGTTGCACGCGATCCTTCCATCTTTAACGGTGGCTTGATTATGTGGGTTAGATGCGGTTCGTAGGTTGTTGTTGGTTTGTGGGAGAGAATTCATGTTTTGACTAATGAGTAGAGCTAGTTGATTAACGATGTTATCCACGCGTGCATCGACATCGACTTGTTTGAACATAGGATCGGGAATGAGTTTGTGATTACTGTTACCCAAGGAATGACTTGTGATGCTTTGGTTGTGATTCCAATGTTTGAGTAGAAAATTGTTGAGTCATTAGACGAACTTGTCTCTCCACGGTTGGTTTTGGCGATTGAGAATCAATTTTCAAACATGGCATGTCTCATTCGAAGGAGGAAGGCATAGAGTTGCTCATAGTTGTGTTCTTGATCCTTTAGTAAGCTTCACGGTAACAAACTTGTGCCATTCGGGATTCATGTTGTTCACAAATTTTGAATTCAAGCGAATGTTAGGCATAGTCATTCGATGTTCCTCATGTCATTAACTAACTTATGAAATCTCATAGTACTCATAGACACTCTCATGGGTTTCATCTTGAAGTGCTCAAATTCGTCATAGAGTTGGGATTCTCTGTCTTCCATAGTTAGTTCTCGAACACGAGAGAAGCATCTTGACATTATCCCAGCTGCCTTTGCTTGATGTTATGATTGATCGACTTGTAGATATCTTTAGGAAGACCTTGTAGAACAATGTTTGAAGCCACGATATCCGCATCAAATCTCTTTTCTCCTTATCATCAAGCTCGTCATACATCTTAGGTCACATCCATTCCGTAAATAGAGTACCATCTTCATTAGTATCAAGTATGTCTCTAGTCGTTTCAACTCGATATGGTCCTTCATCAATGGATTTGAGAATATTGACACCATTTTCCTTTCCAAGGCAATACAATCGATTCGTTGAGCCCAAGAATCGTGATCGATTCTGTCAAGCATGGGTGGGCGAGTATCCGATCCGGTGCTTGTACATCCTCGGCAAGATGGAGATGCGATGAGGGATATTTGGTGGACATGTTATCGATTATACGGATTTTATAACTCAATGATTAAACCGGAAATAGATTCTTTCACGGATTTTACTAAATCAAGAGAAAACCGTAAACAATCACTCAAGTCGCTAGATGATAAAGCTCTAAGTCGCTAGAAACAAATTCACTAAGTCGCTACCAATTAATTCGCTAGACACCCAAGTCGCTAGAATCCCAAGTCGCTATGAAAAACAAGTCGCTAAGTAGTAACTCGCTCTGGATCAAGTCGCTAACCAAATTTTGGCGACAATTAAGCTACACAAGTCGCTAGAGACACAAGTCGCTAAAGAGCAACTTACTCTTGACTAAGTCGCTACCACAAGTCGCTACCGTAGTGGAGAGTCCACTACTTGTCCTTTAACTCGCTAGCTCTAACTCGCTAGCTTTTAACACTTAATAAGTCGCTACAAAATAAAGCAAGTCGCTATGAAGAAATGTTATCCGTGAACTAACTCGCTACCATGAAAACCAAATAAACATCACTTTTCAATCCAAAACAACCCAACCAAGATGATTCAAGCTTACCAAATGAAAACCTAAACACTTATGATGATTCAAAACACAAAAGTACCAACAAAATTCAAACTTTAACACTAGAGATCAACGAATGATGCAAAACCACTAAACTTTTCAAACTCAAAACCACCTAAAACCACTATAAATCCAAAGATGTGCAAGATATGATCTAACCATGGCTCTTGATACCAATTGTAAGATATAACTTTTCACACACATCAAACCATAACACAAGGTGGCGTATAAGATGGAATTCTAGAGAAAGTTAGAGGTTTTGGGAACTTAGTGAGAGAAAGTGAAAGATATTATTATGAGCTCAACTCTACCTTGGAAGGTAGAGAGTATTTATAATCTTACATAACTCGCCACACTTTGGGGTGTGGATCGGGCATCTGATGGGTAAAGACCGTCCGTCCTCCACGGTGTTACTTAACTAAAATACTACTTAACTTAAAAGAACTACGACTACGAGCTTTCTAACGATTACATATACTTGAGGTGACCGACTCTTTAATACCGGGAATTTCTAATTCCTAACACGTAAATATGGTTTTCTTTATATAGTGTCTGGAATAAGGTCAATACGACATATTGACTCCTTCAATACGGCGTATCGGGCATTCTGGATACGCCGTATTGGTGCCCTTCTCAAATTGTTGATTTGATGAAGTCTTGAACTGGATACGCCATATTCTATGTAATAGATACGGCGTATTGGACCATGTATATTAGACTTTGCTTGATTTATTCGTTTTAGCTCCAAATCAAGTCCATTTTTCTTAACTTTCATCAATTGCTCTGTTATTTATTGTAATCATCAAAAGTAAGCAATTAAGTATCAGATCTTACATAAATAACATAAAATTAACAATATATATGGGATAAATGATGCGTATAATTTGTCTTTATTGGATGTCATCAAATATTCCCTCTTGAATTCTGCTTGTCCTCAAGTAGACCTTAGATTTTTACTTATGAAAACATATCCCAAACAAAGTCTAGGAATAATATTTTAAGTTTATTACTCAATCAATAGTGCACTACCAAATATCTCACGAAATAAGAAAATGAAAACACTCAAATCACTCAACTAATCTATGTGGTAACATTTTAGTAATTCGCTCATTGCTCAGCCGTGATGAGTATTCTATCATAAGCTTAGCAAGGATACTGTTAGGATTTAGTAAATCCAGTACTTAAAGTGTCGGTCACCTCAAGTATGTATACTCGTTAGAAAGCTCGTAGTCATAGTAATTCAGTGTTAGTATTTAGTTTACTTTGTAACACCGTGGAGGACGGACGGGTCTTTACCCTGTATACGATCCATGACCTAATAGAGGCGTCTAAGCTTGTACCTATAAATACCCTTTGCCTCCAAGGCAAAGGGTTGGGCTTCATAATACATTTTTCTTTGTCTCTAAAGTTCCCATCCTCTCCCACTTTCTCTCTCTAAACCTTATCTCTTTATGCCTAACTTGTGATAAACCAAGATCTTACGGATACACATCTCCACCATTAAAGTCTAGGAGTAACAAATCTAAAGAGGTAAATTGGGTTAAAATGAAAAGGCTTAAGGGTTTATTATTCTTTTTAATCTCTATCCATACAATATTACAGATAAGGCGACAAAACCAAAAATACATGATCGTAATGATGACCACGATACCCGTGATTGCTCAATTCCTTAACTCGAATAAGCTAAATATAGGACTAAATAATCTTTCACCCATAATAGTACATCAAAAAGGGCGACAAAATTATCAAAGCTCATCCAAATCCATGAATGAGACAACAAAGATTGCTCAAACCGCTAATCTCAGTAAATCAAAGGTTAGATGAAGAATTAATAATGGTACAATTAGGCATAGAAAACATTTATAATTGGTGTAAAATAAAATTAACAAAATAAATAGATTAAGTCCACATAACTAATGCTACTAGTTACTTATCAAACTGCAAACCTTAAAAAAGACACAAATCATAGACTAACTCACGCTTTAACACGGAAAATGCACGCTTTGCTTGGTAGACGTGAATTAGACTCAAAGATGTCTTTAGATAAAACAATCCCTATTTGGCGTTCCCAATACGACCAACTCCCAATCATTCCATAAAATTACAACAAATAGTGTCGATAGCTACCACTAATACATAGTTGGTTAGATTATGACCAACTTAACAATATACACCAATACTTTACATTGTTGGTTTATAATACGTACCAACAAATAATCAATTAGCTCATAAAATAAATTGGTTAAGTTTAAACGAACCGATTATCACACAATCCTCTTCTTCTTTTTTCTCTTGCATTTTTTTTAAGAACACATAAAAATAAATAACTACTACAGGTGTAAAATCTCACCACCTTACGATTGTAATAAATCCCAAAAAAAATTAACGTATGGATCTCATAAATAAAAATAAAAGTGAAAGTAGTAAACACACGAAAATAAAAATAACTAACTTTCACATTCCCATTACAATGTGCAATTCGTGACCTAACCAAAGATAAGAAAACGCACGCGAACACGAAATACACATTTTACACATAAGCAACTAGCAACCAACCAAGGACTTAATCTACAGGGTAGCTAAGGTGTAAGGGTGTAACGAAATAATTTTTTATTGGTGTAGCAAATGAAATTAATGGCTCAAAGGGTTTATATCTAGTGGTATCTTACTCTAAAAATGAGAGTAACAAAGGGTTTTATACGGGGTTAACTAAACATTGTAGTTAGTTAATATCGTATAATAGATATAAACGACATAGGCAATTTAGGTGTATCCTAAGAATTTACCAATCTAGATACGTCACTCCGATTATTCAATAATGCTCATTATTGTGGTCTCGAATAGTATACCAAGCCAAGTTCTAAAGTTTACTACAAATCACTGGCACACTCATTTTTTTGTGGAATTTAGGTCAAATGGGAGAAACAGAATAGGCTCAAATCTTCACAATATGAAAATAAAAGGTTATGTGTGCGGGTTATGCATCTAATGATTAACAAAAACATGATAAAAAAGTTAAATTTTAGTAAGAATTAAGCATATTTAAGTTAAAATAAGGACACGTAAAGTTCTAATTCTCCTGTCCCCCTTGAGATGTACAACGCCTACGTTGTACAAAAGTAACTACATAATCTTAAAATAAGAAGAACTAGAATAGAAAAACTCCCCTGGATTTGCTCGGTATGATCTTCCATGGTATGAATACGAGCAACTTTTTCTCTTCGAGAATTGAAGGTGTTTGGAAACCCACATGACTACAACACAAAAAACCCATATATATATATATATATATATATATATATATATATATATATATATATATATATATATATATATATATATATATATATATATATATATAACGGGAGGCATGACACGTAGATTATTACACAATTGCCACCTCAATGCCATGTAATTCATTTTAATGTCATGTAATCATTAGTTGTCCACCTAACATGTTATTTCACAATTAAATTTGGTTTTCAAGTAATTAGCTAATTTTCGGATTTTTTAAAAAAACAGTTGCATGGATTCGAACTCAAGACCATGAGTATATTATGTGGTATATTAACCACTGAACCACCGCATTTTTTGTTTTGAATCTGTAACTCAAATCCTATACAGGATACCAAGTTTTGTGATAAATTTTGCAGACCAAAATATATACCATGAT
This sequence comes from Chrysanthemum lavandulifolium, assembly GCA_022545495.1. Classification (NCBI taxonomy): domain Eukaryota; kingdom Viridiplantae; phylum Streptophyta; class Magnoliopsida; order Asterales; family Asteraceae; genus Chrysanthemum; species Chrysanthemum lavandulifolium. The sequence continues at coordinate 130,845,430 of CM040239.1, forward strand.
TAATGCATACCATGTTTATCCTATTATTGAAATCAATAACCCTAAAATGCTTGTCCATTGCGATTCAAAATCAATAACCTAAAATAATCAATAAACCTAAAACCATGACAGAAACAATGTCACACCAAATCATCCTAGCAAGTTGCAGGTACACTCTGTTTCCACAATTTACAGATTTTGTTGTGGTTCAGGAGATCTTCCACTTAACATCTCAAGAGAATTCCATCTATAATTATGTATATGATAACGATAGCCGGTGTTATTTTCGTTATATATTTTCATCTCTTATTAGTCATGTTTCATATTCTATGGCATCGTTGGAACAACTGTTTTAAATCATAGATTAAAATATTTTTCTATGTATAACAACAAAAAAAAGAGATTAGCAAATTACTTATCAGTTAACTGTGTTCTTTTAGCTTTCTGATCATTTATGAGTGAGCGACTTACTCATGCCTAATCCAAAATCATATTGTGGTTGTAAAATACGACAAACAGTTTGCTTAACGCATTTTAAGCGCCATTATGTGTTAATCATGAATTATAATATCTTATTTTATGTGTTAAAATGATGAGGTCACGATGGATGGCTGTGGGATGAGTTGCACCTCCAATCCTCAAATGGGAAGGTCCTTGCGAGTCGCATAATCCGACTCTTGATTTTGAGAGTGCGTATGTTAAATTTTATGGGATGAGATATTAAGACGGTTTGAAAATTGAATAATATGATCATTAATCTTCATGTGTTTAAACTATATGAAAACTACAATTGAATGTCCGTAAAAAAGTAACGGTGAACGGATTGATTGAAGTTTCAATTGAGCTCTTAATCTTTATATTTGTTTATATAAAACCTTTAGGCATGTATATATTGATTCATTCTTGCTTTTACTATTTGAAATCTTAACATATGTAGGGCCGTCGAGAGTGTTTGGATTTGCTTTTGAAATTAATAGATGTTGAAATTAATATCATGATATGATTTAATGTTTGGATAAAGAAATCATGTTTTTGACTATATGATCATATGGGGATCAAGTAATCGGTTATATACCGGTGAAAATGTCCAAGGTAGAAATAAAGTCTTTTACTCGTAACTTCTTTATTGCTAATTTGATAGGCTTCTACAATCATTGTCATAAATGTTACTCATTTTTGTTACTTAATATGCTAATTCTCTTAAATAATTCGATTTCTAAGCATTCAAACATCGACTATATATGAGATGCGTCTTTAAACAATTCAATCATGTCTAATTACTATATTTTGTAGTGGTGATATCTTAAAACTTATCGATTCCGCTAATAAATGGCACATACTGGTCATATTCGCAACAAGGACAAATAGCAACTACATAGAATCATATTCATAAGTATTCCCATGTGTTCAATTGAAGATGCTTAGGTGTGTTCTCTTTATTGCAATCAAATTTTTCCTTAAGATTGTTGATTGGCTAAAGAATTAATCAATATGTCAAAGTGACATATGTTCATCATTATCTGAAACACATCCAACATTATATGAATGTAATTTGATTAGGAAATTGTTTATTAGTAATTTTTACTTATCGGGGTGTTTGGATGTGTGCTCTTTAAGTGATAATGTTATATTAGATAGTAATAAATGGTAAATTTCTTTGGATATGAGATATCGGTAGAATTATAAATCGTTATCACTAACTTTGTTCTAATAAAACAATTAGGCGAGCTACATATCTATATGTTTGCAGCGGTATGCACAGAATTTGGGGATGGACTAATGAGCGACTTGCAATTCAAACTTATCATTTAATAGAATGAGCTTTGAATTATGGAATTATGGGTAAATCGAACTTACGCAAATGCTTTCTAGGATGGTGGTGTTGAGTTTTGTGCTCTTTGCAAGGGTAAGCTTTTATATACACGGTATCGCTATGAGCTTGATTGACAATCACATTCTATCTTGGATTGACTAAATAAGTAATTAGCATCTGAGATACATGTGCCTACAATTTAAAAAAGGTAATGTATGCATGAGATTATGTCATGTATCATAATAAGGCGATGTATTTTTAAATAAAGGCATTTATTAATAGGATTGAAATTAACAAGTGAAACTTAAATTATAGAAAATAAAGAAAAGCGAGCTAACCTCTTGAGATTATGGATCGATTTTTACTTGATTGAATGAAATGGAAGCCAACACTTCAACATACGGTACAAGAGCTTAGGGCCTTGGTCCCAGACTCACTCTTAATGCCTTATGGAAGCAAGATGGTACAAGTAAAACTATCACTATAAACCAATCAACTTATGACTTTACATCATTGACTAAACTGGGCTAATGATCGACACATGCAAAACAATAGACTAATATATTACGGAAAAAAGAGCCTCATAAAAAGGTCTTAGCATTGACCGTAATAATCACTAAATCGAGACCATGATACATAGTAAAGGGTGTTACGGGATTGCTTATTAAAATTACTTATAAGTTGTTAGAAAAATAAACACAATCGGATAATAAAGCGTAATGCGAGGAAATAGTCTGTATTTATCTTCATTGCGGAATTATACCCATTGTGTGGGCGGATCAACATTAACGACTATCGACTTTCGAAGAGATATACACGAGGGTGGCCACAAACTAGGGTATATGCCACGAGGAGAGTGCCCGACCATGTGTGAGAAGATACTCGATAAATGATCGGTGAAGGAAAGTGGTTTATATTACGGGATCTTACGAGTTCACGACTTCTTGGATTGTTAAGAAATTGCTTGCTCATGGTTCGTTGTTCATGCAGTTGTGAGATCACTTGGTGGATCTATTTTCTATTTCAAAGTCAACTTATATAACTTTCTATTATTAATTTAGCTTTTAGTTATTTGAACAAATTGTTTATCAAAGTATGACCAGTTATTGATGTAGTTGAAAGTGATATCAAAACATATAGTATGATTCTTGAGTTTAATTGACCAATACTTAAATTTATTAGTGATCCGTTACATAATCAATACTTTGGAGGTTGTCTCCATCTGATTACATAATATGTTGGTAGTTAATTGGTCCGCACAACTCCTTCCCACGCACAATATGTGGAAGGTAATTTTGAGTTGTGCTTCTTGTGACTTAACGACCCATATAGGAGAGTGTCTGCGCATGAGAAGCGTAACCATTTTTCATGACTCCTGTAGTAGGGCACTAAGTGAGCTACATGGTGAACCCAATAACGCGACCTACACAGACATCGTCTTTGATACGAGTGCTTAGGCGGATCAACATTAATGGTTATCAACTTTATAAAGAGATATGCAGGTATTACTTTTGAATAAGGCGGTGTGTGTTGGTTTTGGTATGTTAAATTTTAATTTTTTATTGTGCGGTTGCTCTAGCGCTTAAAATTCCGAAACTATGATTTTCAATGTGTAAGGAGAATTTCTTGAAAATAGGTATTACTTGAGATATTGTTCACGAAATAGTGGGCGATGAAAAGCCCGACATCGATTTGCGAATATGCGACTTTAAGGGTGTTTGGATATGCAAATTCCTAAATCAAGCGAAATTTAGGAGATAAGCGTGATGTCTCGAGAGTAGAGAAAACGATGAAAAAAACACCAAATTAAGTTTTAACTAATCAAATTTTGATTAGTTAACAATCACATGTAACTTTTAAGAATGTTTTATAGATTACAAAATTATACTTATGGAAGTATGAATGCTTACATGCTGTTTGTTGCGATTATGAGCGGTTCTATTAGAAAATGAGTTTGCAACACATAGTAAGCAATTATGCCTCATTCTGGTGATTAGAGATCACAATTTCATCAAATTTACTTAAGAATGGGTTAATTCACGTTGTGTTTGATTGCATATGTGTTTGATTGTACGATAAGGGACTCCGTGGTTGCGATGAACAACGACAATACATCAACCCGTCAATGATGGCTTGATCAATTAAAACCGAATATCGACAACATACTTTTAAGGTCTTGATTCCAAAATCTTATAAATCGTAATCTTACATGTGGAGCCACCCTTTTGTTGTACCATTGCCATTCCCAATCGATGCTTCTTTCACAAAGTTCCTACACCTATTGATGAGGTGTGGTTAATTGAGATAATGAGTTTCACGACAAATGATGGAGCTCCAAGAAAATTATAATTCACGGTTGCTAAGGCGCAAGTTTAACTAAGAAGCTTGAGAAGGCGGTGGCAAGATGTTTTCTTGAATCCATGATAATAACTCTCATCGGGTTTCATTCATTTATGCGATATTGAAGAATTATACTTCTTTGGTTTGATTAAACTCAAGAAGAAACATTCATTGTTTGATCTCGAAGAAAAGCATAGACAAGCAAATGTAACAATCAAAGAGAAAGATTGTTTTATCTCCAACCTTCTAAAATCTGGTATTTTCAAACTTTTCGGTTTTGTTTATTTGTTTTAATGTAATAGATGTTATACAATATGTCTGTGATTGATATTGTTGTATAAATTATAACAATTTCCTTTTTAAATATTATAGAAAAGCACTTCCTAAGCGGACGTTTGACCTTCGTGCGGAACTTGACAATGCTACATCAGATGTAACTACCCTATTCACCAAGGCCCAAGTATATGGTTTAGCCAACGAACTTGAGATGAGTAATGGGCTAGATGGCTAATGCGTCAAAACATGTATTCTTTGGTACCTTTTTGAAACAGGTTGGGTTGAGTCGGAAGTACTTTTGGTCCAAAATTGTTGACACTTATATAAATAGTTATTGAATATCTGATTACATTAGTCATATTTTTCAATATTAATCTATTACTATGAATAGTTTGTGCACTTTAATTGACCTTCGACCCACCCTTTTCCTTTTAAAGTAGTTTTTTGTTTTACCCGTAATGCCAAAACAACCCATGTGTATGTAGAGGGGGTTGAAGTTACCACCTTAGAGCACCATAAATTGTCTATAAGGCATGAAGAAATGAATATATATTGTACTTTGTGGAGAGTCTAGACTTGGGAGGACAATGGTGGGACCAGATGGGATACTGGGTACTATAGGTTATTCGGAAACGGGTTACAACTAACTTGAGATTGGACATTCGGGGTTTATGTGATTAGTAAATTGAGGTTGAGGAGGCAATGGTGAATTATTTATAGTTGGAGGTCGATGGTGTTGACTTTGTGCAGACGAGGTTGGAATTAACTCGAGATTGGACATCCGGGTTCAAGCGATTGGTAAATTGAGGTTGAAGAGGCAATGAGGATTAGTTCTGATTGAAGGTTGATCTTGTTGATTTTGTGGAAACATGTTGGAATTAACGAGATTGGACATTCGGGTTCAAGTGATAGGGAGTGGTTAACATTCGAGCCTCATTAAGTTGTTCACGGAAAAGAAATGTGCAAATAAGGTATGAGTTCTTCCTTCGACTTACTTTTCTTTTACACTTCCAAGGAGTGGCGAAAATTCCAAGCGAAGGCACTTTTCGACCTTGGAGAGCCAATAGTCTTAAATAACAATATATGACATTGTTATCTTATAGTGCTATACTTTCTTTGCATATTTACTTGACATTTACGGATAAATTTGAAGAGTTTGAATTTCCTTTTTTGTTCATTTACGGACCTACATGTCAGCGTTTTCATGACTCTGACTCGAATAGATAAATGTGGGTGAATCAATGACGATCCATTTGGACCCATTCTAAGCGTTCACAAATTTGATTAGAGCCCGTTTATGTCAATACAACTGTAATTGGATAAGGGTCATATTTTAACCGGGGAACCTTGATGGTCATTTCCTACTTAGAAAGGGAAAAGGCGGATCGGTGTGTTGGATAGTTGTTGGATAGTGGGTCAAAATGGGTTTGGGTTTGATTTCATTATCGGTACAAGTTAAAGTGAGCAGGGCCGACTTTAAGCGATTATCACGATAAAAATAGACTTTGGGTCATTTGACTTGATTCCTATTATAGGTTTTGACCCTTTGAGATAAAAACCAAACACTACTCATTTGATCCATTCGGACGTAAATGGGTGATTGATTCTAAAACAATTAATAAGAGTTTAGATATTTGATATGATTTTTACTTGTGCAGATGGACTTGAGATGCAGTGAGAGTCGTGGACACTGAAAATGACATCGATAGCTGAAACTTATAGTCACATATGAGATTCATGAAGCGTCTGGTCTTTAAAGAATTGGAATCATAGTGACTTTACAGTTAAAGAACACAACAGAGGAAAGGCTTAGATGGCAACACAATACAATTATGTATCAATTGAAGAAAAGGAACTATTGGTAGCAACTACAGATAAATCATGCTTACAGAATGCACATGATGCATTTTAGCATATGGTGCAAAACAAGGGACGGGCTGGACAATTTGAATCCTTGATCACGAAGGTGAGGATTTTACCAATTGTTGCTTATGAATGCATATTGGATTGGGTGGATTGTATTGTCTTATAAATTTTGTTGAAGCTTTTTCTATGTTTCTGTAGTTGAAGAAAGTCCCACTGCTAGCCACAAGGACAAGATGAAAATGGGGAACAAGCATGATATGCAGTTGGATGATGATGGATCATGCACCAAAAAATGGTTGTTTGGAGATTCTTATAATAAAGTTAACATTAACGCTTAAATGATTTGTTATGCTTTTCTCCAAGAAGGTAAGTACTAACTATCAAGATGCAATAAAATAATAAGTCTACAATATAAGCTTTTCTCTACGAATGTTTGAATATTTTCATTTGAAGAATACTTTTGGTACCGGTGTATATTGTAATGAATGAAAATTCACGTCTATTTGTGTAATTGGACATATTTTTCTTAGGCACTTTCATTGATTTATTGGTTTCTTGTCTTTTAAATCATTATAAAATGCTAACTCAATTCCTTTAATATATATAAGCATGACTTATAATTACATTATGATGATACAACCTTGACAAAACATATATTTTACTCACGAAATCCTAATAATCTATACTTCATCGATTAACAATCCGTCTTCAGTATATTCTCGAACGATTTCACTGTTTACCTTTTTAGCGAATGATTTCACTGTTTACCTTTTTAGCCCGTGATTTTCACGGATCATTAAACTATTGTGTGTGTGCACATATCTATTCATATATCATTATTTAATGGATAAAAGGATAAAAAAAATGTTGTGAAAATGTAAATGTACTTAACATTGTTTCATTTTTTTGTCAACATTGGACAAAATTGTTGGTGAAGCAAAAGCGTCGAAATTGTAAATTCACAAAATGAGGTATCTGAGTTCGATGTAATACATATGTATTGTGTTTTTTCCCTTCATATTTAGGTGCTCATGGAATATAATGAACATGGACCGTTTAAGTGTTGGCGTTGACGCATAACCTTGCTTTCTAATACTATCTATCAGTTAGAGAAGAAATACATGCACATTTATTTTCTTAATAGTTACAAACCAATTTGTTTATCGTATCATTGACTAACTACTTATTATTACTTTAAAAATAATGGAACTGTTTTCGTTAGTTGTTGTTTTACTTTATTCAAACACTTAACTATTTAATACATAATTTCTTTAAAATTCCGTGAATCCGGGTTTATAAACTATTTAAAAGATAAAATTCAGTTTTAATCCTTTTGTCAAAACCCTAATGATAATATTTGTTTCCTTTGCATCCTTTTCCTAAACATATCGAAGAATATGTATATCATAGACATCTCTACAACTATCCATGTCCCTTGATCAATATGTAAACACATTACGAGACGGTGAAGTTCTGTTGGCAACCATGCATGGGTGAAGCGGCATGCAAGTGATCCAATCGATTGTGGTGCTTATGTATTTACACAGAAGATCTTTAAACTCTGACATTAACAAAGGACTACCTTATTCAGCAACATACAAAGGTATGAAATTAAACTTTACAACGTCATTCCTTTTCTGTTATTAACCAAAAATTGTGTTTGTAGTTCAAGTATGAGATGTGGCGCATTGAGTTTCAGGAATCCACAAATCAAGAAAAAATATTGGGAGGTAATATTTTTAAGAAACCAAACTCTCATAAATTTTGAAAATCTTTTCATTGATAATTAAATTTTGTAAATATGATAGAAAAGGGCAAACCAATTATAACAAGGTATGGGTATGCAAATGCCAATTGTTAACATGTTATGGCATATATATATTTATTCACCACTATATTTCCATGCAAGTTCCAATGCAAAGGGTATAAATAAACTGAAAAATGCAGTGCAGAATGCGGCCTACCCATTTTGTGTTTCAAATAATTTGAGAATACAAACCAAATTCGCCAATGTCTGGGGACCGATCGCCATAGTAATCAATCTATGTCAAATGCTTTACCGAGTTGATGAGCGAGAAAAGAAAGGTGGTTGATATTGATAAAGTTGTTGTCGATGATCGCCTCTTATTGCCTTTGGCGGTTGGTTATGTTGCATTTTCCTCTTCGATGTATGTCTTTTAGCCGCTCAAGTCAAGTCTAAATATGTATCAACTTTCAATAGTTGATAGTGAGTTAACGTGTTGCGAGCCAAATAGTCTTGGGACTTGGGAGAGGTAGTGCGTGAATAAGAACTATTGATTAGAACCAAGAGTATAGGATGTTACTACGAGTATATCTACATGTCGTTCTAAGTTTTCAACATGCCCTTCTCATTAAATAAAAACTTAATATCTTTGCGGAAGAGATTATCACATTGTTATCCATTACTTTCCATGTTTGTTACTAGACATTATCGGTCTTAACTTTTATTCATTCTTATAATGTAGTGCGGTTGTTTGTGCACCTTTAGTTACTTTTAGGTTCGAATTATGTTACTGTGAAAACTATATGCGGTTGGCATGCACCTGACCTTTGAAGCTCTTAATGGTGCATCGTGTGATGTTGGAATCAATCACCCAACTCAATAATTCAATGATGACCAAAAGATCCCGAATGAAAAGGTAAATTTGCATAATGAAAATTTGACAACTTCTCATGTGCTAAATAGAGGTGTCTGATGGCGACTTGATTTGAATATTCTTGGTCAACTAGAGGTTTGTGTCAAACTTGATAGTCTTTGTACATCTTGTAGTGGGTTGGGTCAAAATACTACTTGTCTAAAGTTATTAGATTGTTTTATCAATAATTTAGTAGATTATGTACCTAACACGGTTTGGGGATTGAGTTTTATTCATGTGACATGTTTCTATTAAGATAAAATATTTTATTTCTGGCTTAATCTTTAGGATAACACTTAACTTGAATCGACCGATTCATTCATACGTAACTGGGGTTCATGCCACCTCTATTGGTAATGAATTATGAACTTATGCATGAGTACATGTATACTACCTAATGTTACTCTTCTTATTTTATGAAGTAGGTGGGTCGCATGGTTTGCAGCTGTGGATAAAAAGAAACCGACGGCTCGGTAATTTGTGGTTTTTTCCTATTTTGCAGACCTCACTATGAATAAGAATGAAGAATAGGCATTCAAGAGTTTTCACACTACAAAACTAGATACAAACGGATCAAATGTATTGATATGGTATGATGAGTGTGTAAATACTCATCATTTTAGTTAAATCTGAGCTGCAAAACGTTTAAAATGCTCGAAAATGCATCAAAATCTTGAAAATATCTCAAAATTGCATTTTATATGTTTCGGATGCAAAATGTTTAAAATCGGATGAAAAATGAGCAAAGTTTGCATAATTGGCGGTTCGAGTCCCCAGTTTCTAAAGTTGTCAAAAGCAGTCCTGAGCACATAATTTCAAAGAAAAATCACCAAATGTCCTTTTAAATCATAACTTGTCAAATTTAGTCCTTTGGTGAAAAATATAAAAGTTTGAGAAAATTACAAGTTTGGTCCTCCAACTTTGAAAATTGGCAAAAATGGTCCCTGGAAAATCTGAAAATGGCAACTTTGGTCCTTGTACTATTAACACTTGTCAATTTCAGCCCCTGAAACATCTTTGCAGATTTGGCAGAACTGGTCCTCCTATTTTCAGAATTGGCAAAACAAGTCCCTAGATTATTAATACCCCTAAACCTTTTTGGACTTGTCAAAACCCATTTTGACCCCCTGCCTTATAGACTTGTGACCCTGTCAACCCCATTTGGACCCCCTTATTATTAAAAGCCAGTCAAACCACTCTTTGACTCCTCTTTTCCCTCCCAAGTCACGGGTAACACCCTCCATCATCACCATTGCCTGCTACTCCCCTGCTAACACTCCACCATCATCATCCCTACCCCTCCACTCTAACACTCAAAGGTGCATTTAATGCACCCTTTGTACCTAACACTCAACCCATTGTTAAAAATGGTTTGGCGTAAAAACCACTGAATGGCCAAGATCACTTCTACACATCCAATGGTTGGTATTGTTCTTGGGAACTATTCATAGAGGTGAGAAACCGCTTGGGTGTATAAAAGGAAGAAGAAGCAACAAGAGGAGTTAGTTAAGTTTTAGTTTTTAAAATGTATATCGACTTTTAGATTGTCATGTCTTAAATAGTTTGCAGCTGTATTTTCAAGTTTAGTTGTATCAATTATAAGTACTTTAGTGTATTGCAACTTATTTAAAATATCAATTCCAAGTTTAGTTCATATTTCATATTTCTTGTCCACTGTTGCAAATGTGAGTTTCAATTTCTTATGTTTCAGTGTCTAGCAGCTTATTTATAAGCTCATATAAGTCTATGCAAGCTTATTATAGCTTTGTGTAAGCTTAAAGTTAAGTTTTAAGCTGGTTTGAAACCTGGTCAACAAAAGTCAACATGGAGCACAAATAATGCAGGAATGGAATGGGTTGATTCAGGAATGGAAATGGGTTAATTCAGAGACATTGGGTTGGATAAAATAGGTTAGAGGTTCTTGGGTTCACAGGATTCAAGCCATAGTGGCTTTGGACCATTTGTAAGTTATTTTAACAGTTTCATGTGCAAAATTTGTTCTTGTAGTCTAGGTTGTTTTTCATTTGTTAATTAAGCTCTATTTAGGATATAAGGACTTAGTTTGATCAATTATAACAACTGAATCAGTTGTTATCTCACTTTAACTGCTCAACAGTTGATGTAAGGTGTGTTTGGGATTGCCGTAAAATCTGTCCTAGAGGCTTGTTTTGTGTTTAACTCTTGTTGTTTTAAGTGCGCTTAGTTCTAATAAACCCATAGTTGTCTTACTTTTGTGCATGTAACTTTGTCAAAGTCAAACTTGTATCTTAATCATCTCGATGTCTTATCTGTTGTGATTTTGATTATCAAAGTCTTGATTTGTGTTTAAATATCATAGAGATAGATTACATTAGCTTTATTTGATCATAACATTTCATAATCAGTGCTTAAATTGAGTCTAAATCTCAACAAAGTCAACATTTCAGTTTTTGTTCAAAAGTCAAAACTTGGAAAACTTGTTTTGGGTCCAACTGCAAGGATTTTTCATGAGATCATCTTTGAGCCAATTTCAGTGAAAATTGGCATTTTAAAAACTTCAGCTGGTGTCCTTTCTTATCACCATTTTATTAGATTTTTACAAATTTTTTAGAAGTCTCAAAATTGCTTCTCAAATAGCTCTAGTTGCCACGCTCCAACACCCAACTTATCTTGAGTTTTCTCGGTTTGTGCGACCACTTGCAGGGGCTCATAAGAGCTTCTCAAAGTCTGGTTTTTGGTTTATAAGGTCTCACTCAGGTCTTGATTAAGTTCCAATTTGTAGTTTTCATTTTCGACTTATCTAGTAGCTTTGCATAAGCTCAAAGTAGGTACCAGAACTGTTTTAGCTTATAAAATCAAATAAGCCAAATCTTGTTGGTTAGCATTCCAGAGGTTAAGTGTTGGTGTTTTTAGTTCATTTAGAGTACTTGTAGCTTATTGTAGCTTCTTCATCAGTTTGGTGCTCTTGGGTGCTTCTTGGCTTATTCAAGTGCTTATTTCAATAAGCACTTGTGTGGCAGTTTCAATTTCTTGCACACAAGCCCTTGTTTTTCTATTTTTCCTAGCTTCCTAATATTATTTTAGAGTTTTCCTTAAATTTTCAGATTTTTCCAAGCTTGTTTGCTATTTTTCTTAATTTAAATTAGTTTTAAGCATTTTAATTAGCTTTTAAAACAAAAATTAAGAAAAGGTTCAAAAAATAATTTTCAATTTTCTTAAGTTTATATAAATATAAAAGCCAAAAAGGTATTTTCTAGATTTTTCTTAGTTGAATTTGTATTTTAAGTAATTTAGGTAGTTTTAAATAGTTTAAAATTCATAAAAATAGAAAATAATCGGAAAAATATAAAAATAGTTTTGAAAATTCTATTTTGATATTTTAGATTTTCTAAGTCTTAATTTTATTTTTCTAGCTTTATTTCATATTTTCTTGTATTATAAGCTATTATTTAATAGTTAAAAATAGTTTTTAATTAATAATAATTAGATAATTAGTTATAAAAATAATTTTCTTTTTCTAAATATTTTATTTTATCATTAGGTTTGTAAAAATATCATTTTCATATTTTTAGGATTAATATTGCTTTAGTTTCACTTTTTATTTTGTACGCTACGTAGTTTTTAATTCAGTTTTTATAAAAACATAAAACCAAAAACATCATTTTAAATATAGTGATAGCATTTATTTAATAGTTTTTATCTTTTTAATTTCCTTTAATTTGCATTTAAGCCGTTGTAATTTGTTGGCTTTTTCTGTAGTTATAATATCATTCAAATCCCTTTTTCGTTCAAATCTCTCGATCACTTTACGTTTGATAATCCATTGCATAGCTCATTTGGGACATAACGACCGAGGAAACACTATACTCCCGGATCTTCATTGCATTCGTGCTTGGCGGTTTTAAGGCGATTACGATTACGCCATTCACAAGTGGCGAGCTTGGTGATTTAGCTTGTTTGCACGCATCAAATTTTGGCGCATTGCTTGGAGTTGTCTTGATCTATCTTCCGTTTAGCGATTAGTTGTTTGAATACTCACTCTTTGTTTATATCATCCATCTCCATCTATATATATATATATATATATATATCCATATTTTCTTATAAAAATCCAAAAACCAAAAACATCCAAAAGCGTATAAAACACAAAAATATTTTGCTTTTGTTTCTATATATGTATCAAAAAATAAAAATACAAAAGATTTATCGTTTTCTTTAAATAAATAACAACTTAAAAGATTACCACCCAAACCAAGGCGGTGCACTACCTAGCGGGGGTGCGACCATAATAAGTTCGAACTAAAGATTTAAAACTTGCCTTTGTGTCCTTGTGATTGGTGTACCTTTTTCAAAGAAGCCATTCATATTGTGATTATTGGTTAAGTTCTTTGTTGTTTTGCCTCGATTTTGTGTTAATTGATTTTGTTGTGATATCTACTTGTCGGGCGAGAAAACCCATAAAGATTCTTCTCACCCGATTTTTATAAAACGTCTTCATAATTCTCATTCTCATCGAAAGATTTTCATAATTCCATTCCTCTCCTTAGCTCGAGATCCCTTAGAGTTAACTCTAGTGCATGCGCACTCGTTCTTCTAGATCATTGAGTCCTGCGTGATCTAGCGAAATTCAAGAAGAGCGTCTCGTGAGCGTCTTTGCCCAAATAGTCGAACCCGAGATTCGTACTATTTCAATCAACAATATGGCGAGACGAGCGCACTATGGCGGAAATGCTCCAAGCACCCACCGAGGGTTATGGAGATGCCATCATTCTACCGATAATCAACTCGATCACTTTGAATTGAAGACACATTTGATCCAACTTGTGTCTACAAATCAATTCCACAGGTTTGACCGAGAAGACCCGTATCGCGCATCCGTTGGTTTAACAAGTTGACTTCAACTATCAATTTCAGGATGTACCACAAAAGTCATCAAGTTGATGCTTTTCCCATTCTCACTCGAGGACGGACCGGTTGGGTGGAAAAAGAACCCCTCGATCTATCGAAACTTGGGAGGATCTTGTTCAAAAGTTTGTCAATTACTTCTTTCCTCCATCAAAGGCGACTAATCTTAAAATGAAATTTCGGATTTCGTCAAAATTTCGATGAAAACTTTGGTGAGGCATGGGAGAGATTCAAAGATCTCCTCGAAATGCCCCATCATGAATTCACGGAGCTTCAACAAGTTAATATCTTTTATAATGGGTTGAGCAGTAGCGATCAAGATTCTTTAAATGCGCCGCGGTGGCAATATCTTGAATCGTAAGCCTAAAGATGTGATTGAGATTTGTGAGCAAAATCAAAGTTCCTATTTCTCGCAACAAAGTCAATACTCCTAATACTCCTTCTTCTTCATCCGGTAACTCTTACGAGTTAGCGACTCGATAATTTGCTCTAACGGATGCCATCCGTTGTATGATTAAGGATGTTAAGGAAATCAAAAGCGAAATTCATAAGCGAGAACCGATCAAAGCCGTAAACAAGGTGTGTGAAACTTGTAGTGGTCCACATGCGTATTATGATTGTCAAGCAACCGATGCTTCCTTTACCAAGCTCCCGTAGCTTGGTAAACCACAATCAATACCGACCACGGTGATCCTCATCACCGTGCACCTAGCGGTATGACACCACTGGTTTTCCTCTGTGCAAAACCATGGCAATCAAAATCGCTTTGTTCGAATCAAGGACAAAATTTCAATAACTCTCAAAATTTCAATCAAAGCGGAACAATTTCAACCAACCATATCAAGCTCCTAATCATCAAAGTTATCAACAACCTCCTCGAGCTCCCATGCCAAATGACTTCATGAAAATTCGCGAGTCAAGCATCGTTCAATGCAAACTCGGATCAATAACATGAGAGTTGAGCTTAAAAGGAAATTGATACCACAATGTGCGGCGGACAAATGAGTTAAAGAATATGATGAGCGGTTTCATGAACATGAATATGAACAAAGCTTCATCATCTTACGGAGGACTCCCAAGCAATACAATTCCCAATCCCAATGCCGAGTTGGCCGTCACCACTCGTAGTGGTAAGGCGCACAATGGACCTTCGACTCCAATGCCCCTCCTCCGTGGCAATGAGTCAAGTTACCAAGGATACAACGGACAAGGTGCAATTCTCGAGCCCCGAAGTACCGACACGTCCACCTTCGGTAGTCAAGCTTCAAGTTCGGAACCCGAAGTTCCAAAGAAAATCTTGAGCGAAAACACTTCCATCCGGCTCAAAAGTCTAGTCGACTTCCTTACCCATCAAGAATGAATGATGAGAAGCTCAAAGACAAAAACAAAGAGCAAATGGAAAAATTTTCCAAATCTTCAATGAGCTTCACTTTGATATAAGCTTCGTTGATGCTCTCGTTCTAATGCCTAAATTTGCATCCACGCTTAAAGGCTTACTCACCAACAAAGATAAGCTATCGAGATGGCTAAAACTCCTCTCGATGAGCAATGCTCGTGGTCATTCTCAAGAAGCTTCCCAAAAGCTTGAAGACCACGCGATTTCTAATCCCATGTGATTTCTTGGGGATGGTTCAATGCTCCGCCTTGGCCTATCTTGGTGCTAGCATTAACCTCATGCCACTCTCGTTATGGAAGAAGCTGTCTCTTCACGAACTTTCATCCACTTGTATGACACTCGAGCTAGCGGACCGTGCTGTAACTCGTCCACTTGGGATAGCCGAGGATGTCGTGATGAAAGTGGGAAAGTTTCACTTTCCCACCGACTTTGTTGTAGTAGACTTGATGCGGATCCTAGAGTTCCCTCATCTTGGGAGAGCTTTCTTGAGAGCAGTCGTGCTCGATTGATGTGTTCTTTGAAGAGTTGACCATACGGGTTGACAACGAAGAGCTCACGTTAAAATCAGCAGAACTCCAAACCTCAGACAAGCAGTGTTGCCACAATTGATCAAAGATCCGAAGATTCAATGCAACACTCTCAAATTTCACGGTTAAGAGGAGTCATCAAAAGCGTCTTTGAGCTTAAAGCTTTGAAAATCAAACTGGTTCAAACACATGGTTTGAGAACTGTACCGTGGAAGTCAAGAGTGTTCTTGATGATGATGATGATCTTAAATCGGAGACTTCATTGGAAGTGGTGGAAGCGCTAGCTCTAAGAGCACACCACTTGCCCCCCTCCGGAATCGGTTTGTCGCATCGAGTTTGTTAACTCGTGGATGAAACCAAACTCTCTACATTTCATCCGAATTGGATGATGATTGTGATCCAATGGAGACATTCTTCCCATTGATGAATTGCTCAAAATGATCCATCATCTTCTAGTCTTATTCCGACTCTTCCATCCTTCTCTCACCCGATGAGGAAGATGACAACTTTGGAATGAAGTCGATGCATTTCTTAGTGATGAGTCAATTCCAACGGAATTGATAACATAATTTGATCAGGAGGAGACATCCTTTTCGGAAAGTCATTGATTGAAGAACCGTTTCCACCCTCCTCCGGACATCTTCTTGACAATCACCATCTAAGCTTCAAGTTTAAGCTTAAAGGCGTCAAAGCGGTGATTTGCTTTCTCTGTTGAGGAATGGACTTGCATTCTCATGTCGTCTTTATTCCATTCTTCACATATGGTGTGGTTGCTCTTTCCCTTTTCTCTTTCGGAATGAGGACACCATCTTTGACCCCGTATCATCCACTTATAGTTTCTACTATTAACAATACCGCGGTTATATCTCGACGGTGTGGAACTTTCGATGTTCATATGTTCATTAACATTGTGAGCGAAAGTCCGATCGAGATTGGTTTTCCGTTACTTTCCCCATGAACAAATGAATACGGGGTCGAGTCAAGCTAGCGACTCGGTAATCAAAAACAATAGCATGCCATATGGGTTCTCACCCGTATTTCTAAATTGTCTGAAGTTTGTTACGGTTAGCCATTCACAAGTGGCTAGCTTGTGTGACAAAACTTGAGCGGTTTAGTTTCTTCTTTCTACTTTCTACCACCCTAGTGTGGGGGGGTTGCCCCATGTTGTGTATATAAGTTTCTCAAAATAAAAAAACAAAAAAAAAAAAAAAAAAATCTTCTTTCTAAATAATGGCCATAGTATTTCCCTTTACGTTCTTTGTTTGGCATAACTGGTGGTACTTTGAATATTGAGGCAATATTCATTTCTAGTGTGGGGGAATTCTCACGAATTTTATCATGTAATTGTACACTAATTCCCGTTTTGGCCAATTTTTTTTTTTTTTTTGGAGTAAGTGTTTTACACTTTCTCATTTGGTTATCGATCCTTGTCTAATAAACTAAAGGATTGGCTAATCCGAGAGCAAACGGCTCTTGGTAAAGATATCTCAAATCCGTTGACGACTTGCAATTTGCCCAAAATTGTATGGTATTATTCACCATATCCTTAAAAGTGAAGAGTTGGCTAGCCCGCAAGTTTATGGCTTGTGGTAAAGCGTGGAAAAACCATAATTGGTAATCAGCTCACCAAAGATAATATTTATAATTTATCTAAGAGTTGACTAGTCCAAAAGCAAACGACACGGTAAAGACAAATCAAATCAGTTGGAAGGCGGTGGTTTGCTCAAAATCACATGGTTATCGATGTACCATGGTTCTTACTTGAGCTGAAACATTTGGCTACTCCGAGTAATGGCTTTTGGTAAAGAGTTTCAAATCCATTATGTTTTCTCAAAAGATTGCTAGGGACTAGCAATAGTTTAGTGTGGGGATTGATGAGTGTGTAAATACTCATCATTTTGGTTAATCTGAGCTAAAAGCGTTTAAAATGCTCGAAATGCATCAAAATCTTGAAAATATCTCAAAATTGCATTTTATATGTTTCGGATGCAAAATGTTTAAAATCGGATGAAAAATGAGCAAAGTTTGCATAATTGGCGATTTCAGTCCCCAGTTTCTAAAGTTGTCAAAACAGTCCCTGAGCACATAATTTCAAAGAAAAATCACCAAAGGTCCTTTTTAAATCATAACTTGTCAAATTTAGTCCTTTGGTGATAAATATAAAAGTTTGAGAAAATTACAAGTTTGGTCCTCGACTTTGAAAATTGGCAAAAATGGTCCTGGAAAATCGAAAATGGCAACTTTGGTCCTTGTACTATTAACACTTGTCAATTTCAGCCCTGAAACATCTTTTGATTTGGCGAGCTGGTCCTCTATTTTCGAAATTGGCAAAACAAGTCCCTGATTATTAATACCCTAAACCTTTTGGACTTGTCAAAACCCATTTTGACCCCCGCCTTATAGACTTGTGACCTGTCAACCCCATTTGGACCCCCTTATTATTAAAAGCCGGTCAAACCACTCTTTGACTCCTCTTTTCCTCCCAAGTCACGGGTAACACCTCCATCATCGCGTTTCTCGCTACTCCCCGCTAACACTCCACCATCATCATCCCTACCCCCTCCACCACAACACTCCAAAGGTGCATTTAATGCACCCTTTGTACCTAACACTCAACCCAGCTGTTAAAAATGGTTTTGGCGCCAAAAACCACTTGAATGGCCAAGATCACTTCTACACATCCAATGGTTGGTATTGTTGCTGGGAACTATTCATAGAGGTGAGAGAAACTGCTTGGGTGTATAAAAGGAAGAAGAAGCAACAAGAGGAGTTAGTTAAGTTTTAGTTTTTAAAAATGTATGTCGACTTTTAGATTGTCATGTCTTAAATAGTTTGCAGCTGTATTTTCAAGTTTAGTTGTATCAATTATAAGTACTTTAGTGTATTGCAACTTATTTAAAATATCAATTCCAAGTTTAGTTCATATTTCATATTTCTTGTCCTTTGTTGCAAATGTGAGTTTCAATTTCTTATGTTTCGTTGTCTAGCGACTTATTTATAAGCTCGTATAAGTCTATGCAAGCTTATTATAGCTTTGTGTAAGCTTAAAGTTAAGTTTAAAATTTGGTTTGAAACCTGGTCAACAAAAGTCAACATGGAGCACAAATAATGCAGGAATGGAATGGGTTGTGTCAGGAATGGAAATGGGTTAATTTAGAGACATTGGGTTGGATAAAATAGGTTAGAGGTTCTTGGGTTCACGGATTCAAGCCATAGTGGCTTTGGACCATTTGTAAGTTATTTTAAGGTTTCATGTGCAAAATACATTCTTGTAGTCTAGGTTGTTTTCATTTGTTAATTAAGCTCTATTTAGGATATAAGGACTTAGTTTGATCAATTATAACAACCGAATCGGTTGTTATCTCACTTTAACCGCTTTCAACAGTTGATGTAAGGTGTGTTTGGGATTAGTAAAATCATCCTAGAGGCTTGTTTTGTGTTTAACTCTTGTTGTTTTAAGTGCTTAGTTCTAATAAACCCATGCATTGTCTTACTTTTGTGCATGTAACTTCAAAGTCAAACTTGTATCTTAATCATCTCGATGTCTTATCTGTTGTGATTTTGATTATCAAAGTCTTGATTTGTGTTTAAATATCATAGAGATAGATTACATTAGCTTTATTTGATCATAACATTTCATAATCAGTGCTTAAATTGAGTCCAAATCTCAACAAAGTCAACATTTCAGTTTTTGTTCAAAAGTCAAAACTTGGAAAACTTGTTTTGGGTCCAACTGCAAGGATTTTCATGAGATCATCTTTGAGCCAATTTCGGTGAAAATTGGCATTTTAAAAACTTGGTGGTGTCCTTTCTTATCACCATTTTATTAGATTTTTAAAAATTTTTGAAGTCTCAAGATTGCTTCTCAAATAGCTCTAGTTGCCTGCTCCAACACTAGCTTATCTTTGAGTTTTCTCGGTTTTGCTGACCACTTTGCAGGGCTCATAAGAGCTTCTCAAAGTCTGGTTTTGGTTTATAAGGTCTCACCAGGTCTTGATTAAGTTCCAATTTGTAGTTTTCATTTTGACTTATCTAGTAGCTTATGCATAAGCTCAAAGTAGTACTTAAGCTGTTTTAGCTTATAAAATCAAATAAGCCAAATCTTGTTGGTTAGCATTCAGAGGTTAAGTGTTGGTGTTTTAGTTCATTTAGAGTACTTGTAGCTTATTGTAGCTTCTTCATCGGTTTGGTGCTCTTGGGTGCTTGGCTTATTCAGTCTTATTTCAATAAGCACTTGTGTGGCGATTCAATTTCTTGCACATAACCCCATGTTTTCCATTTTCCTAGTTTCCTAATATAATTTTAGAGTTTTCCTGAAATTTTCAGATTTTTCCAAGCTTGTTTGCTATTTTCTTAATTTAAATTAGTTTTTAAGCATTTTTAATTAGCTTTTAATACAAAAATTGAGAAAAGGTTCAAAAAATAATTTTCAATTTTATTAAGTTTAGATAAATATAAAAGCCAAAAAAGTATTTTTCTAGATTTTTCTTAGTTGAATTTGTATTTTAAGTAATTTAGGTAGTTTTAAATAGTTTAAAATTCATAAAAATAGAAAATAATCGAAAAATATAAAAATAGTTTTGAAAATTCTATTTTGATATTTTAGATTTTTCTAATTCTTAATTTTATTTTTCTAGCTTTATTTCATATTTTCTTGTATTATAAGCTATTATTTAATAGTTAAAATAGTTTTAATTAATAATAATTAGATAATTAGTTATAAAATACTTTTCTTTTTCTAAATATTTTATTTTATCATTAGGTTTGTAAAAATATCATTTTCATATTTTTAGGATTAATATTGCTTTAGTTTCACTTTTTTATTTTGTACGCACACGTAGTTTTTAATTCGGTTTTATAAAACATAAAACCAAAACATCATTTTAAATATAGTGATAGCATTTATTTAATAGTTTTATCTTTTAATTTCCTTTAATTTGCATTTAAGCCGTTGTAATTTGTTGGCTTTTACGTAGTTATAATATCATTCAAATCCTTTTTCGTTCAAATCTCTCGATCACTTTCGTTTGATAATCCATTGCATAGCTCATTGGGACATAACGACCGAGAAACACTATACTCCCGGATCTTCATTGCATTCGTGCTTGAGCGGTTTAAGTCGATTACGATCCGCCATTCACAAGTGGCGAGGCTTGAGTGATTTAGCTTGACTGTTTGGCACGCATCATGGTACCTCGATATTTTCAACATGGTAGTTTAATGTGTTTTATTGGAACTAAGTAAGAATTGATTTTAGCCCATGGTGGTTCCAGTATTTCCAGTTTTGTCGCCCTTTCAGATGTGGATGTAGCCCATTGGTTCAACAACGTGACTCACTAAAGCAAGTGATTGTTGAGAAAACAAATGAATTAGATTAATGTTTGATTGAGCGCAAGAAAAGTCAACTTCCCTAGAAATTGCTAATTCATTGAAAAGCCCTATTTCAAAGGACGCGACCATCCACATAAACCATACAATTCTTTATAATTCTTAACTAAAAAAAAAGCCAACAACAACTAAAAACCAAAGAAACATTTGTTTTATAATATTATTTGACAATTCTAAAAATGTATTTCGGTTAACAAAAACAACAAACAAATAATTATAAGTCATGTCCGCCCATTGGTGGCGCAAAACAATATATATATATATATATATATATATATATATATATATATATATATATATATATATATATATATATATATATATATATATAGAGTTAGGATCAAATAAGAAGAAAACTTAAAATGAGAAGGATAAGAAGAAAGCATAACCGCATTTCGGATGCACCTATTAAAATAGATGCATCTCCCATGAAAATCTCTCCTTTATTTGAAATGTGTGGCTAGAAATTCTTCTTATTCTTCTTATTTAGTTTTTCTTCTAGGATCCCTTCTATATATATATATATATATATAGGGAAGGATCAATAAGAATAATAATTAAAATGAGAAGGGTGAAGTAATTTAGCACACATTTTAATATGGGAGGAAAATTTGAATGAAGATGCATCCATTTTTGTAGGTGCATCTAGAATGAGTGGTTGTAGTTACTTCCTATCCTTCTTATTTTTATTATTCTTCTTATTTGATCCTAACTCTATATAGGAAGAGATCCAGTGAAGAAAAACTAAAATAAGAAGAATAAGAAGAATTTTTAGCCACACATTTCAAATAGGAGGAGAATTTGGGGAGATGCATCTATTTTGTAGGTGCATCCGAAATGAGTGGTTGTGGTTTCTTCTTATCATTCTTATTTTAATTTTACTCTTATTTGATCTAACTCTATGAAGAGATCAAGTAAGAAGAATAATTAAAATAAGAATGGTAGAAGTAATTCTAACCACACATTTCAAATTAGGAGGAAAATTTGAAGGAAGATGCATCCACTTTGTAGGTGCATCTAAAAAATGTGGTTGTGGTTCTTCTTATCCTTCTCATTTTAACTATTCTTCTATTTGATCCTAACTCTATGATATATAATATCACATGTGATATTATATGTAATATCATATATGATATTACACTATATATATATATATATATACCACTATTATTTATTAGTCCCTATCTAAATATAAGAAAATTACAGCAAACATAGTTCAAGATAATCATTGGTAAGATAAATAAAGACTCGATAGATAAACAAATCAGAGGTCGATACGGCGCATTGACAGAAGCCTATACCTTGTATTGAGATCTGCTGTAACAGACTAAAATACATGTCAGATGTCCAATACGCCGCATCCAGTTTCCTGAATAAGCCATATTGAGGCATCTGACAATAAAGTTCAGACTCAACAAAAATTAAATTAGAGTTTTAATATATTCCAGGGGGCTTCAATACGCCGTATCCATTATATTAAATACGCCGTATTGAAGATCTGGGTAGACAGACTCGACTGAAAACAGAAAGATAAAATGTTTCGGGTTATCTCCCGAACAACACTTTTGTTTATTGAAAAGTCTTTAAGTTAGACTTTCTTCAGATCCTACATTGCTTCATTGACGAGCCACCCTTTATCTCTTCAGCTCATACTTTCTTCAGAATATATTAAATAAGGCTACATTTTCTCTCATGTTTTCTAAACCTATTTAAATCACTTGGAATCCCAAATCTCAAAGGGTTTGAAATTTTTGATCGGGGGAGAGAATATGATTTAAATATCAAATCTGATAAAAAGGGATCATTTTGACTAAAAGTGTAGGCTCTCTCTAATATGTGCTAAACTCTTTCGAATATCGATATACATATGGAGGCGGAGCGAATGGTTACTGTTGGCAATCGTGGAAGTATATCAAAGACCGACCTTCATTTACGTTCTTGAAGTTATAAGGATGGTAAGGTTAGGTAATCGTTCACGAACCCGCCAGAGTCGGAGGGATCTACCCAATGACAATCCACTAGTTAGTGTAGAAGTCCTTAGGTATGATTAAAAAGGAGAAAAGTGAGAATAAAGGAAGAATGCCAATCGAAAGGTGAGCTAATCTTGGAACAAACCCAACAAGGTACTAGTGGTGAAGTCTCGGTAAGCATTGAAGGGTCGAAGAATGAAAAAGAAATGAAAAGTGAAAGGGTGAAAAGAAATAGCCCTCCAATAATTCGACCTTAGAGGTAAACCGGGTTCAATACATATGCTTTGGTGGCTACCAAGGTAACGACGGTATTGAAGACAAGGCGTCATGGACCCGGTGGACGTCTTGCACTAAACTTCCGACTACTCAAGTTCTCTTAAAAGGACTTGTTTTATTCTCACGGAGAACCTCGTAATCTATCGACTTTCTCTTAGAGATGGTTGATATTGAAAAGGAGACCTCTCACTAGTCTCGCATAGGAAAACCAAAGTGCACTATTGAGTCTAGAGCCAAGAGATCATCCATAAATCTCGTTAGGACACACTTTCATGAAGACTTGTTGTTTCACACAATGTGAAACGTAAGGGAATATTTATTAAGAGTCCTACGCACTATCCTCGTGGTATTACCTGAATATCCGAGTGATATGTAAAGTATTCATGATAACGCTACACGCGTCGTTCGGGGTCAAAGGAACTTCCTTTTCGTCGAGCAAGTTTTTCAACACCCTAGGCAGTGAACCTAATCGTTGTAGTGTAGTATTAGGGTGTCACGAGAATTGATATCGTTCTCTGGGGAATAGGAATGCTAGTGAGGAGTTACTACGCTAAGGTTGGGGTTGAGGAAGATTATTTTTTATCTTTTATGTTTTTAGGAAATGGAAAGGTACGAATCTCGGGGTTTGGATTTGGGGGGTTGGTATTTCTACCGATTACGCTATTATCTAATTATCTATTTAACTAAGGTGAGGGTAGTCTATATCTAATTATTGTGTGCTCGTATGATGATTTAAAGATGTGTCTACTTAGGTTTTATTACTCCTTAATTATCTCCTATTGATGGTTGAATTGTCACGTCCTTATTCTTAATTGCGTTATGTGTCTAAGGTCGTAGGGCATGCGTTTATCCCTAACTCTTTGAAACTACCAAAGGGTCTCATCTACAAAATCTCTAGGATTTATAAACTCTAACTCTAAGGTACTCTTTGGATGGTTTAGCCTACAACTACTCTAGGTGTTATAGTCTAAGGTTCACAAAGATTAATCAAGCATTAACTACACAGCGAATGACCTATCGCATTACTAGATCATTAACAATTAAGATAAGAGACAACCAATCAATATTCAATAGTTAAGTTTCATATTCCTAAGCAAACACACAAGTAAATTAGCGGGACATGGAGAACATGCAAGCATACACACAAATAATTGAAGACATAATTGAATTAATGAAGTAAAGCACTTATCTTGGTGTAAGATAGGGTTTGGAACCTAAAATCTTGTACAAGACGACCTTGGTTCGGTTTAGGTTTTACTCCAAAAGACTACATACTTAAAGCGAAAAATTCGGATTCTATATATAAGATTACATTAGACGGCGTCACCTTATGATTTGTGGCGCCGTGGTCGCCGTCATTAGGGTTTCGTCTTGGCGCGTTAGTCTTGCGACGGCGTCACCTTATGCTTGTGTGTAGTCCTCTTGACCTCTCCGCCGTCTGGATCAAATCTAGGCCGTCTAGGTTGCGACGACCTACTCTTTTAAAGCGACACCGTCACTTGTAAATAAGCAATTTGGCTCTTGAGTAGTCACAAAAGTGCTCGAACGGCGTCATAAATAACACTGACGCCGTCCCTTGTATTTCAATGACTTGAGTGTCTCGATTCTTGACTTTGGCCATTTTCTTCGTATATCCGCCTTTTCGTCCAAATAAGTGCCATTCGACAATTTGCCTTCAAGAGACCTAAAAAGTGAAAAGGCGATATTAAGTAATAACGGATACAAAGTGATCAAATAAAGGCTTAAACGACCCTCAAAAGGTACATTTAAAACCTTATCAATTCACAATGAAGATGGAAATCCTTTTAGAACCAACATCAAACAAGCTCTTTGTGGGTGACATGTGAGATCTATCATGGATCAAGCTTGTGATAAGCTGGAAAGAAAGCGATGGGGCGATTCACTTTGAATCAACCTTGTTCCAGAAATGGATTGACTTTTGGAAAACCTTCGATGTGCCCTACAATTCTTTTTCTAGCACATCATTTGCGTTAATTTTTCAAACAAAAGTATTTATGATTGAAACTTGATTTTCTTATTAAACTTTCGTAGTATTGCAAAAACTCTCTCTTCAACAATACGCGATTGTTTTCAAATCAATTTCTCATCAATCAGTGAATCTCAATTCGCTAGTTCACTTACTCCGTGTTGTCTACTTTGAGATGCTCCGGTTTGAAAGGCTAGCTCAATGCAAAACCCATCAAGAAGATTCTTTGGAATTCTACCGATCATAGGCGGATTATCTTGATCAACGAGGAACCGTGGTTCTTGCAACCTATTCAGCGAAGTGAACAAAGACACTTTCGTGTGTTTTATTGCTAATTGTTGTTTGCGTAAACACATAACGATTGGCGGTGATGGAAATTGAGGCGTCAATTCATAACCGTATGCTCGCATCACACACTCGTAATTGAAGAAAATCATGACAATCGAAAACGCATACAACAATGCTTCCGCTACTCTGATGAAAAGATGTCATGATCCAGAAATTATGAGCATGTCGGTCCAAAAGTCACAACATCACATGAAGGCGATACTTCAAAGGATGAGTTGGAGATTTACTTTGGCTGATGATCTCGAAAAAAGCTCAAGATCCCAAGTCAAAGGAACATGCATTTGAAGAATCACTACTGAAGCACAAAGATTGCGGATTTTGAAGAATTAAAGTCTACGAGCTCGGAATTGAACTTTATCATTGAATGCTAGGATACAAATTGTAATTTATAGGGTGACCTCCTTAGGGAGATTGTTAGGATTTGGAAAATCCATATAGAAGAGTCGGTGCCCCAAGTTTAGTCTTGCATGTGTTAGCTCGTAGACTTAGTTAAATTTATTAGTTATTAGTTAGTCAAGTAACACCGTGGAGGACGACGGGTCTTTACCCCTTGTATGCTTGATCCATGACCCATAAGGGCGTTTAGTAAGTTGTATAAATACCCTCTTCCCACAGGGAGGGGTTGGTTGTTTCATAATATTACACACACAAAGTGTTTTCTCTCACTAGAAACTTCCTTCTTTAATCTCTCTCTCTCTCTAAAATGGCTAACTTGTTCTTCCATAATCCCCGACCTCCCGAATCCCATAATCAACATAAAACACGATCCTACAATGTTTTGCGAGAAAATTCGAGTTTTAAAATATTGATTTTCCGTAAACGAAACTTAAATTCCGTCGGTCAATCTGGCGTCATACTTACAACCTAACAACGTCAGGCACTGTAGCAACAGTTTCCCAAATTTTTGTTTTTCTGTTGAAACTTAATTTTTGAAAATTTTTAGAAGTTTTAAAATTCTAGGATTCTGTAAACATTTATTTTGGCAAGCATTATATCTTATTCGCTTTCTAAGATAGTTTTTATTAAATATATTGTTGACCGTCAATTTTATGCGAGGTTTCGTGTTTGTTTTCTTAGAAATTTACAGGTTATGTTGGACAAGAAGATTCAAATGCGTATTGGAAGAGAAGCGTATCATTGATATTATCTTCTTGGAGGAGGATTTAACCGTATATCGTCAATGTTGAGCAAATCAGAGGAGTATTAGTTTCTCATATCTTTTTTATTTTTCCCATTATCATATCTTTAGTACTTTTTAAGAACATTGGGGACAATGTTCAATTTAAGTGTAGGGAGGGAAAACGAGACACCTTAGAAACTAATCACTTACTTGATATTTGTCGTGTTTTCTAGTAATTGTGTAATAACCCGAAAGAAATACTTGTTAGGGTAATTTCAGCACCAAATTAAAATTTTTTTTATGACATTTAAGAGTAAAACTTTAGTATTAATAAAGCGTCTCATGGATAGGAGTTATATAGCCAACACAAATACCTACCACTCAAATTCCACCTCAAAATGTGAGGTTCGGGTTTAGATATATAGGATAAAGGCATTCACTTTAAATGCTTATGAGTTTACCAAGAGTATATAGATTCTAGAACTTGTTTTGTGATGCATTCCGAGATCGCTAGTGAGACTACATTCGTGTAGTTATGATTAACTAAATGATAAGAGGCATTAAGATAACCCTTGTTTAAAACCTGTTTATATAATTACATTGGCTACATTAGTATAGTAATTACCCCACACCCTTGCTATGTACTCATTTTTAGTACAAGATACCCCTAGTTAACCCTTCTGAGTCTATCCTTTTCGCGCGGTTCTCGTGATATTTTGGTGGATTACGAAATATTAATGAAGAGCATTGTTTACAATCCACCCTCAAATATTACACCCAAATCGCCTTAGCCTACCTTGTATGCACTCATTTTTTTGCATTATTGTTGTAAAACCCTAAATTCCGGTTTCCCGTTTTACGTCTAATTTGAAAATTTCAACCTAAGTTCCGAGAAATTAAATTAATGATACGACCATATGATATTCAGTATATAACACATTCAAAATACAAAACGAGTATAAATCCTAAACTTAGCCATTTATATTTTATGTATTCCGAACCTATTATATGTAACAATAAAATTTACAATTACACTTATATACACAAGAATATGACACGTCTTTATGTCCTATACTAGAACCGATTTCTTTTATCATTATGTATATACTAGTTATAATACCTGTGCATGCACAGGGTTTTGACAAAAAAAAATATTTTGTATTAATGATAAATATTATGTCTTTAAAGCTAATTACATATAATTATATACTTATGCACGAATTTTTCATTATTCATTATATCCATTAGAATTTTGTATAATCAAATTTTGTAAAAAAAAATTTGTTAGATAACTCAAGATTCAACTATATTTAGCTGATATAGATGTTGATGTTTCTATTTAAATTTCATTATTGATATTATGATGTCATAATATCGAGTTTAGTTGCACATAATAAACGTTTGATGAAGTTAAAATATACTCCTTAAAGTTTTTAAAATGTTTTCTACATATCATTATATAAATAAATAAAAGTTACATGAGTAGTTGTTATAAGACAATCACATTTTTTTCATATTCTGAAGCTTCGACTTACAATTTGATAATTATATTATCATTTTCAATAATTGGCCGTATTTAATATTCAAATTGTGTCCACATTTGTCATACTTTTAATATGAAATAAATGGGTCCTTAAGAAACATATATAGTTAAAAATGACATTTATAATCTTATGTATATTTATATGTATATCGTTGTATTTTTAAGTTATAAAGTATAGGGGTATAAAATATAAGGGAGTATTTGTTTAATTTTCAAAGTTATTAAAAACACTAAAGCTTATAATATTACACTAACTCTATACAATTTTTAAAAATTTAACCAATAAAGTTTTATTAATTACCCCTCTTTTTAAAGTTTTGTTTTCATAAATTTGACACCTATATTTTTATGTGTTTTCTTCTCAACCAAATTTCTACACCAAATAAACTAAAGGTTGGCAAAATCAATTTAATTTTGACTTTTATTAACCTAATCACGTCGCCCGATTTCGCTTACATTGGCAAAATCAACCTCCTATTGGCCCAATTATTTTTCAATAAGAATGAATCGACAAAATCGTTCTCGAAATAATGTAATCCTTTATTATATAAAGATTTTGAATAAAGATAAATGCATCTAATATGGAAAAGATTGTTAAGGGGAAACTAATCACCTAAAAGTAGGCTCAATCAATTCACCCACTCGTTTATTTGATAACCGAATATCTCCAATTCCTAAAACTCGATACATGAAATCCCATATTAACTCACACGTTTGTAGGATAAGACCAAATATGTTTTCCTTAATGTGTTCATATCATGCATTAAGATAGAGGAGAATTTTCATTCGCTACCTTTATTTTGGTCTTCTATGACAAATCATCACCATCCATCTAGTTTAATCAATGGTGGGATTAACCCAAGATTTAAGAGATAAACACAAGTCAATGTTTTTTTTTTTCTTTCTTTTTTATTCTTTTTTTTTTTTTTTTTTTTTTTTTTTTGTCTTTTCTTTTAATTCAAGTTTTTATAAACTCACGTTTTTTTTTTTTTTTTTTTTTTTTTCACGTTATTCACGTTTTTTTAATTCGCTTTTTCTTCGCTTTCATCGCTTTTTTCATTTTCATACGTTTTCGTCCGTTTTCATACGCCGCCGTTTTCGTCCGCTTTCATACTTGTTTTACGCTTTCATATGTTTTCGTCCATTTTCATACATATTCGCCCATTTCTTACGTTTCGTCCGCTTTCATACGTTTCGCCGCTTTATTACGTTTTGTTAATTATTTATCGCCGTCCATTTTCATCCGTTTACACGCCGTTTGTTTTCATACCGCTTTTACGCTTTCATACGTTTCATACATATTAGTCCATTTTCTTATGTTTTCGTTCATTTTCGTCCGTTTTTAAATGTTTTCATACGCTTCTGAATATCACAAGTGATATTCTGTTATATTATGTGATATTCTATGATATTCAGATGATCACAAGTGATATTATGTGACATTCAGAATATAACTTGTGATATTCTAAATATTACAAGTGATTTTCAACTAATGTTTTGTAACATCAAAATCACAATTGATATTCAGAATATCACAAAGTGAAACTCAGAAAATCACGAGTGGTATTCATAATATCACAAAGTGATATTCAGAAAATCACAAGTGATATTCAGAATATCACAAATATATAATTTGAATAGAAGCTACATAATTTGGAGGTATTTGTTTAATCTTATTTTATTAGCTTATGAGCTTATGTGATTTCGGTTTATATTTCACAAGCTTAATTTGCTTATTTTGAAACTTATAAAAATATGTAAGTTTATATTTACCACGTATAAAGAGAAAATGGTCAAATTTTGGTTTAGAGTTCATACATATACGTCCGTTTTCATACGTTTTTAAATGTTTTCGGCCGTTTTCATATGTCTCTGAATATCACAAGTGACATTATGTGATATTCGATATTCTGAGTATCACAAATAATATTCTGAATATCACAAGTGGTGATATTCAGATGATCACAAGTGATATTCTGTGATATTCAGAAAATCATTTGTGATATTCAGTGATTTTCTGAATATTACAAGTGATTTTCAACTAATGTTTTGTAACATGAAAATCACAAGTGATATTCGAATACCACAAAGTGATATCCAGGAAAATCACAAGTGATATTCATAATATCACAAAGTGATATTCGAATATCACAAAGTGATATCCGAAAATCACAAGTGATATTCATAATATCACAAAGTGATATTCGAATATCACAAAGTGATATTTGAAAATCACATAATATCACTTGTGATAGTCGACGCGTGAAAGCGTAAGAAAGCGGACGAAAATGTAAGAAAATGGACGAATACGTATGAAAGCGGATGTAAACGTATGAAAGCGTAAAACACGTTTGAAAATGGATGAAAACGTATGAAAAATTAACAAAAACGAAAGAAAACTAATGAAAACGGACGAAAACATATGAAAATGTGTGAAAACAAACGAAAACGTTTAAAAAGCGATAAAACGTATGAAAATAGACATAAATGAAGAAAAAGCGAATGAAAAAAAACGTGAATTAATAAAAAAACGCGAATTAAAAAAAGCGAATTTAAGAAAAGAAAAAAAAAAAAAAAAACGTTAATTAAATAAAAAGCATTGAATTTAAAAAAAAAAAAAAAAAAAAAAGACAAAAAATATATGTGAATAAAAAGAAAGACAAAAGACAAGAAAAAATATGGACTTATGTTTACCTTTTAAATCTTGGGTTAATCCCCACCATTAGATCAAACTAGATGGATAGTGAGGATTTGTCGACCTAGTAGCGTGAAATTGTGGTAAAAGTTAAAATAAAGTCTTTCAAGATAGAGAGATGCATATTATCTATTTCCAAAAAAAAACATACATGACATTTCTTTTCTTAAAAATACACGCTTTGACAAATCCATCATTCTTATTAGAGTAAATTACACCGTTCGTCCTTGTGGTTTGCGTTGACGCAGAGGTTTAGTCCTTTGACCAAAAAGTTGCACTGCTCGTCCTTAAGTGTGAAGCGTTATGCGCGTTCGTCCTCCATCCAAGCGGGCCCACTAAGCGGTCGTTAAGTCTTGTTAACACGGTATAGTCGTCATTTCAACACCATAAGGACGAGCGGTGCAAGGATCTAACGGTGTATATATACCCACACACACAAACCTCCTCATTTTTGCCACATACTTTCTCTCTATAAAAACACACACCTCACCTCTCCTCTCTCTCTATAATTTCGGCCACCGAACCCTAGGGTTCAGGCGCCGTGCGGAATCCGGTCAACTTCCCGCGACGTCTACGACCTACACCGCCTATACTAATCGATAGATCAAGACCTCGTGGTTCTATTTTCATGCCACACGCGCAATAAATCCCCCATACGCGCCCTGAATCTAAACTTTCAGTTTCGAACGGTGTAACAACAAGTTTTATAGTTGTGGTTGTACACAGTAATTTTTTTTGGGCAGAAATGTTTCACCATTGTCAAGTATATTTATAGTTGTAGATTGGGTTGGTGTGGTTTTGATTCAATCGTGTATCAATCAAGCTACACGTATGAGAGTCAAGGACTTGTTAGCTTGTCGTACTTTTTTCGAGATAAAAGCAATAATTGATCGGTCCGGAAGAAGCCAAAAGAAATAAAGAAAAAAAGTTAATATGACAAAGACCTTGAAAAGCACTTGGTTGGCTCTTCCACTACTAAATGGTTATAATAAAGGATGTATCATATACATTGGGACCAAAAAGTAAGCCAATGGAGTAATCACGACATTGAATTTCGTATATTTTTGTAAGAAATCGGACCTGTCAGAAAATGAAATAAGATATTGGTTCAATCAGCTCTCGTGCCTATCAAGCTATATATAGCTTGGAAAACATTAAAGGACCCAAGTGACCAAAAAGCTAAACACATAATCAACAATGACCACATTTAAAACACTAAAACAGAATATTGCTGGCAAAACAAGTTGTCCAGATAGCATATTGCAATAAGAAAGTTTCATGCTCATATGCATTGGGGATATAGTTGAGTCGAGGATTCTTGATAAACAGCCGGAAGTTGGCGGATTCCGGCAGCGGCGCCGGAACCCTAGGGTTTGGTGGCCGGAAATTATAGAGAGAGAGAGGAGAGGGTGAGGTGTGTGTTTTTTATAGAGAGAGAAAGTATGTGGCAAAAATGAGGAGGTTTGTGTGTGTTGGGGTATATATACACCGTTCGTCCTTGCACAGTTCGTCCTTATGGTGTTGAAATGACGATTATACCTCGTGTTAACAAGACTTAACGACCGTTAGTGGGCCCGGTTGGATGGAGGGACTAACGGCGATAACGCTTCACACTTAAGGACTAAGCGTGCAACTTTTTGGTCAAAGGGCGAAACCTGCGGTCAACGCAAACCACAAGGACTTAACGGTGTAATTTACTCTTCTTATTATAAAATTCTAATCTCTCCAAGTAAAAGAAAACAATAAAGTTCCAAATCATATCTTCTCTTCAAGGAACAAGATTCAAGGTGGTAGGGGTGTTGTGATCACGCCTAATGTTGGAATCACTCTAAACTAGAATTCAAGTGTTAGTAATTAATATGTAATAGTTAGCTTAATTATGGCTTTTATGTTAGTAATCAAGGTTAGGCTCATGTAGAAAGCCCATGAGCCTATCCAAAGCCAATAAGGAAAGGATGGGAACTTGGTGTGTTGCCTAGTTCCTCCTATAAATAATCTTGTAAACCCTCACTTGAGGGTTGGTTGTTCATTTACATTTCACCTACGCATAACCTTTCTTATATCATACGCATTGTGTGTTACTTTGTTCATCCGATCTCTCTTATCTATATTTCTTCATATTGATGCTTGTGTTACAAATATGGTGACCTAACGATGGTATCAATCGCCAAATAGTTGGGTGAACGATTTTGTTTTTGAAGTTTTTGTGTTACGCGTAACTCTCGGTTCTCAAACTTTCTCACGCATAAAACTCATTTTTACACTTTCAAATCCAAGATTCTTGTACTTTCAAGGTTATTAGGTGTTAAAGTTTAAGTTTTGGCAAAAGTTTCAAACTTTACGTGTATTTCTTGGTTTTAAGCTTGATTTTATTCGTGTGTTCATTTCTACGCGTAAGGTGTATTAAAGTTTTGGATCATCAAGTTTCACACTTTTGTGTTATTTTGGTGATATTGAAGTTGTTTCATCACAAAAATCGGTTTAGAAACATCTTTGGGCTAAAACTCGGTTTTGGAAAATCCTACGCGTAACAAAACCCTAATCTTCTGCGTAAGTTATCCGTGGTTTGATCTTGATTTTCTTGGTTTACTCGGTGTTTTCTTGCTTGGATAAGCTGAAAACACTTGACTTTGGATATCTTTTACTTTGGAATAAGTGTAAAGGATTTTTGGGCAAAACCTAATTTTACGCATAAGCTAAAACTTACGCGTAGAACTCTTTACGCCTAAGCATTTTCTTACGCCTAAGCCTTGTCTTACGCATAAGCTAATCTTAAGCATAAGCTTTCTACGTCTAACTTTCAGTTTACGCATAACTTTAGTGTTTCTCAATTCTTACGCGTAAGCTAATCCTACGCGTAAATATTACTTTTAGGCGAAAGTTTGGTGTTTTTACGCCTAAGTTTTCTTTGCCTAAGCTTGATTTCTACGCCTAAGGATACTTCATCAACAAAGTTTCATTCGACTACAAAGATCCATCATCAACACAAGTTTCAAGATGTCTCAACCACCATACTCTAACTACTTTCCTCACGTGTATCCTCAACAACAACAACAACAACAACTCAGTCAACAACAACAACAATTCAATCTACAACAACAAGTTTATCAACAACAATTTCAACAACAACATTTTCCACAACAAGGAGCAATTCCACCACAAATGGTTCAACCACCACCTAGTCTTCAAGTACAACCTTACACAAACATTCACAATCAACATCCATCCAGGAATACTATGAAGGAACCGTCTTGGTTTGGAAAGATGTGTGAAGCTCTAAGTAGCCAACAATCCATACATGAAGCTGGATCACTTGATAGACCTCCAATGCTCACTCCGGAAACTATGATCAATGGGTGATAAGGTTCTTTAGGTTACGTGATCTAAAGAAGCCACATGGAAAGTTCTTAAAGAAGGTCATCATGGAAGGTCCATTTCGGATGCCTCTTGTCATTACACGGAGATCCAAATGCTACTCCACCAGAGGTGATGTCACCAACATTGCAACTCTTTCGACCTCACTGGCGATGAACTTCTACATTTGAAGCCGATGAGCTAGCAATGCAATACATCCTTTTGGGATTACCCAATCCAATCCTTGAAGTGTTGATGCTCAAAAGGCGCTAAAGCAATGTGGGAACATATTCATCTTCTCATGGAAGGCTGAACTCAATCAAGAAGACATGGAATCCAAAATCTACTTGGCTTATGAACACTTCATGATTGAACCGGAGAGACATTAGAGTCATATCATCATCGATTCTCGGACATCATCAATGACTTGGATAAACACAACATCATCATGCCAAGAATTGTTGTCAACACTAAGTTCTGAGTAGTCTTGGTCACGATTGGGAAAAGTATGTCATTTTCATCCGTCAAGCTAAGAATCTTCATCATGCTACATACGGATTGTTGTACGACTATTTGAAGCCCCACCAAAAAAGTTGACAAAGAAAGGGTTATCCGTGGACAACTGTTTCACCTTCACTTCGGACAATCAACAATTAGCATTGTGGGCTCAAGCTTGTTATCCTCAATTCCGACCTTACAAGCGTATTCACGAATCCTCCACAACCTTTGCTCAACCAAGCGCAACAATCACACCATATGATCCATCAAAGCAACAATCTCAAGAAACTCAATTGGTTCCATACAACAACAACAATGATCAAGCACTACGGTGAATCAATGAAGATCGAAGCTTTCGATGCATTGCAACAAGGGTTTGTCATGATTGCTAGAGCCTTGCCGATACTCTAACAAATCCAACAATCGCATTCGTACCTCATCTAACACAAGGAATCGGTTGTTGTTAACAATGGGCGTGTTGAAGTTCGAGAATCGTGGTAATGTTCGTCGGATGGGCGGTGGTCAAGGGTTTAATACAATGGGAAGGAATAACATGGGTGCTCCACAACAACAAAGGGCTCAAGTGGTTGAGCAGGGTAATGCTCGAGAATGGGGTTAATGGTCTTCGTTGTTATAAGCGTAATGAGAAGGGTCATCGGCTAATGCATGCCCAAAGCCGAGGACAAGAGGCGCGCTTATCACAAAGAGGCTTTACTCTTGGCTCTCGAGGATGAAGGTGGTGGAACTCTTACCAACAAGGAACAGCTTCATGGCGGATCTGATTCGATGATGACATGGAGGACTTGCGAGGCTAATGCGGCGGTGATGTTGATGGCACACATGCAAGCTCTCCACATGAGTGACACAGGCCCGGTGTATGACAGCGACGGCTTGTCTCGGTGCGGATCAAACTTTACTCATTAATGATCGATATCTCGGCCAACATCTACATCCGACAAGGATCGAGTGTTCAACATCGCCGTCTACATCTCATTCGAAGATAATCAAATAGACCCGTAGTTATATTTGACGATCAAGATGACCTTATGGTTACCATTGATAATCAAGTTGACTCGTGGTTATACTTGAGGATCGACTAATGATCATGTTGAGACTCGCGTTGAACAAGATGAACCTTCGTCTCATCTAGAAGTTGAGCTCATGACCTTAATTAAAGACCAAGAATCTCGATTGGAAATTTGCAAGCAATTAAAGGAAAAAATGCCTTTGTTAACTAGGGATAATGAATGCTTAAAAGGCAACTCAACGTTTTCAAAACTCAAGAAAAGCGTGAACAAGGTTTTGAAGTCGCTTTTGCTAAATCTCATCAAAGCGAAAAATCATTAGAGCGACGGATCGTGATCTAGTCGCATCCAAGAATGCTTTGTTGTCTCAAATAGAACAAGCGAAACATGATCATAAACAACAACTTAACGCTCTTACCTTGGAAACTCAAAAGCCAAGTCGAGTTGTTAACTTGTCAAAAGCAGTTCTCACGAGTACAAAAGCATTCCACGAAGCGAATAGATGACTATCTTGAGGAAATTGTCGACTTACAAAACAAAATCAAAGAGTTTGAAATGTTGTTTATAAACATGGTGAATCAATCACAACGATTCAAAGTTTACTTTTAAACCAAATCCAAATGGATATGGACGAATCTTGCGATTACAAACCTAAGTTTTCAAGCGAGCATTCAAACCAAATCACGAAGTTTCTGATGCAGAACATAGAGTTGATGATTCCATTATGAGTGTTGTTGAATATAATCGTCAAGAGGAATTAGATCGAGAAGGCGAGTCGATCAAAATTAGAAAATGTTGTTTATAACAAACCATTTAACTATTCAAAAGCCGTCACTTCGTTGCACAAAAGGATTTTCTAACACACCTTGGGTTATCACACCTACTTACGAGGGTCCCTTTCCAATCTTGTACAAATTAATGGTCCTTTACCTTCACTCGGTGAAATAAAACCATTAGCGAAAAATGTAAAGTTATAAAATATTTTGAAACATTCATTTCGGACATCAAAATTTTGGAGCGTGAAATTGAATTTCATTACGAAATAAAAGTTGAACATTTTCAATCGCCTCTCTGGCGTGCACAAAGAGATATTCTTGAGAAAAGAATTTTACCTCATGTCCGAAATTTGAAAAATTGTGCTATATATTGGGAAAGGATTTTCACAAGGAGCTTGGACTTATGAAAAGAGTTTTCGAACAAGCGAAACATCAATTTCAAATACAAAGCGTAAAAAGAAAATGTTACGAAAAGATGTTGATCGACTCTTGGAAGATGTTATCTCTCTTGATATCCATAATGTTGTGTTATTACATTCTTTTGCATATGCATTTCATTATATCTCTGCGATATTGTTGATTACATTGAAATTGTTGAGAATCGATCTTGTGTCACAAATCAAGTCTTTAAAAGTTGAAAATGAGCGTTTGTTAAGCGAACTTTCAAATGCAAAGCGTCGTCTTCAATGGTGTCAAAAGATTGTCATAATCGTGAACTCGCTTTGCAAAACAAAATCAACCAGTTGCATACCAAAACTCTTTGTCCTAAACTTGAGCAAGCTGGATGACCAAAATGTGTCTTTGAAGTGTCAAATCTCAAAATATGAACAAGAAATTTCAAAAGTGAAAAAGGAATATAGTGTCATATTTGATTTACTCAAAAGACTCGTGCTAAAGCGTCAAAAGATGTTGATAATCATCGGCATATACCAAAGATGTTTTGACGAGACGGACTCACTCGTTACGAAAATCTAGATTTGTTACACAAAATCCATGATCTAAAAGCGAGTTGGTGATACTTAAGCAAGATAGGGATAGTAACACAAAGTAAGCGCACCAAAACAGATTCAAAATGACTCTAGAACATCTAATGACAAACCACAAGAAACTAATGTGCTTCCTCTCTTGAAAGCAGGAATAGTTGCCTCTTTTCCCAGCGCCCGCACTTCACGACCTAGGAGCAATACAAGGAAGAATAGGAAGTTGCAGCGTGAAAAGAACAATAAAGAATCTTTGAAGTAGAAGAACACCTAGGACTTTGAATAAAACTCAAGTTGCACCCACTTTAGATATTGCGTCGACAAATGTAATGGAAAAAGTGATGTAACGAATCTTGAACCTTTAAGTACTTTTGATGTTAAGTTTGAAGCTTCTTGTGTTATATGTCGTAAAAGTATGCTTTCGATTGTCATGATAAATGTGTTGCTAAAACTATCTTGTCTCGTTTACGGAATCCTAAAGCGGAATACCTCTAGGCCCACTAAAGCTTCTAAGTGCGTGCTTGGTAAACCGCCTCTTTAGATTCTAAGAAAAGCATTGATGTCCTATAGCTCCATTATCACCTCCAAGGATCGTAGTACCACCTAGTGCATTCACTAAGACTAAAGCAAAGACTAGTTGGAGATGGCGAAATGGTTACATAATACACTTGGCTTTACATGGATACCTAAAATCATGAACATGTGTGTTTCATCTATATCGCATCGGAACCCTCTAACTCTTGGGTTCCACATCTACTTCTATTCCATATGTGTAAATGCATGTTGAATGCGGTGATCTGAGATCATCCTCTGGGTTGTTGATAGCGGATGTTCCCGACACATGACGAGCAATCTCAAGCTGTTATCAAACTTTGTTGCAAAGTTCATTGGCCTTTGTCATTCGGGAATGATCACCAGCGACTATCATGGGCTACGGAGATTACATCAATGGCAACATCGAAATTAGCGAGTTTATTATGTGGAAGGTCTCGGTCACAATCTCTTCTCGATCGGTCAATTTTGTGATGGAGATTTGGAAGTTGCTTTTAGGGAGAAAACTTGTTTCATTCGTGATCTACAAGGAAGCGATCTTATGTACGGTCAGCGCACATCAAGTCTTTACACAATCTCAATGCAAGACATGATTGCTTCATCTCCCATCATCTACTTTCTAA
The DNA here is from genome assembly GCA_022545495.1 of Chrysanthemum lavandulifolium. Classification (NCBI taxonomy): domain Eukaryota; kingdom Viridiplantae; phylum Streptophyta; class Magnoliopsida; order Asterales; family Asteraceae; genus Chrysanthemum; species Chrysanthemum lavandulifolium. The sequence continues at coordinate 130,884,303 of CM040239.1, forward strand.
GGCTACATCTACAAAATCTTGGCTATGGCACCGTCGTCTCTCACATCTAAACTTTCAAACCATAACCAACCTTGCTCGATACAAACTAGTTGAAGGTCTCCCAAGATTTCGGTATTCTAAAGATCACCTATGCTCGACTGTGAACAAGGAAAAGCACTCGTGCTCATTTTCCTTCAAAGGTGGAACTGACTCACGACATGTGCTTCATCTTCTTCACATGGATTTGTGTGGCCCGATCGGCGTCTGAGGCGATTAATGGCAAAGCGCTACATCTTGGTAATTGTAGATGACTACTCAAGATGGACTTGGGTTTATTTTCTTGAGTAAAGATCAAGCTCCACGAGATGATCATCACCTTTCTCACGAAAATTCAAGTTCGACTCGGAACACGTCGGACAAATCGAGCAGACAAAGGCTGAATTTGTGAATCAAACTCTTCGTGCATTTTATGAGAAAGTGGGAATTGAGCATCAAACATCTATTGCACGTACACGAGAACAAAGCGGAGTTGTTGAAAGAGCGAAACCATGCGTTAGTGGAAGGCTGCAAACGATGTTAATCAATGCTAAACTTCGGATTACTTATAAATTTGAAGCCGTGTCAGCTGCATGCTACACTCGAGAATCGCTCAATGATTACCAAGCGCCACAACAAAACACCTTATGAGCTTATCCACAACCATAAACCGAATCTCAAACACTTTCATGTATTTGGATCCCTTTGTTATCCGAATAATGATCGTGATGACTTTGGTAAGCTCAAAGCCAAAGCGACATTGGAGTCTTTATAGGATATTGTGAAAATTCTAAGGGTTTCGGATGCGGAATCGTCGTACAAAGCGAGGTTATGGAAGCGATTCATGCAAATTTCGATGAGCTTCTTGAAATGGCTTACGAGCATAATGACTTGGAACCGGTCACAACCGTTTAAACTTCCTCAAACCCCATCATCGGTGAACCAAGCCCCGACTTACTCGTCAACAAATGGAAAAGCTATTTGCTCCTCTGTTTAGTGATGATATTGATGAGCGTGCTCGGTGTATCCAATGTTTCATTGCTCAACTGATCATATTCCAATACGATACACTGCTACAACAACTTGTTGAAGAAGCACCACCGATTGACTCTACAACAACAGTTGAACAAAGCGCATCAACGACGTTGAACCGGTGATGATGTTACGAACAATGAAGTACCCCACTGCAGATTTTGATCCAAATCGTTCTTTAACCCGTTTGCTAATGAAGCTTGCACGATGTTGCGGAATCATCTACAAGCCATTTGAATCCTCCCAATCGCATAATGTATATCAACATCAACCTTCCACACATCGTTGGACGAAAGACCATCCTCTTGAGAACATTATTGGTAACCCGAATCAACCGGTCGTAACAAGACAACGTCTTCACACGAGACGGTGAACATTGCATTTATGCACTCACCGTCTGCCAATCGAACCTAAAAACATTAAAGATGCAATGACCAAAGACAAGCTGGATTGAATCCATGCAAGAAGAACTCAATCGGTTTAAGCGTCTTGAAGTATGGGAATTGGTTGAAAGACCAACGAGGGTCTTCGTCATTGGTCTAAAATGGATTTGGAAAAACAAATTGGATCTTTGAAGGAACCGTAATCGAAACAAGTCACGTCGGTGGCTAAGGGTTATAAACGGGAAGAGGTATTGACTTTGAAGAATCATTCGCTCCGGTTGCTCGTCTTGAGGTCATTCGGATATTTACGGCATTCGCGGCTCACATGAACATCACGGTCTTTCGGATGGATGTCAAAGCGCTTTTACGAATGGGAAGCGAAAAGCGGTCTATGTCGACCAACGGAAGGATTCGTTGATCGAGTTCCCGAACCACGTTTACAAAGCGAACAAGGCTCTCTACGGTCTCAAACAAGCCCCTCGGGCGTGGTATGATAAGTTATCATCCTTTCTTATCGCCAATAATTTGTCAAAGGCTCGGTCGACCCAACACTTTTCATACAATATCACGGGAACACATTTTAATCGTTCAAATTTATGTGGATGACATCATTTTGGGTCAACACATTTAAAATACTCAAACGCTTTTTCAAAACTAATGACAAAACATTTTGAAATGTCCATGATGGGTGAACTTACATTCTTTCTTGGATTGCAAGTTCATCAATCACCCGTGGTATTTTCTTGAGTCGGTCAAATATGCCCTTGAACTTTTAAACAAATTTGGAATGCAAAGTTGTGACACCTATGCCACACCAATGGCACATACCAAGAAACTAGATCTTTGATTTACATGGGAAATTGGTGGACCCTACCAAATACCTAGAAGTATCATTGGGTCTCTCATGTATCTAACGACTAGATGCACGATATTGTTTTCTTAGTATATCTTTGCTCCGTTATCGATCGAGACCAAGCTGAAACCCACCTCTCGAGGCTAAAAGAATCCTCCGATACATCAAGGGAACCATTAACTTGGGGATCGGTATCAGAAGGATTACGGTTTTGAACTAATAGCTTTAGAGAGGCGATCACGCGGGATGCTTAGATTCACGGAAAAGTACTTGAGAGCATTACAATTTCTTGGTGATAAGCGGTGTCATGGCAATCGAAGAAGCGAGGATTGTACATCGTTGTCCTCAACGAAGCGAGAATATGTAGCCATGTCGGTGTTGTGCTCAAGTCATTTGGATGAGAACACAACTCAAAGACTATGGTTACGTATTTGTGAGAATCGATGTCTTTGCGACAATCGAAGTGCTATTGCGATCTCGTGCAACTCTGTTCAACATTTGAAATCAAAGCACATCGATCTTGATATCATTTCATCAAGGAGCACGTGGAAAAGGTCTTGTTGAATTATACTTTGTGGTCTTGAATACCAATGGCGGATCTTCTCACCAAAGCCTTAGCTCTGCTAGGTTTAATGAGTTGGTCCACGGATTGGTATGCGGTGTTTGACTCGAGAGGGCTGGATGAACTTTTAAAACATTCTTAAAACCGGTCAAACACCAAAACCTCTTTTGTAAATATTTTCAAAAACAAAATACAAAATTATAAAATCGATAAAACAACAAAAATATTCTTCTATCTATATTTCTTTTAACATGGCAAGTACAAATCTTCCGTCAACACTTTAATCTTTCAAAATTCGGTATTTTCTCGGTCAAGTGTTGAGGGAGAAATAAATATTTTTCGGTTTCATAAAACCTTGTACTTGCATGTTACCTCATCCGGTTGTTTCTTTGATTAATGGTGGTCACATTTACGGTTTCTTGACACTCCTCGGACTCAAATTTATAAAATTTCATTATTTCTTAAGTCGGGGGGGTGTCGTCAAGTTTCTTTCCATAAATCATACTTTTGGTAACCAAAATGGAAGTTATGGGCGTTGGATGTAAATGGTTAAGGTGGAGGGATGAAAGTGTCAAATGCTCAAAGTATTTTTAACAAAATACCTCACCAAAATTTTCAAAATCACATTTACTACTCATTTAATATCCAACCACCCAAATCCTACGCCTAAGAATCAACTTCAAATCCGTGTTTTGATCATCAATTTGTAAGTGATTTCATAATCTTAACATGTTTTCAAACAATGGTTTTGATTTCATCAACATCCAACGGTTTAATCTTGTGTTTGAGTGAGTTTTGTGTTCTCTGGCGTAAGCCATGAACACAAATTCTTCATTTGTGTGTTTGTGTTAATGAAAATGGTGTTAAAATGCTTAAATGTTCATACCATAAATGTTTTCATCAAACAAATCCACCCGAAACATGAATTGAATGATTTTGAGAATTAGGGTTCTTATAAGCGTAAATTGGGTGTTTTCAAATGTGAGAGTTTTTGGTTAATTAGATGGTTGTGTGATGTTGTTTACATGTTGAATTGATCATATCCAGGCTTAGAACTTACCCGAAACATCAATTGTGTGAAAATTGAAATTTAGGGTTTATGTTCATGAGAATTGGGTATTTTTGATTCATAGGGTTTTGATGTTAAAACTTGTTTAGAACAACTCAATAGGCTTCTAAGATCACCCGAAAAACTTTGGTGCATTTCCTATGGCTAAATCTCTTACTCGTAATTCTTGAAAACTAGGGTTTAAGTTTTACGCATAAGATGTTCTCTGCGTAGCTGTTTAATTGAGTATTCATGATTTGAGCGAAAGGGATTGAATGTATGTGTTAATATTGGTGTTATGATGAACTTATTTGAGGTTATTCGGCGTGAAAATTGAGAATCAAGGTTACTAGAACTTCTACGCATAAGGATCACCTTACGCGTAGCATGTTATGCGTAAGAGAAATCTTCTGGCGTAACCTTTACGCGTAAGGTTCTACAATGGGGACTACGGCGTATCTGTGAAGGATATGCGTGCGATAACCTCTACGCATAAGGTTCACTCTTACGAGTAAGCCTTACGCGTAAGGTTCCATATCGCTGCTGCGTAAGCTTTATGCCTAAGGCCCTCTTTTCCTCGCGTAACATTTCTTACGCGTAAGTCAAGATCCTACGCATAAGCTTATGCTTACGCGTATAACCACTCTGTTTACGCATAAGCTTGCAAAACCTCGCCTAAGCCTAGTTTTAACCAAAATTATGAATTGTTCGGCGTGCAAACTTGTAAATAAATAAATCATAACGTCACGAAACCAAAATGTCACTAATAAGCTTAAATGTTTAATAAGTTGTGAAAATAAGTGAAAACTTGGACTTTAAAACTCAAAGTTAATCTACTCACGAAACTTATCACGGCGTCTTTGGACTATTGGACTAACAAGTGACATTGGACTCGTAACAATCATTGACATATCACATTCAATAAATAGACAATAAAATCAGCTGTTGACTAACGTAATGTCTTTCGATATGTTGGTTCTTTTGGCTAAATATCTTTCGAGATCACGATATGGACGTTCAAATGCAAAATGTGGAAGCACCAAATGTTCTCCTTGTTGAAGATATCTTCCTAATGGTTACCCAATGAAGATCGGAAAGAACAACCTCGAGTTGATTTTGATAACTTCTCTTGTTACGAGTCTTCGTGTCGATTGCGGTGGATATTACGAAGACTCACCCTTATCGAACATGCTCACAAACTACGCTCTTGTGCACGAGATCTACATTCACCAATTACGGCATACAATGCAAAGGTCAAAGGTCAAAATGTTGTGCGGTGACTCTTAACAACAAACAAGTCACCATCACGCTAGTGATTTGAGGGCTATTCTTCTTATTCTGTCATCGAACCTCACGAATACAATGCCACTCCAAGCGGAAGAGGTCGTTCTCCGGTTCATGGTCGACATCGGCTATGATGAAGCTACGGGGTAATCACAAAGCACTCATCTGTTGATCTCAAGAACATTCCCGACCATGGAGAACCCTCTACATAATGATTGCCAAATCCGTTTCGGACGTGATAGTGGTCATGAGCATCCCAAGCTCATGGAACTACAAATATTTTGGGCTTTGGTCAACATGAAAGACATAGAAGTTGAAGCTACGATATGGGATGACATGATGTCTTACCTTAAAAGCTTGGCACCAAGATCCGTATATCGGATACACCAAGCTGTTGATCCAAAGAGCTCTAGGGTATAATCACGATATTCCGCGAGACTTGATGATCCCAAACAACACTCCGTGTTGTATGAGCCCACACTCTTTGTCGGTTAAGGACTCAACAACAAAGAAACAAGGTGCGGTGTTGCGGATCATCTTCTTCGATGATATCAAAGAACTTTATTCGTACAAAGCGATATCGGTAGCGGTTGAAGAAGGCAAAGTAGGTTTCCTTGATGAAAAATCCTCGGTACACCTACTAGGAAAACAAGGAGAGGCGGTTTGGAAGTATCACGAGCGAGTACTAGAAAGTATCCTAAGAGGACTCATGTTCTCAAAGGAAAATTCCGTCAAGGATGCTATCCTATTCTCAAACACGAACCGCAACAAAAGCTTACGGACGAGGACTCGGAGGACATTGACACCGGATGAAGAGGTTACCTACTCGAAACTCCCATCGATGACACTCAAATTGTTGCAAAACCTCTAAGTCAAAAGGCGATAAAGGTAAAACCCGGTTCTTGAGCGGAAGAGGAAAGCTCGGAAGAAGAGCCTTTGGATGAAGACAGAGAGTACAGGAAAAAGGTGAAGAATATCGAGACTCCAACACGTTGCCAAAGAGTTCGAACAACAACAAACTCGTGGCCCGGAGGGTCAGTGGTGGTGCACTATCTACACCGGTTCGATGCGGTTAATCAACCCGATAAAGGGGCGGTACCACCACCCACGAACAACAACAAAAGGCGCTGGAGGACTCTATCACTTATGAATTTGAGGAACGAGAAAGGAGAAGTCGAGAAAATTTCGATGAAGATCTTTGAGGTTGCGGCTAAAGAAAAAGCGAGAAAAAGCTCAAGCTCAAGCGGATGAAGAAGCGGGATTAAGGTGAAGAATTGGCTAAATCGGACAAGATGGCGAAGTTGATTATGATGATTTTCTTCTAGATAGTCCAACACGCTCAAGGAAGAAACTTACGAGCCACCAAAAGACCACGAGTCTCCTCATGTCTCATCATCATCGGACTCGTCTTCTCACTCTTCACCTCCACCATCCAAAGGCACAACGGATCCACATCCAAGTCGGTAAAGAAACCAACCGACTCTTGGATATCCGAGCTAAGACAAAGATTGTCAAAGCTATCAAGCAAGTCAAGAAGAAAGGCGTGATCAACAAAAATTTGAATCAACTAGTGGCGGAATCAACTTTCTTCAAAGCGGGATAAGCGAGATGTCAAAAGAAAGGAGCAAATCCGAAGTTTCTCAAAGGAGATTTCCAAAGGGAAATGAGAAGGCGATTAGAGAATATACTCACAAGTTTCTTCTCGACCTTTGTCCTGGGGTGACAAGAGAGATGTTCAACAGACAACTCTATCCGAATCTCATGCAATTGGCTAAGCAAACTATAAGATCAACACCTCTAACCGTAACAATCAACCCAAGTGATCCTATAGTGTTCTCCGATCTTTGAATTGGTTTGATGGTAACACAAATGTCAAAGCGATCGCAACATTTACTTGGATGAAGGTAAATTATTTGAAGCATTCTTTGGAATACCAACTCAAATCGACATGCAAAGAGTAGAAGTCAAGGCCTAAGCGTCCAAGAGATGGCGATGATAAGGATAAGGATAAGGAGCCTAAGCGTCCAAAGAAGTCGGTGAACCCTCCTCTATGCCACCACCAACCCAAAGGACTCCAACACAAAGGCGATCTCCTCCACGTTCTCTGGCGATAAACCTCGGGACTACGAGTTACCACCATCCAGAGAAAACCGGTGATCATTTTGAATACCTTTGGTGGTGACGATGAAGAGTTCCATGAGCCCCAACAACAACCCACCTCTCCCGACACAACAAAGAAACCGGCATCCTCATCAAAGCCAAAGAAGAAGAAGAAGGCGACTAAGGCGATGTTGTCTCATGGCTAGATGATGATACAACCATTGAATATGTTGGTTTTCTCAACTTTGTGATGCTACTCCCCCAATACCAGAAGGTCAAGAAATGGTAGATGGCCGTACCATGGAGCATGTCAAGCTATTACAAGAAAAATTTAAAGTGAAGAAGATGACGAAGGCTGAGCTCAAGCGAATCAAAAATGATGCCTTTCAACTGCTCAAAGATAGCTCCGAAAGTGCAATTGAAGTGGAATACCACCTCGACAACATTGCACGAGCCATGTCGAACAACATCGATTGGCTCAATCCCGAAGCTAACATCGACTTCACCCGCAAAGACAAAGCTCTATACTACAGTTGGACGGACCTCTACCCACAATTGGCCGTCCGGATCAACCAAGATTCCATTCCGCTACTTCTTCAACAAAGACACGGAATTTCTTCTACGGTAGCGATGTATCTAAGAAATCGCTACATCACTTACACTTCCATTCCGTGACAATATACTCAAACAACATAGCAATCGAGGAAGATGCCACCCACATGTTTCTCGACACCGTGGAAAAGTATGATCTTGATGCAATGTATGGGATTCATCAACGGCACGAGCGAAGAATCTACTACAAGAGCTGCGGTACTCACATCAAAGCATGAAGTGTCAAGTGATAAAGGGATCGTTGCTATCAAGCATGTCACTCTCTCGTCTAAATGGGACTACACATTTCTCAAGAAAATAGTGGTCAAAAGACAAGGCGAAGAGGACTATGAATTACGTGAAGCGGACTTTCGAGATTGTCTCTCAGCGACATTGAAGATATGTATCTTGCCAAGGTGCGGGGACGAATGAGACATTTCTCTCTGAGAAATACAACGTGAATACATCAAGTCCTTGCTAATCTTCATCGAAGCATAGTGATCCGAGGCGTGTAGAAGACATACAACTTGCCGTGGAATCGTATCGGGCGTGTTAACCTCACTAAACCACGGCTCGACCTTCCGACATTAACCATCTTCCTCAATACACCCTCATCGACAAACCATTTGGAGTAGTCTACCGTAGTGAACTACACGAAATTGCTTAATGGCGTGTAAAGATCTTCATAAGTTTGGGGATCATACTTGAAGAAAGTCGGGGATGGGTTAGCTTATCGGTTAAAGCGATACAACAAGGCATTGGGTCACGAAGAGATGGAATTCAAGGAGAGAAGGGATGTGAAGAAGATCATCACGCGGATTGATGAAAGGTTGTTAGAAGGGATCGATTCGAACTTTGGAGAGTTTCGTAGGAGGTCGTCGGCATATCTCTCACGGCTATCAACGTCGAGCGCATTCACGGAGTTATTCTTTGGACTACGGATTCTCTGGTAACCCTTGATTTGTTTCATTATCATTTTTTGGATGTGTGATTTTTTAATGACAATGGCTTGTGCACACATAACGATGTACAACCCGTACTTGTAATGAAAGGACCACGTAGTGCGCTTGATTGCCACAATCCTATAAAAGGGCGAAAGCTTCTTACTTTTGAGTAAAACTTATCAAAACTTTCACTTTTCAAAGTTTTGCTCAAAAGAACAAGTACTTCCCTTATGATTTTCAAAACCTCAAAAGTTTATATCACTTGTTGAGGGGAGTATTTGCTTAAAACTTTGTTCATAAATTGTTCTTCATGGTAATCTTCCATAAAACTCGAAATGGACATATTCGATATCAAAATTTCGTCAAAAATAACATTTATATGCCATTTTGAGGGAGAAAAATTATGTGATAAGAAATATGTTGTGAATTGCTAATGAATCTTCGTGTGATAAGACTTAACCAATGAATTGACGAGATCTTAAATGTCATACATCGAAAAGATTTGTCGAAAAGACTTGTCCGAGTAGAATGTACCATTCGAGAAACTCTTGGTAGACATGAACTTTGTGGGTTTGACAACCTTCGAGGTTTGTCCACACCTTCAAGGTAGTTATTAGAGCTAGTTGTCACCTAAAAGCGACAATGTAACTCTTTAACTATGCAACGTAACCGTGTCTCATGGGGATTGTCTATCTTGAGTTGATCAATTCAAAAGTGCGCGCTCTTCTCTCCGTGCTGATTTACGTCAAAATACTTAAGCACGTGTGGAGGGAGTATTTATGCAAAATATAAAACTCTCAAAAGTATTATTAAATGTTTTTACTCATAAATACTTTGAGAGATTTTCATGAAAATTGGTTTATGGCAACATAGGTTAATGGAGTTATAAGGTGACTAAGGTTAGGAATAACCGTCCTATGATCCTTGAGCGGAGGATCTACCCAAGGACACCACCAATAGTTAGAATTAGAAGTCCTTAGGTATGATTATAAAAGGAGAAAATGAGAATCGGAGAAAGAAGGAGTTGAAGAATTAAAAGAAAAGTAAAGAAAAGGGTGAAAAGAAATAGCCCTCAGTTATTCAACTTAGGGCGGACACGGGTTCAATTCATATACTCTTGGTTGTCACTTGATGACACCGGTATTGAAGATCAAAGTCGTCATGGACCCGATGGCGCATGCACTAAACCTTCTTAGCCACTCAAGTTTCTCTCAGCGAAGCTTGTTTCATTCTCACGGGGAACCCTACGTAAACTATCGGCTTTCTCTTAGAGATTCTTTGGTATTGAAGAAGGAGACCCTCTCCTAGTCTCCGCTCGGGAAAACCAAAGTGCACTATTGAGTCTAGAGCCACGAGATTCATCAAAAGATCTCTTAGGTACACTTGACAATTCATCGCTTGTCGTTCAACAATAAGAACACAAGTGATACATTATCGTGTCCTTCACGGATCTTAGCAATCATCGAGAACATTTATGAGAGGTTCACACATGTGATCCTCGGTGATTGAATGGAAACTCTGCCGGTCAACATCAAAGCGACCACGGCGGCGGTCACCGGTAACTCCCGTGGATTACGCTTAGTGTGTCTCAAGCGGTCTCTGATCGTGAGGTGATGCTTGGTGTACCTCGGTGACTCATCGAGCTGTAGATGTATTTGGTACATCGCGTTATCTCACTTGTGGGACTCGGTTCGAGAACGACCTTTGTGAGAATTAGAGTTGTGTTTTCACACTATCTTTGTTAACACTCTCGAAGTTCAAACTTGTAGCGTTGGATTATTTCTAACCCATGTTTTATGTTTTCTTCTTATGGATGCTTGCGGGTGGAAAAGATCGTGCTGATTCTCCACATGCTCATACCTACAACATCACTAATTGAAGTTCTCTCAAAAGGCAACACAAAGTCGAATGATTCTTCGTCAAAGTCAAAGAATCTACAAAGTTTAAAGACTAAGAGAACTACATCGATATTGAAATCCAACGTTAAAGGCGTGTGAGCATGTTGGAGAAAGGCGTGGAACCTTTGGAGCAACGAAGCGGACGATCGAGACAACCACAACATACTATCACTACCATCACAAAGAACAAAGATCAAAGAACAAAGAAAATGATGGCGTCAAAGCGAGAATACTTCAAAGGAAACAATTTCTCTACTTTGGGAGATTGTTCGAATCAAGGCACTTCTTCTCACAAGAAAGAAGAATGTCGGAAGGCGTCAAAGCTACTATTACATCGGCACCTACAGCGTTTATATCATCAATCACTAACACTTGGGGAGATTGTTGGAATCACTCTAAACTAGAATTCAAGTGTTAGTAATTAATATGTAATAGTTAGCTTAATTATGGCTTTTATGTTAGTAATCAAGGTTAGGCTTATGTAGAAAGCCCATGAGCCTGGCCCAAGCCAATAAGGAAAGGATGGGAACTTGGTGTGTTGCCTAGTTCCTCCTATAAATAATCTTGTAAAAACCCTCACTTGAGGGTTGGTTGTTCATTTTCACATTTACTTACGCATAACCTTTCTCTCAATCATACGTGTATTGTGTGTTCGTGTTTGTTCATCCGATCATCTTATCTCTCTTTCTTATATTGATGCTTGTGTTACTAATATGGTGACCTAACAATAAGTATTATGTGATCACTCATCCGTGTAGATTCGTTGAAGAAGACGTGACGTTGTTTCTTTGTGCTCACTTTTCTGTTTGCTTTCATTTCATTTGCTAAGGTACAAATATTTTGACCTTTCTCTTAAGGTTTCTCATGATCTCTTACACATCTTTTGATCTTCAGCTATTTTGGTTATGAACCTTTGCTCTAAACCTTTGTTATGAACCTTTGCTATGAACTTTTGCTATGAACCTTTGCTATGAACCTTTGACTTTGTTATTCTGACGACTTAAACATTTTCCAAACTTTTGACCTTGCCTTTGACCCTTCAGTTTGATACCCGAGCCATTTTCCTAGCCATGAAGGTAACATGGCCATGTAATTGATGCACCAATGGCATGACTCCAGGGTAGTCGAGTGATGAACCATCCCGTCCCTTTTCGATAGATATGAGATATATGCGCATTATGATTATGACTTTGCAGGGGCGTATGGATGCATCCTAGATTTGATTTGTATTTGATTTGGATATGATATGATTTATTTGGTGACTGATGCTTATGTACAATACACGTCTTTCACATTTTGGGATCTAGCTACTCCATGGTTACTTATGATATGATATGATTTGATTTTTTTGGGCTCGTGGTATATTACTGATATTTTCCTTCATGATCTGTTATCTTTGTATGCCTCATGATATTCCCCATTACACCTTATTTTCTTTCTTTTACTTCATTATCATTACTTTGTTTATATATATCATTCCTTTGAGCTTTTTAAGCTCGACGCATTTTCTCTTCTCTGGCGAGGTTATTAAGCTAGGGGGTGGGGCTATCTTTGGGGTCGAGTAGGAGCCGAGTGTGGATTTACCCTAGTCATCTTAGACTTTGATGCCATTGTTTTTCCATTCATGTTGAGACTTAGACTATTATGTTTTTCATAAATTTATCTTTGGAACCTATGTAATGTTCAAGTCGTGTTGACTTGTTTTTCTTTGGTATGTATTTAAGACTTACGCTCGCGTTTATTTATGTATGTTCTGATATGCCACCATAATGTGATACTTCTACCCTTGTCGGGTTGGGGTGTTATAATTGTTATTTGTTAAACCCTTAGTTAATTGTCTAGTTGATTACATGGTTGCTAAGTCGAATCATATCTTGTGTATACAGTTTTGGGATGATTGGGACTCATGGATTTAGTAATATTTATTATGGAGTAATGGGGACGATGTCAAAATTATAATCCCCATATCTACGTAAATGTTTACGTACTCCATGTGTTTTGATCCTCGCAATTCAGGTCATTAGTTAGTTTTTATATATTTGAAAGTTTAAGCGTAGGAATGCAACTCGTAAGTTTTGTTATTAAACTTTGACACCACAATCCTTGCCAAACGAGATGGAAGTGTGTCAATAGAAACCAAGTGCAATGAAGAAAAACCAATATCCGACAAGAAATATTTCATGTCAACTCTCGCATCACGGATTGTAGAAAACAAGCTAGAAGGAACTGTCTTAGAAAAGAGAACATTAAATTTACCCAGATACTCGTTCCTCTCAATCTGGTCGGCAGTAAGAGGTTTCTTCTTCTCCTTATTTGAATCTGACTTCAATACACGCTCCTTCTTCAAAGATTTCTTAGTCTTCAAAACCTTCTCTTCTGCCTTTAACAAATGCTCCTTCTTAGGCTTCAATACCTTCTCTCCCGACTTCAATAAAACCACAACCTTCTTCAAAGATTTCTTAGGCTTCGAGACATTTTCTTCTTCTGACAAAGAATCAGACTTAGAAACACGCTTCCTTTTCTTAGTCTCTGAAACATCATTTATCTGCTTGACACATTTCTTAGCCCTTTGTTCTTTGGAGTCGCTATCAGACTTAGAAATCTTTTTCTTAACCTTTGTACTCTTTCCCTTAACACTCTTTGATTTTAAATTCTTAATTAACTCCTCATCCTCTTCACTTTCCTCACCCCTGTCCTCTTCACTTCCCTCTTCTTCATTAGACTCATCCTCGTCCTCACCCCCATCCTCACCCTTGCCATCATACTCATCCTCGTCCTCATCACTACCTTCTTCATTCGAACTACTCTCCTCACTACCATCTTTATCAGACCCACTATCATCTTCACGAGAACCACTGTCTTCATCCTCTTGCTCCTCAGACGTTGAATTTTCATCAGTAGCGGGTTTTGGTTTTCTAGAAGCTTGAGGTTTGACAGTAGCGGGTATCGGTTTGACAATAGTGGGTTTCAGTTTGACAGAAGGTTGAGGTTTGACAGTAGTGGGTTTCGGTTTGTGAAGGTTGAGGTTTGATAATGCGAGTTTTGGTTTGTGAAGGTTGAGGTTTGTGATGTGAGTTTCGGTTTAACAGGTTGCGGTTTGACAACATGTTTGGTTTGACAACATCTTTCGGTTTGACGTTGTTGATTTTGGAGGTCTATTCTTTATAACTTCTTCCTTTGTCATCTTTGGATTGACAGATTTTGATTGACCTGCATCAAAATTTTAAATGTTAATAACCCGCAAATAATCTATTACAATCATATAGATTGTTAATAACTCTAAAACATATGATTCTAGTAGAATCATATATGATTCAGATTATTATATATATGATTCTACTAGAATCATATATGATTCTACTAGAATCATATATATAATAGTCTCAGAATAATATATAATTCTTACTAAAATCATATATAATAATCATATATGATTTTACAAGAATCACATATGATTCTTGTAAGAATCACATATGCTTCACATGTTTTCAGATAACTGATAAGATATGAGCATAAATGAATTTCACTAGTAAAATCATATATGATTTTACTAGAATCACATATGATTCTTGTAAGACATGATTTCACTAGAATCACATATGATTCTTGTAAGAATCACATATGATTTTACTAGTGAAATTCATTTATGCTCGTATCTTATCAGTCATCTGAAACATGTGAAGCAACTACAACACGCGCATAAACAATCATCTACTTAACAATAACAACTACTTATTATCAAGTCACTAAACCTAAAATAAGCAACAAAACCTGAAAACCTAAAATAAGCAACAAAACCTGAAAACAATCATACCTAATTCAACAAACAAACACAATAAAACCTGAAAACCTAAAAACAATATAAAATAAGCAGTAAACACAATAAGCAACAATGTAAGCAGTAAACACAATAAGCAACAATACCTGAAAACCTAAAATAAACAAAATCTACAAAATAAAGCAACAAAGCCTAAAAACCTAAAATAAGCACCACAATAAGCAAACCCTATTGCTAATATCCAACAAAATAAGTAGTAAAAACTAAAAAACGTAAATAATCAACAAAATAAGCTGAAAAAAACGTAACATTACACACTATTATTCAATATCTAATGCTTTTAATCATAATAAACTGAAGAGAACTGAAAAAATTACTAGAAACAGGTGGAACAGTTGACGAGACCTTTGCTTTATTCTTAATCGATGTTATTTCATGAACTAAAACCATTTTTGGATTGATGGTGACGGTTCACGGCGGGGCGTGTTGTGAGTGACGGTTATTTGATGGTGATGATTCCGAGATGGTGATGAATCGGTTATTTGAGAGGCGGTGATGAATCGATTGATTGTGTGGGTGATGAAATGATCGGAACTTATGAGGTTGGGTGAAAGTAATGAGGTTGGGTGAGTATTAAGTGAGAAAGAAAGACCAATTTGCTCTTGTCATTACATGAAAAAAAGAGAAAAAAATCAAATTAATCATAGCTGTTGGATCAAAGTGGAATGGAAAGCTATGATGACATGTTGGGATCTATGGTATTTTTTGGATCTACAAATAACTTTTGCCTGATAGACAATGAACATCTCATAATTTTACAATATAAAAGGTAACAAGCTAGTTAAAATTTTAAAATAAAAATATTTTAAAACTATATATTTAGTCTGTTTGGCTCGTTTAGCTCGAATAACTGAAACTATTTTTCGAAAAAGCCACGTTAAATATTAATTTTTAAAGCTCGACGCTTTGAAATTATTCAAGCTTTATGTTTTGTTTGAGCTCGACTAAGGGTATGTTTGCAAAATGGTAAATTTAATTGTATGGTGTGGTTATATAGCTATAGCCCCATAACGTGAAATTACATCTTGTATTTTTTCAATAAAAGTGTTTGGTAAGTTAAGCTGTTAAATGTAATTGTAAGATGTAAAATGGCGTAAAAGGACATATACATAATTATAAACAAATGTTTGGAGAGTATATCGGTAATTTAAAGTTTTAACAATTCCAAAATATTTAAAAACTTGAATCGAACTTTTCGTTTAAAAATTATTGTTTGAAATAAAACTTGAAGTTAATGTATCTAAACGTATCCAAACAATTATTTATTTTAAAGGAGATTATTTTATAATAAAAGCCTAATTTCGTAAAAATTTCTTTTAAAACAGTACTAAAGCTCGAAAATTATCGATTAGCTCGTTAAAAGCAAATCCCCACCGAAAGCAACAACTAGGTAACTTGTTGGGCCTACATCTTCGATATTACCAAAGTCACAACCTCCATTTTCCTCTCCAACAGAACAAACACTTTCCACAAATCCATCTTTTCATTTTCATTTCTCATAAAAAAACTCAATGGCTCAAATGGTTGCTTCAAAATTGACCCATAGTTCATTCACATGCCCCAACACCCAGATTGAAAAGATTAAACCTAGTACTAATGGGTTTATTTCCAAAGTTGGGTTTGTTAACAATGAACAAATTAAACATAAGTATAACAGCTGTCGTGTTGTTAGTGTCACTGCTAGGAGACAGGGAGTTGAGGTTGTTGTTCCTGTTACACCTGAAGACATACCAAAGGTTGTACCTTTTTTTTTTTTTTTTTTTTTTTTGAGTTTGAAATGTTAATTAGTCTATATATATTTAGTGGATATCGAAAATATATGTTTAATGGGGTTTAACTAAAAACCATGGTGGAAGGATACTAGTAGCCTACTACTGCAAGCTTATAAGGGCCTTAAATGTCTTATATCCTAACGATGTGGGACTTGTTCTATACAATTCATCTAGTTACTAAAATTGTTTTTAAAGGTTGGCGTCCAAATTGTGTAGAATTGATGACGAGAGTGAACATTGTGGAAAATGGCTTGCGGGATACCACCTTGTTAGTTTTATACCATTGAGCCTTATGGTTGTTGATGTGTTGTCTAAATGTATAAACCTAACAAGGTTGAATCTGGCAACTCATTCTCCATTGTGTCGCCTCATGCCATCAGTTTTATACAGGCAGGACACCACCTTTTTAAATAGTTGTAGTGACTTAGGTTGAACAATGAAGAAACTTGATTACAGTTTAGTGACATTTTCCCCTTTAGAAGTGCTTCAGAAAGGATATTAGAACTAAAAGAACAACGTATGGATAACATGAACTTAATAGAACAGAAAGCTTAAATTGAATTCATAAACGGAATTGAAAGAATGAATGTACGGATAACATGAAGTTGATAGAAAAAGAAACCTTGAATTGAATGGATTTTATAGTTGACCCTGAATATTGTATGCTATATTAGAGAACTTGAATGCTTGTTCGACTTTTATATCTTTGTGGTTTCACTTTCATATGGGGCCACTTGTTAACCAATTGGACTTTGTTTATTTGGTCATTAGATAGCACAGCCGAAATATCAATCGCGCTAACTTATATTAGAAAGGGGAAATTTTACCAAGTAGTAGCTAATTTTCTTCATTGTTTGATTAGTCACTACAACTCTTTTAGAGGGTGGTGTCCAAATTGTATAGAACCTGAGATTAGGACGCACTTTGTGGAAATAGCTGGCATAATACAACCTCATTAGTTTTATGCAACTGAGCCTTATGGACATGAAACTTGAATTGGTCATAAACTCTTGATGTGTCGTCTCAATGTATAAATTAATGAGGTTGGCGTCTTCTTGCAAGCTATGTTCCACAGTGTTTATTCACGCCATTAGATTTAACAGGTAGGACATTACGTCTCTAAAATTGTTTGAGTCACTTAGGTAGAATGAGGAAACTTGGTTATTGTTTAGTGGCATTTTCCCTTTTCAGAAATGCTTCAGATTTCAGAAAGGAGAATGGAACTCGAAACTTGAATTGAATGTATTTTCTTGTTGCGGCTAATTATTGTATGCTATATTAGAGAAAACTAAAACTTATTCAATTTTCAATTCTATATTGTTCCGCCTTCCTATTGGGGCATCGTGCCACTTGTAAACCAAAATGGACTATACTTATTTGTTTTTTGGTCATCAGATAGCAGAGCAGAATTATCAATCACATGACGTTTTACAACATGGTGATATAGCAATAGGCATGTGGTCTAGACCTTTGGTAAAGCGAAAGACAAAAATTGTTTGCACGATAGGTCCATCCACCGACACCAAGGAGATGATATGGAAGTTAGCTGAGGCTGGGATGAATGTTGCAAGACTAAACATGTCCCATGGAGACCATCGTCCCATCAGAAAGTTATTGACCTTGTTAAGGAATACAATGCTCAATCTAAAGATAATGTTATTGCAATTATGCTCGACACAAAGGTAGCCCTCATCTTTTATCCGACTTGTTTCTTTAAAATAGTTGTAACATTTATATCTGTTCATAGGGGCCTGAAGTCAGGAGCGGGACTTACCACAGCCTGTTAACTTAGAAAGTGGCCAAGAATTCACTTTCACTATAAAAAGAGGGGTTGGGACATCAGACTGTGTCAGTGTAAATTATGATGATTTTGTGAATGATGTGGAAGCGGGTGACATGCTATTAGTTGATGGTATGTTAAAATGACTTTTGCAATGGGAATATTAGAAGTTGTATTAATTTGTTTTGATCTTTGTAAGCTCTTGTTTACCTATAGGTGGCATGATGTCCTTGTTGGTGAAGTCCAAGACCGAAGATTCCGTAAAATGTGAAGTTGTGGATGGTGGAGAGCTCAAATCTAGACGTCATTTGAATGTTCGAGGGAAAAGTGCAACTTTGCCATCCATCACAGGTTCGACTCCGTAACCTTGATCTTCATGGTGACTGTATTTATTAGCTTGCTATTTCTGAAGAGTAATAACCGTTTGGACCATTTTGCAACAGAAAAAGATTGGGATGATATCAAATTTGGAGTGGACAATCAAGTTGATTTTTATGCAGTCTCCTTTGTTAAAGATGCACAAGTCATCCATGAGCTAAAGAGTTATCTCAAAAGTAAGCATAATAATGCCAACAATATCTATTTTATAAGATATTTGTATTGGATGTATTATGGGCATGGCCGGAGTAGTCATTTGTTATTAGGCTTAAGCCTCTTTTGTTAGCTTATTGCAATCAACATAATATACAGGGTACATAACTTAAACATTAAGCTAACATAATGGGCTTAAGCCTAATTACAAATGACTACTCGGGCCATGCCGATTATACGTCTAATAATTTGTACTGTTTTGTATTAATTTGGATACAATGTAATGATATTTCTCTTTTGGCAGGCTGTGGTGCCGATATTCAAGTAATTCCAAAAATTGAAAGTGCAGACTCTATACCGAATTTACATTCAATCATCACAGCGTCAGATGGGGTATGTTTCTGTTTCTTTTTGTTAGGATCAGGGGAGAATAATCGAGAATAATCAGTAGCAAAACAAAAGGAGATCAGACAAAAGTTTGTTGTATTACAAATAAAAGGATACAAGATGAGTGAGTACAACTGAAAAGGATTAGCCCTTATCTATATCTATACTACTTTATAATGCATTTAGCCCTTCTAAAATTAGAAGGCTTAAAAATTCGACTTTTTACTTGCTTATTATGGAAAGATATATTATAATGCATGTAAAATTAAGATAAAAGCTCGATCATGAGATAACATGTGTACGACTTAACAAACTCAAGCTAACTTCTAACAAACTCAAGCCTAACTCCCAACCACCAAAAATTAAGATAAGGAGCTCAATTATAAAATGACATATGTCACTTCTCAACTAAAAATTCATCTTTATTTTCAAATTAAATATCTTTTATCTACTTATTTATATTCTAATCTAATTTCACCATATTTTCTAAAATTTTATGCTCTTTAATTCAACATCCATTTTAATATATTTTTATGAGTTTTAGTTTTTATATTTTTAGTGGGTTTATTTTATTTTAATTCAAATTTTACAACTTTAACCTTTATTTCATTTATTCCAATCAATATAATCTTGATTCGTCAAAATCATATATTTTGGGGGAGTGTTTGTGGCGTAAGAGATTGCGAGGGTATTTTTATATGCGGGAATAATGATGTAGCGTGAAAGTTACGGGTAACCCAAACAAACACTTACAACTAACACATATACATTGAAGTGTTGTGAAGCGATTCACTAAGCGGGTAAGCAAACACATATAACTATACTTATCGCATTGCCACCACCATCTCATCACATCACCACTTTCAAAACATTTGTTCGCTACAAAATAGTCATCGGTGCAGCCGCCGCATTCGCGGGTACCTTCTAGTTATACTAATGGCTAATATGATTCAGAAGCTTAACCTAAATATCCTAGATATTTCATAATATAATTTCTACTAATCTCTAGATAATTCTTCTTAAGTATCTCCTTTTCTAGATTCTTCCAAAATACCCTTTATACCAAAATTACTAAACTACCCTTAGGAGGTGAAGTCGCAATATCTAACAATCTCCACCTGAGTTCAACTCTAAGTAACACCATATCTAATTCCAGTTCAAAGGCTGAGATACTAGCGATTTCAAATCAAGCGATCGATTCCCAAAAGCTATCCGAAACAAAATCGATCCGGAACAAATGCCGATAACTTCAAAGCGAACAATCAAATGTTAGTAGAAAAATTCAAAGCGGCTAACAGAACAAACCAATCGGCTCAAACGATCTTCACCGGTGACAATCAAATTCGAGTGACTAACTTCAAAAACACGACAAACGAAGATCCAAATTTCGAGGTGACAAATTCAAATGATTGAACAAAATTCAAACGACACGATTATAACCAAGTCTTGAACACCAAATCGATCTTCAAATGCAAATACCAAATTCAAATTCTAATGACCCACTTATATAATAAGGATTACGGTCGAACATTCAAAGCACCTCAATCCGAACCCGAGTCGTCTTTAGCAACAACCGCTACGATACCGGAAAAGTAACTTTGGTTTATGGCGAATTAAAATTCGAGCCTTATTGAAACAACAAGGTATTTGGGCACCTCTGCCGGCCCCAAACCGGTGATATGTGGATGCAAAATATGCCTCACAAGATGAAAAGGCCCATTCCACTATTTTGCTATCTTTATCGGATGAGGTTCTTTGCGAGGTTGCGGATGAAGAAGCGGCTTCGGTGTGTGGAAGAAGTTAGAAAAGCTTTATATGACAAAGTCGTTGGCGAACAAGTTGTTATTGAAGCAGCGTTTGTTTTCGCTCGAATGAGAAGGTTCATCATTAAAAGATCATCTTGATGCATTGAACTCGATCTTGATGGATTTGAAGAATGTTGATGTCAAGATTGATGATGAAGATGCTGCTCTTATTCTGCTTGTTTCGTTACCTCCCTCGTTTGAAAACTTTGTGAACTCCTTCGTTGTTGGTAAAGACACTATCACATTAGAAGATGTACGATCCGGTTTGCATTCCCGAGAGCTTCGTCATCAAGCATCGGGAACTTTGGAAGATCAACCAGTCGGCTTTAGCAACAACCGCTACCTGACCTTTTTCCTTAAGTTTAGGACAATTGTACTTCCAATGGCCTTCCTCTTTGCAATAATTACAAATATCTCGAGGATTGGGACCTCGAGAACGTGATGATGCTCCACCTTTATCTTTACCCTTTTCAAATCGATATTGACCCCTATCACGACTTGTAGTTGATAAGCCGACATGTTGATCTTCCAAAGTTCCCGATGCTTGATGACGAAGCTCTCGGGAATGCAAACCGGATCGTACATCTTCTAATGTGATAGTGTCTTTACCAACAACGAAGGAGTTCACAAAGTTTTCAAACGAGGGAGGTAACGAAACAAGCAGAATAAGAGCAGCATCTTCATCATCAATCTTGACATCAACATTCTTCAAATCCATCAAGATCGAGTTGATGCATCAAGATGATCTTTAATGATGAACCTTCTCTCATTCGAGCGAAACAAACGTTGCTTCAATAACAACTTGTTCGTCAACGACTTTGTCATATAAAGCTTTTCTAACTTCTTCCACACACCGGAAGCCGTTTCTTCATCCATGACCTCGCAAAGAACCTCATCCGATAAAGATAGCAAAATAGTGGAATGGGCCTTTTCATCTTGTGAGGCATATTTTGCATCCGTCATATCGACGGTTTGGGGCCGGCTAGAGGTGCCAAATACCTTGTTGTTTCAATAAGGCTCAATTTTAATTCGCCATAAACTAAAGTTACTTTTCCCATTAAACTTCTCAATGCTAACTAATGACGATGATGTTTGAAAGGACATATTATTCAAACGGGTTTACTAGTGATGTTACGTAACAAAACCTCTCACAAGACAAATTCGATCTTCCATAACACAAATTCTGATCTTGATTTCTCCTACCTTCAAACCCGATCGAACAGCAAACACCAAACACCAAAACGAAGAACATATCCAAAATGATATCAAGATATTGAATCTTGAAAATCAACCAGAAGCTTGCTTCAAACACGATCGGTTAGCTCTGATACCAATTTGTTAGGATCAGGGGAGAATAATCAGTAGCAAAACAAAAGGAGATCAGACAAAAGTTTGTTGTATTACAAATAAAAGGATACAAGATGAGTGAGTACAAATGAAAAGGATTAGCCCTTATTTATACTAATGGCTAATATGATTCTAGAAGCTTCTAACCTAAATATCCTAGATATTTCATAATATAATTTCTACTAATCTCTAGATAATTCTTCTTAAGTATCTCCTTTTCTAGATTCTTCCAAAATACCCTTTAGACCAAAATTACTAAACTACCCTTAGGAGGTGAAGTCACAATATCTAACACTTTTGTTCCAGTTTCTTTTCCTTTTACATTTGATATATTGCCGACTATTATCACATTGGCCTTATGTTGCTTAAGAAAGGATAAACCATTTGATTGAAGTGTCTCCAACTTTTGAATGATAAAAATCATGACTTGGACAAGATACAATTTTAAAATCACAAGAAAGAGGGAATATATTTTTTCAAATGGTGCCTATTTAATTTGTTACTTGGTTAATTTTTTTTGGTCAGTTTTTGCCGTGACTAGTGCGTACTAATGATGTTGCTTCATTTTAATCAGGCAATGGTTGCGAGGGGAGATCTAGGTGCAGAGTTGCCTATCGAAGAGGTTCCACTATTGCAGGTAACATTTTCTTTCTTTTGTGATTGACATATTCGTTAAAGATCCCTGTAAACTCTTTTGAGTTACTAATAGTGATCAACCTCAATCTGATTGCTTTGACTAGGAAGAGATTATCAGGACATGCCGGAGCATGGGAAAAGCTGTAATAGTTGCAACAAATATGCTTGAAAGCATGATAGTGCATCCTACACCAACGAGAGCAGAGGTATCTGACATTGCTATTGCTGTTAGAGAAGGTGCTGATGCAGTTATGCTATCTGGAGAAACAGCTCATGGAAAGTAAGACTTGTTTATCTGTAGTGCAATATTAAGATATTAGTTTAACGGATAATATGTAAAAAATTGGCTATCTTTTACTTGTCACAAATGATTTTGGATAAAGGTGACAAGTTCGTCCCATTTATCTGTGTATGGGTTGATTTGGGTTATATTTATGAACTCGGAAATAAAAAGTAGCTAACGAAGACACAGGTCGAACACGTCAACAGAAGCACAAATTGTATTTTTAATACATATAAACTATAAAGTCATTTGATTAGATCATTGATTTATTTATGAACTCGGATTTTGGCACACTAATTGCTTACAAAAATTATTTTTAGTTTCTGACAATAAAGCCCCTGTCCCAACGAACACATAAACTCATGTTTTCACCTACTACCCAATCTGCCCATCTCCCCTCCTCAGTTTTTGGTCATTACTGAAAATGGATTGTTATTTACACAAGCATTACCAAGTATCTATGAGTTTGTGGATATTGGGATAACATAACAAGCTAGGCCTTACTTTTATGTCTTCCCGTGCAGGTTTCCTTTAAAAGCTGTCAAAGTAATGCACACAGTATCATTGCGAACTGAAGCAAGCATAGTGGGTGGTGTTACACCATCTAATCTTGGTCGAGCCTTTAAGGTAGATTATGTTTATATATTCTTTAAATTGTGTTTTATTGAGATGCCCATTTGACATTGCTACCTTGATATTTTCATGTTAACTATTGAATATTGATAATTGTTGCTTATCAAGTTTTCGTTTCTTGCAGAACCATATGAGTGAAATGTTTGCATTCCATGCCACATCCATGTCTAACACTCTTGGAACCTCAATAGTTGTATTCACTAGAACTGGCTTCATGGCTGTCCTATTGAGTCATTATCGTCCCACTGGCACTATCTTTGCCTTCACAAATCAGTAAGCCCGTGAAACTTTTAAAACTTAATCTATTAGTTTTTTCTTCTTGACAAATGAATTATTGGCGCAACAGTTGCACATGCACTGTACCAAATTTGATAATTATGGTGGGTAAAGCCTAGAATATACCTATATAAATTCTTTTTACGTTTTCTTTACTTACATCCTTCCACTTCTATAGCCGTGCATGCTCGCCTGCTCTTATGTTACACATTACTCGACGGTTAGGATAAGCATAGCATATGCTTTTTTATTCTCTGTCTGCTATAACTTTGCTACTTCTTTTTTGATATTAGAGTTACTCTCGCACACGTGTCCCTAATGTTACTTATGGGACATGAACCTACAACCTATGGTTTGGCGGGATGATAGGGGCACCTTTGGTACTGTCAGGCTAAATTGTGATCTCAAGATGAGAATCACTGAACCTCACAAAATATCCCTTATTAATTATCAAAAGATAATATTTTATTTCAGGAAAAGGGTGCAACAAAAGTTAGCTTTGTATCAAGGAGTTTGCCCCATTTACATGGAGTTCTCCGAGGATGCTGAGGAGACCTTTGAAACCGCTCTCAGCACATTGAAGGTAAGATATGCTTTAGTATACCCTTTTTTTTGGGTTCTGTCTTGAAAAAGTTGAAAAGGGTACTTTATGTGTTTAATCAGTTAATAATAATATATTAATATATTCCCTGGGAAAAGGTCATTGACATAAGTAATTACTAAGCTGCTCCCTCTAAGAAAGAATTGTAACAACACCTTTCACGAATTTCCAAAATAAACTCAAAATGGTCTTCTTTTTCATGAGTCACGATCTAAAATTACTTATTTGGCTATTAAGTAATCATTAAAATGTTAACCTAGTTAGCAGTGCATTCTTTTTGGACCACGGACTGATCTTATTATAAGTTGTTAATTAACAAAACATAAGACCACTCGTTCACTGATTCTAAATAGAAATGAAAAAATGGGTGGGTCGGACAGTTTGACTAACGGATTATAAATGTGGGAGTCAAAATAGGTACTTCTTATGCTCAGTTCGAAACAGCGGGGGTTGAGTTGACCAAGATAGCTTTTTGACGTTTTTATTGAAATTTTATAAATAATCAGTTTGTTAGTTATGACTTATGATTATATAATTAAAACTATATTTTTGCCAATGTTGCAAAAATTGGTCAACTCGGCCGATTAATCGTTAATCGGTCGAGTACCTTGTCGATTTTTGAAAATCGGTCGAAAAATCGGCCTAGGAAAAAATCAACACTAAGCAGTCAAAAAATCGGCCGATTAATCAGCCGAATCGGTCATTTAACAAAAAATAATAATTTAGGCATTCTACTTAATTTGGGGATCGTGTATTTCATTTAGGGGCTTTTGCATATATGTCCTCCCGAAAATGCAAAATTGCATATATATCCAAAGCATGCATAAAAACCATTGTATTATGTGCATAAAAAACTTGTAAAAAGGATATATATGCAATTATTCACTTTGGGAGGGATATATATGCATTTTTGCCTTTCATTGATAACGCACAATGGGCATCATAATCAGAATTTGAGCCTTTTATTGAGGTTTGGAAACATAGCAGGCTTGGAATCGGTTAAGATTTTTTGTTTGGTGTCCAGAAATACCAAAACATTGCAGGAAATACCAATCCGATTAATCACCGATTAATCCCGACTTGACCGATTACTCGCTGCAGGGTGGTCGACTGCCCGACTACCGATTCATGATTTTTGCAACATTGATTTTTGCAATAGTTATATTTTTTTGGTTAAATATTTTAGGACTTTTTTGCATTAAAAAATACACTTTGGGCGACTTTAGACCCATTTGACTCCTTAGAGATAAATGGGTTTAACTTGCCACCTCCATTTTTGAACTTATTAATGCATCATCTTCCCCAAAGGCAAGAGATCGGTCACTTTTCTTGCAACTGAATAATAGTTCTAATGCCCATTTGCATTTTCCACCTGCAGAATCAAGGGATGGTAAAGGAAGGTGAGGAGGTAGCTCTTGTTCAAAGTGGCAGACAGCCCATCTGGCGGTTCCAGTCCACACATAATATTCAGGTCAGGAAAGTGTAAGCATGATAGCTGGGCAAGCAAAACCTATGCGGACACCCAAGGTTCAGATCTTGCCTTTTTGGTCATTCAGTTAATCCCAGGTTTTAAAAGTTTTAGAGAGGCGTACACTTTTCTTTTCTTTTTACGGCTGGCCCAACTGGTATTGTTTAGATGCCCCGTAATCTACTTGATTGTTAGTCGTGTATTAGCCCTTAAGAGAATCACTATTCCTAAAATTTAGCTGATATTTTGTTATATTGAATATGTAGCCAATATGTATCAAATAAGTTTTAATGTTTAACAACCAGGCCATGTTTTCCAACTTAATGTACTTCCATCTTGTTATTTCATTTGAGCTCTTTGACCATGAGTACAGACTATACTTTATCTACCGCGAAAAGTACATGTTCCATGACAGGTTTGGACTTTGAGCTGGTCGTGCCTTTTGCATTTACCTAAAAGACCCTTTTATGATATTCTATCAGTCATGAGAATCAATGGGGAAAACATAGAGAAACCCTTGGCATTGAGGTGATATCTATTTTAAGAGTCACATAACCATCATTGCACAAAACAGACACAATCTACAAGAATATAGGAAACGGCTCAAGATTTCGCGCTAAAACTGGCAACAAACTCTGTGGGGCGCTAGACCAGATTCTCTGTTCGTGCTGAATTTAGCAAGGACAACACAAAGGAAGTAAAACAATAACCCACTATCAAGAGACTTTTCAGTAATTTCACATTGAGTTATTTAAATAACTTATACAGTATAATACTTTATGCAAAACTGTACTAGTTTTACTAATATTAGAATATAGCCCAATCATTTTTTAAGCGCATATATTAACTAAAACTAGCAAGAAGCTAGAGGATATAAACATGAAGACATAAAATAACTCCTGAAGAATTCAGCATTAGGAGAATACGTCGCAAACAAAGACGTCACATTTTTTTTATACAATCACACCCGAAAAACTTAAGAAATGCAAAAAACGCTAAAAAAGAACAGCTAACTGTTAGATGTTGTGACTAGTACTCCTAAGGGTAGTTCCATAATTTTGGCATAATATAGTTTAGCTTACGTGGGAACTCGGGTCGGGGCGCATCGTAACTAAGGGATTCCATTTAGGGCGAGACAAAATGGGCGGGCACGGGCGGTCTGGTGTCCGAGCCGATTGGTCACGACGACTACTTCACTTATTAGATTTCTACTAAGGGTATTTTGGTCATTTTGGTAGTATCTTAAGAAATAAGAATTAGTATGTCGGTTGTTTTTTGTATGTCAGTTATTTGCTATATAACCAAAACCAAAACACATAACCTGTAACTTTTGTATCTTCATAATAGAAATATCAGTTATTGCTCCAAACCTTTTACCTTGGTCTTCGTGATCTTGGTTGCTGAACTTTTACCTATGCTAGTGCTGCTAGTCTGCTTCTTTTTCTTCTGATTTTGGTTGCCTAATCCTAACAAATTGGTATCAAGAGCCACTAGATGATTGAAGCAAGCTGCAATTGTTTTGGGCTAATCAATCATTTGTATTGGTTGGATTGATTTCTTCTGGTTGATTTCAAGAATTAATTTCTTGACATCATTTGGTTTTTCGTTTTGTATTTGGTGGCTTGCTAATTGGTTTAGTTGAAGATATCAAGTTTGTGGTTCTTTTCTGGGATTTTACATATTCCATTGAACTTTTTGCTTCTGGTTGATTTGATAGTTGATTAGGATTTGGGAATAATCAAAATTTGGTTTTGTGGATTTATTGCTTGTGGGTTTTATACTTTGGTCTTTGTTCCTTGTTCCATAGCAGTTAATAGGTTAATAGTGTTTGTTATTTAGTAGTAAAATCATGTCTTCTCAAACACAATCACCATCGGTTAGTAGTATTGAGAAGTTTAATGGCAAGAGTAATTTTAGTTTATGGCGAATCAAAGTTCGAGCCTTATTGAAACAA
The DNA here is from genome assembly GCA_022545495.1 of Chrysanthemum lavandulifolium. Taxonomy (NCBI): domain Eukaryota; kingdom Viridiplantae; phylum Streptophyta; class Magnoliopsida; order Asterales; family Asteraceae; genus Chrysanthemum; species Chrysanthemum lavandulifolium. The sequence continues at coordinate 130,912,324 of CM040239.1, forward strand.
CAAGGTATTTGAACACCTCCAGCCGGTCCCAAACCGGTGATATGATGATGCAAAATCTGACTCCAAGATGAGAAGGCGCATTCCACCATTTTGCTATCTTTATCAGATGAGGTTCTTTACGAGGTTGCTGATGAGGAAACGGCTTCTGGTGTATGGAAAAAGTTAGAAAAGCTTTATATGACAAAGTCGTTGACGAATAAGTTGCTATTGAAGCAACGTTTGTTTTCACTCCAAATGAAAGAGGGCTCGGCATTAAAAGATCATCTTGATGCATTGAACTCGATCTTGATGGATTTGAAAAATGTTGATGTCAAGATTGATGATGAAGATGTTGCCCTTATTCTTCTAGTATCACTACCTCTCTCATTTGAGAACTTTGTGAACTCCTTTGTTGTTGGTAAAGAAACTATCACATTAGAAGATGTTCGATCTGGTTTGCATTCCCGAGAGCTTCGTCATCAAGCATCGGGAACTTCGGAATCTCAACCCGTCGGCTTATCAGCTACAGGTCATGATAAGAGCCATGATAGGGGTAGACATCGAACACAAAAAGGCAAAGGAAAAGGTAGATATAAAGATAGATCGAAGTCCAGACCTCGAGGGTCAAATCCTCGAAACACTTGTAATTATTGTAAAGAGGAAGGCCATTGGAAGAACAATTGTCCTAAACTTAAGGAAAAAGGTCTGGCAGCGGCCGTTGCTAAAGATGACTCGGGATCCGAACGTGATGTGGTACTATCGGTAGTTGATTATAAAGGTACACTTGTTGCTTGGATTATGGATTCCGCTTGTTCTTTTAATATGAGTCCCAATCGGGATTGGTTTGTGACATATGAAGAATTCGATGGTGGGCATGTCTTCATGGGTAACGATTCACCATGCAAAGTTGTTGGTATTGGAACAATTCGTATTAAGATGCATGATGGAGTTGTTAGAACACTCACTGATGTTCGCCATGTTCCAGATCTTAAGAAGAATTTGATCTCACTAGGTATGTTGGACTCGAAAGGTTTCAAATACACTAGTGAGAATGGTGTACTTCGTGTTTCGAAAGGTGCTTTGGTGGTTATGAAATCAATCAAAGGTACTTCTTCTCTTTACACTTTACAAGGTGAAACAATTACAGGTTCCTCTTCTGTATCTTGTTCAGAGAAAAGTAATTCAGATTTGACGATGTTGTGGCATATGCGCCTTGGACACGTGAGTGAAAAAGGTATGGTTATATTGAGCAAGCAGGGACTACTTGGCAGTCACAAGGTGGCTAACTTGGAGTTTTGTGAGCATTGTGTCATCGAGAAACAAAAGCGGGTGAGTTTCTCGAAGGCAATTCATCAGACGAAGGCGACTCTTGATTATCTTCATGCGGATTGTTGGGGTCCTTCTCGAGTACCTTCTCTCGGTGGTGCTCGATATTTTTTTTCAATCATTGATGATTTCTCAAGAATGACGTGGGTGTTTATGATGAAACACAAGAGTGAGGCGTTTGAGAAATTTAAGCATTGGAAGATTCTGATTGAGAACCAAACTGGAAGGAAGATCAAGCGTCTTCGAACTGATAATGGTTTGGAGTTTTGTTCAAGAGAGTTTGATGACTTTTGCAGAGATGAAGGAATTGCTAGGCATTATACGGTTCGTTACACTCCTCAACAAAACGGGGTAGCTGAAGGAATGAACAAGACTCTATTAGAGAGAGCTCGATGCCTACTGTTGAATGGCGGATTAGATAGAAGTTTTTGGGCTGAAGCACTCAATACGGCTTGCTATCTAATCAATAGGTCTCCTGCCACCGCTATTGATTGTAAGACTCCAATTGAAGTTTGGTCTGGAAAGCCCGCAGATTATTCAAAGCTTCGTGTTTTTGGATGCCCCGTGTATTATCATGTTAGTGAAGGAAAGTTAGATCCGAGAGCCAAGAAAGGTATTTTCATGGGATACGGTGATGGGGTTAAAGGTTATCGAATTTGGTCACCATCTGAAAGAAGAGTCATTCTTAGCCGAGATGTGACATTTGATGAGGATTACTTGTTTCGTGTGAAACACGATCCAGCTGAATCGAAGCTTCAAGAGGGTGTTCCCGAAAAGGTGGAGGAAGTTCCTAAACAGGTGGAGCACGTTGTTCCAGGAGATATGGATCACGATGCTACTTTACCAGTAGTTGATACAAATGATCAACCAAATTCACCACATTTGGAACATGAGCAAGATAGGTCTATAGCCCATGATAGACCTCGTAGAAATGCAAAAGCTCCTAGTCGATTTGGCTTTGAGGACTACGTCGCATACGCATTTCAAGTAGCTGAAGAGGTGGAGTCTCTCGAACCGGCTACTTATCAAGAAGCTATTACTTCTAAAGAGTCTAATATGTGGATTGCGGCTATGGGTGAAGAGATAGAATCTCTTCATAAGAACAATACATGGGAATTGGTGAAACTACCTGAACGAAGGAAATTTATTGGTTGTAAGTGGGTTTTCAAGATGAAAACCGGCTTACCGGCCTCGGACATCATTAGATTCAAGGCACGTTTGGTCGCGAAGGGATATTACCAAAAGGAGGGAATCGATTACAATGATATTTTCTCCCCAGTGGTACGTCATGCATCTATTCGGGTGTTACTATCATTGGTAGCACATCACGACTTGGAGTTAGAACAATTAGATGTAAAGACCGCATTTCTTCACGGTGACCTTGAGAAAGAAATTTATATGAGCCAACCCGAAGTTTCGTTGTTCAAGGAAAAGAAGACTAAGTTTGTAAGCTTCGAAAATCTCTTTATGGTTTGAAACAGTCGCCAAGACAATGGTACAAGAGATTTGATAGCTTTATGTTAAATCATGGTTTTAGTAGAAGTTCTTATGATTGTTGTGTCTATCATAAAAAGGTACCGTCTGGATCACTTATCTACTTGCTCTTGTACGTTGATGATATGCTCGTAGCGGCTAAAGACATAGATGAGATTAATAAGTTGAAGATTCTTCTCAACACAGAATTTGATATGAAAGATTTGGGAGCAGCTCGAAAGATTTTGGGTATGGAAATCATTTGAGATCGAAAACATAGTAAGCTTTTCTTATCACAGAAAAGTTACATCGAGAAGATTGTGACAACTCGCACTTTCAGGTCATTTCTCGACACATTTCATGTCTCATTATTTCAACATTTTAGTAAACTTGGTTTACTTGTTTCAAATTCGCGTAACCTTGGAGGTTTAGCGGCGAATTCATGATCATGACATCACGTACATTTCATATGGACTATGTTTAGTCTACATTTCATTGACATCATGTGTACCTCATTAGTACATGCACGACATCTCATTTCACCCTTCAACGCGTGATTTTTATATTTATTAATCTTATCGCGTGAGTTTTATTTTGATTATTAACCGTTACTTTCAAAAATGATCCCGAGGTATTTTTAAACTCACATTTAGTTTATAAAACTATGTTTTTAGTTTCCTAGTGTTTCACATTTATTTGGTATTTTAAATCGTTAACGTTTAATTATTACGTCGTTTTCTTAAAATCTTCGATAAATATTTTATCACCCGATTTTCACGAGGAAAGTATTTTTACAATTTTATCACCTCAATATAATCTATTTTGATTTAACAAAAACTCACTTGTACATTTTCTACATTCTACTTTACTTTACATACAATTTCCTTTACAAGTCTTACAAATTAAAACAAATATCTACAAGTAAATGATTTAAAAAAAAAAAAAAAAAATATAATAAGGGTAGACAACCCTTCCCCAAAACCGGCCATAGGGAGGAAGTCTTAATTGGGTATGGTTTTCTTATTTCTTGTCTCTAATTATTCACCTCATGTACAAAAGTCTTACACTCCAAAATAATTCACATACTTCTCATAGTTTCAAAGGTGTAAAATATTTTCCTCTCTCTCTTGAGTCCAAGAACCGCCATCAACATACAAAGCAAAGGGATCAAAATTTTTCATCTTCAAGTGTGTTTTACAACCTAGAACATATCCTCTTTATGGTTTTGAAATAAAACCAAGGATATTTAAGATAAACCTTGTTACCTACACCTCTTCATATCACTAGTAAGCATGTTTTTTATCATCCTTATGTTTCCTTATCATTTTATATGATTCTTATCATTTTGAAGCTCATGTGCATGTATTGTAGTTTATACCATTTATTTCTTGATTTTTAAGGTTTTATATACATAATAGTCATCCTATAATTATTCCCAAGTTAATCTTTGGTCTTGATGGTGATTAGGAACCCATGACACCCTAAGAAGGTGTATGGTAGGATTATGTTAGCTTTGGAGTTGATTTGAAGGGATTAGAATAGGTTTTGTCCGAGAAAACTATTTTCGTAAACTCTATTTTGTAATCTGTCCTTAAAATGAAATTCTGGAAAACCCACTGATGGGACGACCTTTTGGCCTTGATTTTAGAAAATATACTTTAAAAGCGAATCCGTGGCCGCTTGAGCGGATAAAACGGAGTTATAACGAAGCCGTGGTGAATTTTTAAAGTTTGACACCGACAAGTATTATTTTCTGAAATTGACAGCTTGCTGTTTTGAGTGTTTTCGGGTCAAAAACGAGCCTTAAGCTTCACAAATTATTTCGACTTCTCAAAAATATATTAGTTTACTTCGATACGAAGCTAAGGACATATTTTACGTAGAAAACGGAGTTAAAACGACAAATCTATGGCCATTTTCATAAAGTTGCCGTAAAGAATTAATTTCTGAAAATTATATTATTTTGACGTAACAAGTTTTTCATTAGCTCTATCGTCCATGTTTGCGGCAGTTTTTACCCATGATGCAAAACTTTTCATAACGAAGTGTCTTCTAGTAAAATCAAGTTCATCGGCCATATTTTTCAAAACAAAAAGCCGTTTGTCAAGCGGAGTCATGGTTATTTATTTACGGATGTTCAAACATTGGCGAAACTCATTTACGCACACCATTAACAAAACCACCGACTTTAGCCTTTGATATCTTTATGATCGAGACCTTTTGAACGAAAACTCCTGAACTGAAACTTTTAGATATCGATACAAACTTTCCAAAACCGTCGAGTTCGTTCTCTAACGATCGGCGTACACCGCTTTTACGACCACTTTTCCGGAGCCATTTTATTGATTTCATGATTTTTCGACGACATTGTTTTGCGACGAAAATGGTAATTCACCAAAATCATTATAAAACCATTGTAGGATGACATTTTGACGTAAAACACGTAAAGTCATTTTGATGGGTCAAGGCGTCAAAGAGTATTTTTCAAGACAGTAATATTTTCAAAAACCCGTAAATGGTATAAATAACATACGAAGTGCATGCATAGCATTACATTGCAACTCATGACATATCATATCATTCGTCATAGGTCGCGGATAACGCATCTCATTATACCGCAGTTGTACTCACTCTTGTCATCTCGTAGTTTACCAAGTGAGTTCCATAGCCCCACTTTTCTTGTTTTAATGCTGTTATTAAACTCTTTGGGGGAGATACATGCTCAAACTGTTTTCATTTACTTTCACAAGTACTTTACATTTAAGGATTCTTGTGAGTTTCGTAGCCCTGCTTTTACTTGTTTTCATAAGCTGTTTTGGGGAGATGCATGCTCAACTATTTTATGACTATCATGATTATTTGAAACTACTTGCTTAACTAAATTGAGTGTTTAGCCATATTCTACATCATATTATCATTGGATGAAGGTCTTGGGATTATCATTGGGTGAAGGTCTTGGGATTATCATTGGTGAAGGTCTTGGGATTATCATTGGGTGAAGGTCTTGGGATTATCATTAATTTGAATGTCTTGGGATTATCATTATGTTAAGTAAACATTGATACATTAGGTTATGCACTATTACGTGAATTCATTTGACATCATATGTTTGGAACATAAACTACACATATCATGGCAATGGGTTGTGAACACACAGTTGCAAGTTTTGTATGGGCGGGACTTGGGCGGGTGGATTCACAATGCCTTTCTTTGCATAAACGATTTCTAAAGGCTTTACATTTCAAAACAAACTCTATGAACTCACTCAACCTTTGTGTTGACACTTTTAGCATGTTTTAATCTCGGTATCTAAGGCTTGCACTTCATGACATGCATTTGGACACATCATGGAGTCGCGATGACGACGCGTCTCACTGGGTTTTCGTATTTTAAAACATCGTTTGAATTGTAACAAACTTATTTTCATACAAGTTGATTTCCATTTGGGACCTACTTTGTAAACTCGATTATTTATTTAAATCAAACGATGTATTTTCCAAAGCGACACTTTAGGTCGTTCAATATAACTGTGATGTGGTGCTATGACGATTGATCCCCGTGAATTCCATTCGGCGCAAAGCATGTAAATTGGGGTGTGACAGATTGGCATCGAGCTTGATTATAGAGAACTAGGTTGCATCATTGACCCTAGACTATAACTACATTATCATAGCATCTCATCATTTCATCATAAGTGAATGTTCACTTTACATGCGGTTTTACGTACATTTTCGAGTTACTTACTTTCATTTCACAACGATTGTCACATGGATGCCCTTAAATACTCATCCCATTATCTTTTCTCATACTCTTATGTGGAGAATTCCTTGTTATTCCCTATCACAATTTTATATCGGTGATTCATCACCGATAACGTCGAATGCGAGATAAACCTTTATATAGGTGAAGTCACTCTCACTCCTTTGTTTCACCACTAACATGTCGAGTTACACTTTATTCACACATTAAGTCTCTAAACCATCATTCATTGAAGTGCTTACAACACCTCATAACCCATCTTTTCGGAAACCGACGATCATTTTGAAACATAACCTCAAACTTATCATTTCTTATCACATCTCTTTAGCGCTTATTATTAACATCGAATTTTGCTCGTCTCACATTTTCTCTTGTTTTGAAGAAGATATGGCACCAAGAAAGCTACGAGTTGAAATGACCCAAGCGGCTATCTGAAGTTAGTGAATGATAGCATTGCAAATGCTCTAAGAGTTGAAAGGAAGCGGTGGGCTGCTGGCTTCTTCGAGGCCACGGCTTCTTGAAGCCGCTAGACTAGTCACCTCTTGGTAATCTTGGAGGATCCGGGGTTAAGAAATGCTCGTACAAAGATTTCAAAAGTGCGGAACCCACTAAGTTTCGAGGTACCGAGGAGCTACTGACTATGGTTAGATGGTTTGAAAAGTTGGAATCGGTATTCTTGCTTTGTATGCTGTCCGGATGATGATGGTTAAGTATGCTACGAGTACTTTACTCGATGGAGCGTTGTCATGGTGGAATTCTTACGCTCAACCAATTGGTATGGAGAATGCTTTTAAGCTTACGTGGGAAGAATTTAAGGTCTTGGTGACTAAGAAGTTTTGTCCTCGAGTAAATCAAAAAGTTGGAGACGGAGTTCTATGAATTAGTAACCATTGGGTGCGATATTGACACTTACATTCGGAGATTCCAAGAATTGGGCTGTGTTATGCCCGTCCATGGTTTCGATAATGAGAAGTTGTTAGAGGCTTTCATTGGGGACTTCGAAATGATTCAAGGCGATGTGACTTCTTCCGACCCAAAACGATTGAGGAAGCTATTCGATTAACTCAAAAGCTCATGGCCCGTGTAGTGAAGAGAGGCAAGTACACCAACACCAACCAAAACAACAACAACCCCAACAATCGCACCAACTACTACAATAATCAAAACAACAACAACAACGACGATAACCAAATCAACCACAACAAAAGAAAATGGGAAAATGACCAAGGAGGTTACAATAACAACAACCAAAACCGTAATAATAACCATCATCAACAACGAATAGAGGCAAGAGGCGCAATGGTTTATGTTGCTACACCAATAGGCGAGAGGTTATCTTTGGAACCTACCCACTATGTAATCGATGTAAGTATCATCACACGGGTCTTTGTCACATTAAGTGCTACAAGTGTCAAAACTAGGACACCATGCCGAAATTGTAGAGGCAAGACTATAGTTACGTGCTTCGGATGTGGGAGCAAGGACACTATCAAGTCAATGTCTTCAAAACCAAGGTCAACAAGTCGAAGGTGCTCATGGGAATGTATATATGTTAGAAGGAGGAGGAGGAGCTCGTCAAGGTATCAACGACGGAAGGCGAAGAAGTTCGAAACTAATGTCTTATTTCTCCTTATGTACTATGTTGTACTAATTTTATGTCTTCCATCGTATCCGAATCTTTATAACTTAACGATGTACTACTTTTGCTAAACTACCCGTTGTAAAATATTCTTATCTATCGTACTTTATTTTCTTTCCGATTTGTTATCATTTACGTGGGTCTTTATTCTTGTTACTTTAACTATTATTTTAACGACACTTCTCCATGTCTTTTCTCCTCGATGTTCATCATAATTTTAACAACAGTTGACCCAACACCAAACAACATATGAGTCGATTAGTCCAAGCATTGCATAGTTACTCCTAAATTATACATAGCCCGATCACCTATGTCTAATTCGGGAAGAATCATGCAATGAAGGAGTAGTAGTCTTATATGAGTAAGCAATTCCGTGTCGAGCCAAATTTTCAAAGATTTTCTTCAAAACCACTTGTTTCGGTTTGATCCGCGTGGCAGTTCTTGTTTGATGAGTTGCAAAGATCGAGCTAGAAACAAGTTGTTACCTAAAACGATTTAGCCTAATCTCATGACAGTTCTTGTTTGATGAGTTGTGAGATTAAGTAAAATCGGTTACCACAAAGTCTTTTGAGGGTTTTGCTCGGGAATGGGAAAGTTTGCTACCTCAAACCCTAAACCGTTAGACCTAATAACGATGAATTCGAGGATGAATTCCTTTTTGATGGGCGAATGTGACAACTCGCACTTTCAGGTCATTTCTCGACACATTTCATGTCTCATTATTTCAACATTTTAGTAAACTTGGTTTACTTGTTTCAAATTCGCGTAACCTTGGAGGTTTAGCGGCGAATTCATGATCATGACATCACGTACATTTCATATGGACTATGTTTAGTCTACATTTCATTGACATCATGTGCACCTCATTAGTACATGCACGACATCTCATTTCACCCTTCAACGCGTGATTTTTATATTTATTAATCTTATCGCGTGAGTTTTTATTTTGATTATTAACCGTTACTTTCAAAAATGATCCCGAGGTATTTTTAAACTCACATTTAGTTTATAAAACTATGTTTTAGTTTCCTAGTGTTTCACATTTATTTGGTATTTTAAATCGTTAACGTTTAATTATTACGTCGTTTTTCTTAAAATCTTACGATAAATATTTTATCACCCGATTTTCACGAGGAAAGTATTTTTACAATTTTTATCACCTCAATATAATCTATTTTGATTTAACAAAAACTCACTTGTACATTTTCTACATTCTACTTTACTTTACATACAATTTCCTTTACAAGTCTTACAAATTAAAACAAATATCTACAAGTAAATGATTTAAAAAAAAAAAAAAAAAAAATATAATAAGGGTGAGACAACCTCCCCAAAACCGCCATAGGGGAGGAAGTCTTAATGGGGTATGGTTTTCTTATTTCTTGTCTCTAATTATTCACCTCATGTACAAAAGTCTTACACTCCAAAATAATTCACATACTTCTCATAGTTTCAAAGGTGTAAAAATATTTTTCCTCTCCTCTCTTGAGTCCAAGAACCGGCCATCAACATACAAAGCAAAGGGATCAAAATTTTTCATCTTCAAGTGTGTTTTACAACCTAGAACATATCCTCTTTATGGTTTTGAAATAAAAACCAAGGATATTTAAGATAAACCTTGTTACCTACACCTCTTCATATCACTAGTAAGCATGTTTTTTTATCATCCTTATGTTTCCTTATCATTTTTATATGATTCTTATCATTTTTGAAGCTCATGTGCATGTATTGTAGTTTATACCATTTATTTCTTGATTTTTAAGGTTTTATATACATAATAGTCATCCTATAATTATTCCCAAGTTAATCTTTGGTCTTGATGGTGATTAGGAACCCATGACACCCTAAGAAGGTGTATGGTAGGATTATGTTAGCTTTGGAGTTGATTTGAAGGGATTAGAATAGGTTTTGTCCGAGAAAAACTATTTTCGTAAACTCTATTTTGTAATCTGTCCTTAAAATGAAATTCTGGAAAAACCCACTGATGGGACGACCTTTTGGCCTTGATTTTTAGAAAATATACTTTAAAACGAATCCGTGGCCGCTTGAACGGATAAAAACGGAGTTATAACGAAGCCGTGGTGAATTTTTAAAGTTTGACACCGACAAGTATTATTTTCTGAAATTGACAGCTTGCTGTTTTGAGTGTTTTCGGGTCAAAAACGAGCCTTAAGCTTCACAAATTATTTCGACTTCTCAAAAATATATTAGTTTACTTCGATACGAAGCTAAGGACATATTTTACGTGAAAGCGGAGTTAAAACGACAAATCTATGGCCATTTTCATAAAGTTGCCGTAAAGAATTAATTTCTGAAAATTATATTATTTTGACGTAACAAGTTTTTCATTAGCTCTATCGTCCATGTTTGCGGCAGTTTTTACCCATGATGCAAAACTTTTCATAACGAAGTGTCTTCTAGTAAAATCAAGTTCATCGGCCATATTTTTCAAAACAAAAAGCCGTTTGTCAAGCAGAGTTATGGTTATTTATTTACGGATGTTCAAACATTGGCCGAAACTCATTTTCTGCACACCATTAACAAAAACCACCAACTTTAGCCTTTGATATCTTTATGATCGAGACCTTTTGAACGAAAACTCCTGAACTGAAACTTTTAGATATCGATACAAACTTTCCAAAACCGTCGAGTTCGTTCTCTAACGATCGACGTACACCGCTTTACGACCACTTTTCCGAGCCATTTTATTGATTTCATGATTTTTCGACGACATTGTTTTGCGACGAAAAATGGTAATTTCACCAAAAATCATTATAAAACCATTGTAGGATGACATTTTGACGTAAAAACACGTAAAGTCATTTTTGATGGGTCAAGACGTCAAAAGAGTATTTTTCGAAGACGAGTAATATTTTCAAAAACCCGTAAATGGTATAAATAACATACGAAGTGCATGCATAGCATTACATTGCAACTCATGACATATCATATCATTCGTCATAGGTCGCGGATAACGCATCTCATTATACCATGATGTACTCACTCTTGTCATCTCGTCGGTTTACCAAGTGAGTTCCATAGCCCCACTTTTCTTGTTTTAATCTTGTTATTAAACTCTTTGGGGAGATACATGCTCAAACTGTTTTCATTTACTTTCACAAGTACTTTACATTTAAGGATTACTGTGAGTTTCGTAGCCCCTGCTTTTACTTGTTTTCATAACTGTTTTGGGGGAGATGCATGCTCAACTATTTTTATGACTATCATGATTATTTGAAACTACTTGCTTAACTAAATTGAGTGTTTAGCCATATTCTACATCATATTATCATTGGACTGAAGGTCTTGGGATTATCATTGGGCTGAAGGTCTTGGGATTATCATTGGGCTGAAGGTCTTGGGATTATCATTGGGCTGAAGGTCTTGGGATTATCATTGGGCTGAATGTCTTGGGATTATCATTATGTTAAGTAAACATTGATACATTAGGTTATGCACTATTACGTGAATTCATTTGACATCATATGTTTGGAACATAAACTACACACATATCATGGCAATGGGTTGTGAACACACAGGTTGCAAGTTTTGTATGGGCGGGACTTGGAACTGAGTGGATTCACAATGCCTTTGCTGCATAAACGATTTCTAAAGGCTTTACATTTCAAAACAAACTCTATGAACTCACTCAACCTTTGTGTTGACACTTTTAGCATGTTTTAATCTCAGGTATCTAAGGCTTGCACTTCATGACATGCATTTGGACACATCATGGAGTCGCGATGACGACGCGTCTCACTTGGGTTTTGCGTATTTTAAAACATCGTTTGAATTGTAACAAACTTATTTTCATACAAGTTGATTTCCATTTGGGACCTACTTTGTAAACTCTGATTATTTATTTAAATCAAACGATGTATTTTCCAAACGACACTTTAGGTCGTTCAATATAACTGTGATGTGGTGCTATGACAGTCAATCCCCAGGAATTCCATTCCGCTGCAAAACAGGTAAATTGGGGGTGTGACAAAGATTATTTCTCGTTTTGGCATGAGTTCGGCAAAATCGGTAAATACTCCTTCCTCGGCAAATTTCCGTTTATCTACTAGCAGAGATAAAGTATATGTCCCGAATACCCTACACTAGTGTTGTTGGGAGTTTTATGTATGCTATGGTTTGCACAAGGTCGGATATAGCTCACGCGATGAGTGTAGTGTCTCGCTATATGGCTCATCCCGAAAAAGAGCATTGGAATGCAGTGAAACGCATTTTTCGTTATTTGAAAGGGACATCTGATGTTGGCCTTATTTACGATGGTGAACGTGAATATTTGGTTGCCGGCTATTCAGATTCGGATTATGCTACGGATCTTGATGCAAGAAGATCCTTGACTGGTTATGTTTTTACTATTGGAAATTCGGTTGTAAGTTGGAAAGCTACATTACAACCATCAGTTGCTTTATCTACTACTGAAGCCGAGTATATGGCTTTAACAGAAGCAGCGAAGGAAGGAATTTGGTTGAAAGGTTTGATTGAAGATCTTGGTTTCCCTCAAGATCAAGCGACCGTGTTTTGTGATACCATGAGTGCTATTTGCTTGGCTAAAGACCAAGTATACCATGACCGGACTAAACACATAGATGTTCGTTATCACTTTATTCGTACGGAAAGAAGAATCAAAGTGAAGAAGATTGGCACTCAAGATAATCCTGCGGATGTGTTTACCAAACCGGTTCCTTTGAGCAAGTTTCGTCACTGTTTGGATTTGCTCAATATCGATAATTGGAAATATGGTATTACTTAGGAGTTGAAGTCAAGGTGGAGATTGTTAGATGTTGTGACTAGTACTCCTAAGGGTAGTTCTATAATTTTGGCATAATATAGTTTAGCTTATCTACTAAGGGTATTTTGGTCATTTTGGTAGTATCTTAAGAAATAAGAATTAGTATGTCGGTTGTTTTTTGTATGTCGGTTATTTGCTATATAACCAAAAGCAGAACACATAACCTGTAACTTTTGTATCTTCATAATAGAAATATCAGTTATTGCTCCAAACCTCTTATCTTGGTCTTCCTGATCTTGGTTGCTGAACTTTTACCTATGCTACTGCTGCTAGTCTTCTTTTTCTTCTGATTTTGGTTGCCTAATCCTAACACTAACCATAAAAGAAAAACACCTAAAATGACACTCCAAAACCAAAACACCTTGAAAACCCAACAAGCTTCTTTCACTTGCCATTTCATCATATTAAGTGCTAAACTGCCAATGGTGACAACCACCCTTATATCTTCCTGAGGCTTCCCTCAGCTATTAACATTTAGATTTGTGAGGCAAGTTAAACTTAAGAGTTTAATTAATATGATTGCGAAATTTGAAATTCTAAAAATATTTGTGAGGTATCATCTATATTGCAGTAGTTGGTTTGATCATTTACTTATCCTTTTGTATAACCTTAAAAGCGAATGACAAAGCAAATGACTATATTACTGTGAATAATGTGGGGTCCTCTATTTGAGAGAAGTTTAGATTTGCAACCATCATTCGAGTAAGACATATATACCTTCTAACATTAAAGGTTACCCTCAAGTTTCCTGCAACATTACCAGGTTACATTTTCATTTGAGTAAATTGAAAAAATTGTCCTTGTGGTTTGCCCATATTGTAAAAGCGTCCATGTGGTTGGCTAATTGCAGGCGGCGTCCCTTGTGGCAAAACTTTGTGATCGTTTTAGTCCCTGATTTTAACTGGCGTTAAATGTATTCCGTTAGAAGTTACACATTTAGCCCTTTTGGCCAATAATCGTTGCAACGTCCATCCTTCAAACCACAGGGACGATTTATGCAATTTACTCAACCTTTTTTTTTTTTTTGGTAACCATGGTTTTTATACACATTTTTATATATGTTTTCTATACATTCTTATATACTTTTATTACTTTTAAATTAGTTGATGTTTTTTGTATTCATTAGCTTATTATTCTTATAACTTCATTATTAGTTCAAATCAGTTGAGGTTAGAATCTAGTCAAGCTTTAATTTCAATTTCAGTTTTTATAGGGAGTGTTTGGTTTAAGGCATTCCTTTGGTCAATTCTGATTTTCATAGCTTAAGGTCACTCAGCATAGTTAGGATTAGCTAGTAGAAGGTTAATCAAGTTGATGATCAGTGGTTTTTAGTTGATTAGTTTCAATCCTAGGATTATAGATCATAACTGTCATCTCTTAAGTAGATTAATCAGTTAACTTGTTTTTTTCTAGTTAAGTCCTTATGAGTCAGTCAAACTGTGTCAACTTGAGTCTATTTTTAGTGTTAAAACATAGTCTAAGTCATTTACAGTTCACAGTGTTTTCATTGGTCAAAAAGGATAAAAACCTCGTAAGCAATTTCTGTCAGAGTGTTTTCATTGGTCATTTTTAGCTTATATTCATTTCCAAAAAAATATAAAAAAACTAAAAATACAATATTAGTTAGTTGGGTTATAGGTTTGCTTAATTAGATTAAATAAGAAAAATCATTTACTCAGTTTTCTAGTAGTGAAAAGTTGTTGGGTTGGATAACTTGTGCCCTATGCACAAGTCTTTTTGGTTCAAAGTGCTTAATTGCAAGCCTGTTTTTATAGCTTATTAGGATTTCTAAAAAATTTATAAAAAATATAAATAGGTAGTTTGCCAGTAGTTTTAGAATAGTGTTAAGTAGAAAAATTCAGAAAAATCATTTTCTTATTCTAAATTTAGCTTAAAGTTGGTTGTTTGGTAATGTGACATATAGGTTGTTTTGTGCAGTGTGACTCAGACCTTTTCATAAGCTAAATTTAAGCTGTAATAAGCTCACTATAAGCTGTATTTGGGAGAATATAGTAGTTTACAAGCTTATCTTTGATTCCCCATAAGCCCTCCCCCTAACTTGTATTGTAGCTCTTGCTTTTAATCTTAGAAAGTACCCCCAGCCTGCATCTGTTTCATAACTGCTTATTGGAATACTTTGCTTATTCAGTGCTTTTTCTTGGTTTTTATTGAGATTTTGTGAGCTTATTATAGTTTTTAAGGTTGCTTATAGCTTGTTAGACCCTAGGTTAGCCTTTTAGTAGCTATTGGATATAAACAGATGGGTTTAAGCTTGGATTTGCTTATCATTATTCTTGTGGCTTTTTATCCTTTTCATACAGCTTATGGTGGTGGCGGACGGTGGTGGGGGCTAAAAGTGGTGGTGGACGGTGGTGGTGGCAGTGGTGGTGGTAGTGGACGGTGGCGGTGGACGGTTTTTGCAACGATTACTGGCCAAAAGGGCTAAATGTGTAACTTCTAACGCAATACATTTAACGGCAGTTAAAATTAGGGACCAAAACGATCACAAAGTTTTGCCACAGGGACGCCGCCTGCAATTAGCCAACTACAGGGACGCTTTTTGCAATCTGGGCAAACCACATGGACGATTTTTACAATTTACTCTTTTCATTTTTTATACATGTTTTTAAATATTGATTTACAAAAAACAGAGATGAAATGATCACATGGAAAGGAATTTATAGGCGGTTGGAACTTAGTAACAAACTTTCCCGCCTAAAATTACAAGTTTGGTTTTTGCTGACTTTCTTTAACCATTTCACTTTACTAGCATAGACCACAAGATGATGGTGATTTATTACGTCGCGAGTTTTCTCGTGTCTTGATCTTTAAGTGGTATCAATGAGGTTAGTATTTGACGGTTTACCCGTTTGATAGTTCGAAAAGAGTAGATCAGATTTGAATTTCCGTAAAGTATATCAATACAAATATAGATATCCATACTTATACTCATTCAACTTTGTCAACTTGAATATTTATGATAAAATTACAACTATAAATTTGTATTATTGTAAGTTTGTAACATTCATTTTAAATTTTAATACTAAAATTTAATGTGTCATTAGTGTATATTATAATGCAATTACTATAGTGTAGAATTTAATTATATGAATTACTACTTATAGTAAGATGTGTAGGCTTAAAAAATTAAGACTTCCTTATTTAGAAAGTCCAAAATACTACTGTAATAGATAACAAGCTACCCCATCTTCTTCCGAATGATCGCTGTACGTAGTAAATAGACATCTTGTTCCAAAGTTATTAACACACTCGATGAAAACATGGTCACTAGTGGTGAATATATTGTAGTAAATATTGTAGTTTGATTTGCGGGCATAGTATCACGTTCTGCATAATTTGGTGGTATAAGCAAGAACAAAGTCAAACCAGTTTTGAAAATTATTTCCATTTACGGATACATGTTAATTATTGGTCTCACTATTATAACTATCTTCATTAGTAATGAAAGTAAGAATACTGATGGCTTTAGACTGAAGACCGATTCCGCTGACAAATATTAATATCTTTTGATAACAATACATTTTCCGGAAGTCTTTCGGAAGCAGTCTCCCTATTTCCAGGTTTATTCGGGTAGAAGTAGGATCTTTTTACATTCTATCTCTCTCATACCCCGCCTTGGCAGGATTGTGTATGTTCGGAAAAGCTAAGACAGGAGCTTGTGTAACCCTTCGTTTCAACTCATCAAATGCGTATCCTGCTTCTTTAGTCCCGCAAAAATTTTCACCTTTCATACACTCCGTCTTAGGGGCAACAATGCTACTAAACTTTCAAATGAAACACCGGTAAAAAGATGCTAACCCATGAAAGCTATGAATATCATGAATCGTAGTGGGTGTAGGCCAACTAGTAATCACTTCATCCTTTGTTTCATCCATGCGTATTCCTTCGCCTGAAACTAAGTAGCCAAGAAATATAACTTCGTTAGTAAGAAAGTGACACTTCTTCCCATTTGCGTACAATTTTTGTTCCCGAAAAACAGATAAAACTTGTCGAAGGTGTGACAAATGTTGTTCCATATCCCTACTAAAAACCAAAATGACATCAAAATAAACGACAACAAAACGACCTATAAAGGGTTTAAAAACTTGATTCATAAGACGCATGAAAGTGCTAGGTGCATTTGATAAAACGAAAGGCATCATCAGCCACTCATATAACCCGTCACGTGTCTTGAAAGAGTTTTTCCATTTATCTCCGGGACGCATACGAATCTGATGGTACCCACTTCGCAAATCAATCTTTGAAAAAACCGTTGACCCATGTAATTGATCAAGCAAGTCATCAATCGAGGGATGGGAAATCGATACTTAGTATTATCTTATTGATAGCTCTACTATTGATGCACATACGAAACGTGCCACCATGTTTTGGAACTAACAAAGCCAGTACAGCGCACGAGCTCATGCTCTCACGTATTAGTCCTTTCCCAAGCAAATCATTGACTTGTCGATGTAATTCTTCAAATTCTTTCGGGTTCATGCTATTAGAATTTAGCTGACACCCTGCATTGAATTTTCATTTGAACTCATTGAAATCACATAGCAGCTTTCAGTTTTCGTCACACACAGTAAATATTAGATGACAACAAGTTAAATTGAACTAGAGTTTATATCTCTTATAAAACTCAAAATTGATAAAACTAGTTAAATTTCCTTCCTACCATTAATTTACATGTTGCTACAAGCTACCAAGTCGACTGGGATTAACATTTACATAAAATACATCACAGATTAAACAAATGGTCATTGGGACCAAATATAGAATTACTAAACTGTCTAGTATTCAGGTCATTACCATCCAGTGATGGACCGAATCGATCAAGCCACTGAGTCGGGCTAGCATTCTCACTTTCTTCAACCCATGGAGAAGTCATATCAATGTCATCTAGTTGTATTGGATCGTTGTTATCTGTTGAATTTGGCTTGTTGGATCTTGCTAACTTTAAATTGTAATGAATGTAGGCAATATCGTTCAGGGTCTCCTTATTGATCTTGTTTCGTTTCTCAGAGTGGATTTGCTGAAATGTAGACCAATGTCGCTCGAATGATGAAGTGCTGCAAACCTGACTCAGGATTCTCATGGCGACTCGTTGTAACGTCGGAGCAGAGTCTCCGTATTGCTCCCACCAAATTCCTGAATAAAGATTAAATCATGTTCGGTAGATGCAATCAATCGTAAAAAGATCTAGTGTGCTTATCGATTCTAACATAAACAAACAAAACATTGAGAAAAGTACTTCCTTTTACGTAGAACTTGACTCAACAAATAGATTAAAAAACTTCATTCATTATTTGACTTCACAACTATCCAAGGATTTATAACTTAATAAGCAATAGAAGCTGTAAAGTGGAATAGTGAGTTATTTGGCATATTTGCATGAATGATATATATATGCAGTGAAAAGTCCAATGTGGTGAATTAAAAAGTCAAACACTCATAAGAATTGTATACAATCAGCATTAGCAAAATCCATGAGCACACACTTTGGCAAAAACTTGATGATTGTGGCTAAGAAATGTCCTGACATAGAATAGTTGACTTTCTGAACCTCTAAATTTGAAGTGTTATTGAAAGAAACTACAAGTTACACAAGAATGACAGGATTTGACATGAAACAACAAACACGCTTGTCCCTTTTTTTCAATAAACATTTACTTTTGCAAAGTGTAAATGCCGTTTATAGAATTATAGTTTTCTTTCTTACCTCAGTTTGCAAGAACTCACATCATTAGTGCAGAAAGTTAATCACTTACAGAACATATAAAGCAACAAACAAACTACAGTATCTTTCTAAACTATTCTTACAATGAAACTAACTAGAACTTCCAAAAGTTTTGTAAAACAATGCAGAATGTGTTGAACTGACCAAGTTCAATAGAGACAAAATCCAAGAAAAGACTTACCAGGTGACACAGCATCAATAGCCTCTTTAGCAAGATTGCAACCAAACATTCCCGTAGCCCTCGTATACAACAGAATCTGATTAGTGATATCTCGTCTCAATTCAGGAGTCGGTAGCAGCTTCTCTAAAACCCTGAAAAATCTTCTTTTATCGATCCAATAAATTTAATCTCAGGATTATACTGAATGCTCGGGTTCAAGAACGCAGCTGCTGAATGTAAAGGCGAATGAAGGTGACTCTGCCACTTCTGATCCACAATATCAAAAAAAATCTTGCACTTTACATCATCCATTATATAATATGTCCGAATTGATTCCTTGGCTTTTGTCATCAACTCATAAATCATACCAACTGCTGGTTTTCCACTCGATACTTCCCTCATCACTTTCAAAAATGGCTCAGAAACCGCAACACATTCTTCAACCGCCCTCCAAAACTCGTTGTCATCAATTATACCGATGCACGTCACGCTTTGTGGTTTATTTGCATAAGAGGGGTTATTAGTGAAGTCAGGGCTGTTGAACATGTGTTTTAGTCTTGACCGTTGCTTTAATATGGATTGCAATGATAAGAAGTGTGAAACGTATTTTGTGATACCGGTTTTGATAATTTCTTCACCGACTATGAACTTATTCATCATATCAAGAAGCGATGAATTGTTGTATATAAACTTTGAAATCGTTTGTGCTTGCGAGATACATCTATTCACCCAATCTAACTTTGAAAACTCCTTCAGAATTGCATTCAAACATTGGGAAGCACATGGGGATACAAATATAGTTCCATACTTCTGTAAAATATGATTCACTATACTTGTGCAATTTAAAGTGTTATCCAATATTATCTGCACGATATTTTCTGGACCAAATTCTTGAATGACAGAATCGAATAAATCAGCAAGGAACTTTGTGTTCTTGAAATAAGAAGACGCATCGACAGATTTATGGAAAAAGGTGCTCGATGGTGATGAAATTAGGAAGTTGATTATAGCTTTTGACTTGTTGTCAGTCCATGTTTCCACGATTATCGTGCAACCTGTTGTTGACCATTCTTTCTCGGTTTCTTTAGATTGTAAGCTGACTTCAGACTTTAAAGTCTCCAACCAATTTGTTTTCAGATTTTCGGGTGAGGGGCCATCAAACCCCTTACCACATTTGGCGATTGAATCAATCATTAACTGATAAGATGAAGAACGGGCAACACTGAAGTCCAATTTGTTCTCGAAAAAGAAAAGAGCTATACTTCTTTCTGCATTTTCTTTATCACTTAAATTATAAGGGGTTGTTTGGGTAACATTTGGAAAGATTTTGGTAACTGGAATTGGTGTATCTAGGGTCATAAGACTTCTATTTGGGAGGATAGTATCAGTGACGGGTGATTTAGGTTCATATTGTTTTCGCTTCTTTGGTATAGGAATCTCTTTAGTGTCGTCTTTTGATGCTAATATGGCCCTAACTTTTTCTGTCACGTCATCTTTAACTTTGCTACATGGGTTTACACCTTTACTTGGAAGTCGAGAGAGATGATGCTTTAGTCTACTTATCCCACCATTAAGAATTCTAAGACAGAATTTGCATTTAACCTTGTTTCCGTCTAGTTTCTCAGCATATTCCCAGCAAACATCTTTCTCTCTAACCACTGTCGTGAAAACAAAAAGGTTGCTTATGACAATTTTGGACAAGTTCATGTAATAAGCATGCTAGGCATCAGATAAGCAGTGACGCATGGACAGATTCAGAGTGTCTAGCATTCTCCTTAATAGTGACAGGTAAGCAGTGTGACATGGAATGATTAAAGGTCTTCAGTTTTGTCCCTAGCACAAGGGGTGTTTGGATACGCCTTCGAAAAAAGATTTTATCTAACTATAGCACCCTAAAGTCGGAACTTCAAATGTATACAATCTAAATACTATCTTCTACAACTCGTTTTATAAGAGCTTGTTATCTAGTTCTGATTATTGAATATCATATACTCAGCTTAAAAGATCATGAACAGAGTTCGATTCCAAACTTGTGTTAAACGCAAACAAAAACATATCACTTATGATAAACGTTGTCTAATTGTGAACATACGTTTATGATAAAAAAATAACAAAACTGGTACCTAACTTAAAATCAAGATAAGAATGGGGACTTACTTATGTACAAGGAATACCTTGGATTCCACCCGGCTGCAGTTATAACGCAAACAAAAAAAGTTTGGTCACAGTTAGTACATAGTACATAATCGCCAAATAAAGCAAAACACATATAATTACTTCATTCATTGGTCACTAAAGGAACTTGACACGATTAATGTAACACCACGTCCCACAGTAATAAGGCAGATGAACATGCAAGTGTGGAAGTTAATAACATTTATGACGACCCTTTTGAGTAGTAATTATTGTAACCAAGGTTTTATGTTTAGCTAGGTTTGTCGGGCTAGGCTATTACTAACCATAAGTATGAAAATCACTTAACGTGTTATGGTTGGTGTAAAATGGAATTCATCTATTTCCACAGGTAACAGGTACATGTTATTATGGACTATATAATGTATTATGGCTGTCATTGCAAAAATCAGGTCCCATCACCAATCATGTTTAAGTTATATCTTATGTGGTTTCAGCTTATTGTTTCATATGCTCATTTTGGAACGTATGGGTTTATATAAGCTTTACATAAGCTAATAAGTTGCGAAAGAAGCCAAAAAATAAACTTATGAAATCACATATGTTCATAAACGCAAAAATACACTTCAACTTATGTAAGTGGATAAGCCCATAAATTTCAAAACATTCTCTGGCGCAAAACATCTACACATTGCCTCAGTTGCGGTCCTTGAGATGTGTGGTATCAGGACCAAAATAGACACGGGTAAAGGTTGTCCGTCAAACAACTTTTTTATGACTTGCACTTAGAAATAATAACAGCTTCACATAATTCCTAATTAGAAACTAAAATGTAGTAACATAGTAATAGCACTAGATGTAGTAAAATGTAGCAGGTTTTTTTAACAAATTATAAACCCAGATATGTAAAGATGATAGAATTTTACACTTATTATAAGTTATAATTTTGTTACAAATTATTAATTAGAAGGAAAAAAAAAGGTTAGGGTACTAAAAATTTGAGAAATTAAACATTATGATGAAGAAGCAATTTTTTTATAAGGACGAGAAAATAACGAGAAATTAAAAATGGCTTACAAAGATCGGAAGAGGAGGAGGAAGTTACTTGCAGATGGTCGGATTTTCTCGCGATATTTTCAACAACAATTTAGGGTTTTTTTTTTTCTTCTTATCTTTTTCTCGTTTTCTTTTAATCAGGGAGATTTTGTTTTGATTGTGGATAAAGGCGATATATCGCGTGGTTTTGTTGGATGAAATCGTGACCGTTGATTTCAACGACGTCGTTTGAGGACTGTTTGGTAAAAAAGTATTACGGAAGCCACTCTTTTCTATCAGAGCCAGGTTTCGATCCTGGGACCTGTGGGTTATGGGCCCACCACGCTTCCGCTGCGCCACTCTGATTTGTTGATATTCTTATCAAACTATAAATATTTATCCTATCACAATGCAATATGGGTGTATTTTTAGAACGACGTTATTTGTGCCGTTGATTCGTAAATCATTTTTGTCCATTTTCGAACTTCATATAAAATCAAAAACTATGATTTGGAAACTCTTGCTAGCTAATATAGAGTTTTTTTTTTTTTTTTTTTTTTTTTTCCTTCTAAGTTTGCGATTTTATAACATTTTTTAATAGTTAGCAATAGTTTAAGTTAAGCAACTTGTGATTGATTTTTGATATAAAAGTATGGGATATTGTATTTTTTTCACCGGCTCATGCTCTACGAGAATAATAAAGTATTATTTTAATGTTTTCAAAAACTTAACGTTAAACTTCATGTGTAATTAAATGAAGGCAAAATAGACGAAGGTCCATACATCTACATCATTAATCGATTTGATTTGTGAGGAATGGAGACACAATTTAAAGGGTGTTTGGTCGTAAGTTATAACAAACGATCACTATTAATGATTTAACATTAAAGAACATGTTTGATTGTCTCTTGTTATCTGAAGCTCACGTCAAAATAGTTGCGAGTTCAAGTCGTATTTAGAACATGTGAGATTGTGATGTGTATATTGTGAGATAATTAATTGTTGTTGGTTATCACTAAACCAAATATATAATAAAAATATCTCATTTTATATATACACGTCTCCCAAACACACACATACAAAAATGCTCGTTTGACAAAAAAAACATTTAGCGTTTTAGGTTATTTCAACGTTATTGTTTTTCTTTTTTTCTTTTTTCAAGGCGATAACGTAGCAAGATGTTAAACTTATATAGACATAAACAAACCCGACCATGCTAGTTCTAAACTTACGACATAGATGAACTGATACCATAACCAACTACTACACTAGGACCAAATTAAAGAATATCATAAAGTGAAAAGATTTGACATACATTGACAAATATATGTGTTGATAATCTAACCTTTTCATCTATAACGGACCGTTTTAAGGGTCCGGAAAATGTATCCGGTATTCTTTAAACACAAATATTTTTTTAGATTTATTTGGTATCTAGATATCATTTCTAATTTATATTCCTAAAATATAGTTATCCTCTATAAGATGGAAGATTCGAGTTAATCCTCATCTATGATGAATC
Organism: Chrysanthemum lavandulifolium; assembly: GCA_022545495.1. Taxonomy (NCBI): domain Eukaryota; kingdom Viridiplantae; phylum Streptophyta; class Magnoliopsida; order Asterales; family Asteraceae; genus Chrysanthemum; species Chrysanthemum lavandulifolium. The sequence continues at coordinate 130,935,897 of CM040239.1, forward strand.
AAGTCTTCATTTAATCAGATCAATGCCTTATTAAATACCAAATGTGTTTAGACTTACTAGTTTTTAGAGTTCTATGCATACACAATATTTTAACATAACAAAAGTTAAATTATTAAATATTTGTGTTTATATATATGTCATAATCTTGTGATAGAATCGAGCTTTTGTCTTGGTATTTTTTTTTCAAGAGAGCCATTTTCAGTTTTGTGTTTCTTCTTGTCATACAATAAAAATTAAAAATGTTAGTCATTTGCCAAATGCTTTAGATTTTTTTTTAACATAACAATTAGTTGAAATGGTTATTAAATATTTGTGTTTATATATGTCATAATCTTGGTATTTTTTTTCAAATGAGCCATTTTCAATTTTGTGTTTTTTAAATGCTCCGCACCAAATACATCTTAAAACTGTTAGTCATTTGCCAACAGCCTTAGATTATTAATGTATGAGTTATAGATACCGTTTATAGGAAAAGTGCAAAAAGATTGATAAAAATAATAATAATCTAAAAGAAAATCTAAAAAAATCCTATCTCGAAAATAATCTAATAAAAATGAAATATATTAGTTAAAAAGTAAAGAAAGAAAATAAGATGGTGATTAATGAGTAGAAGAGTTTACTTTAATGTAAAAAGATGCGTTTTATTTAGTTTTACAAAAAAAGAAGGGGTGAGAGAACTTGGTTTACACTCAATCTCCCATGTGAAGGCTGCAACATTTTTCCACTTAACCCGCCTTCCCATCCCCTGCTACTCCAACAACTACACTCATCTTCTTCTTCTTCTTCTTATTCACACACACATAGTTTAGTTACATTTACTAGGGTTGTTTTTATAACATTTTGTGCCGTTACATTATCAAAACTACTCCAGATCCTATTGGTAATTCTCTACCTCCTTTTTTTGTTTTGTTTATACTTTGTTAATATGTTTTCGCATTCTTATGATCATTTTCGCGCGATTATATAATGTGTAAACCTACAATAAAAACCAATGATAGTGTTTTGACTCAAATGTACGTAGCCTAATGAGTAAACCTAGATACATTTGAGTCAAAGACTCGCCCTCCCCCAGAAAACCTCATTTGTTTACCCGTTTTAATATATACCCATTACATTGTATACTGTATACGAATTGCCCGAAATCAGAAAACAAAAACTTTCATTTTGCATTTGTAACACAACAACAGTTATTTTTATATACGTTTAAACTCTATCAGTTTGATTAGGTGTTACATTCAATGTGGGTTCTTTACGATCTTTATTGTTTTTTATGTTAATTTAGAAACACTAAACCTTCAATCTTGCATTTGAAACACGCGCTTTTTTATAATGCAAATGCAGTTTAATTTGCGCATTTTTATATGTTTTCTTTGAATTTCATGTAATGTTGAAGGTTTCGTGAATTATGTTTGTTTATCTAATTATTCGTTATTCTTGCATTTTATGTAGATGTTAAAGGGTTTGTGAGAAAATTGAGATGATGAATATGCAGATGAAAATCATTTTCGTTGTGGTTTTCGTGTTTGGGACTGTTTTGTCTATGGGCAGGACTGAACCGACTGAAGATAAGAAAATCTTACTTGATTTTATCAACAAGATACCGCATTCTCGTGTGATTGACTGGAGTATGGATTTATCGGCTTGTACTAACTGGACTGGGGTAACATGTGATCATAATCAGTTATCGGTTATTGCTATTCGTTTGCCTGCTGTTGGTCTTGATGGTTCTATACCTTTAGATACGCTTGGTCGATTGTCGAATCTTCAGATTTTGAGTTTGAGATCAAACAACTTATCGGGTCCTTTTCCTACTGATTTTTATAATCTAAGGAACTTGACAGGTTTGCATCTCGAATGCAATAGCTTCTCTGGTCCATTACCTGTGAATTTGTCGGTTTGGAATAATCTTTCGTTTCTTAATCTGTCGAATAATGGTTTTAGTGGAAGTATTTCCTTCTATATCGAGTTTGACTCACCTCACTGCTTTAAGTCTTGCAAACAACTCGCTTTCTGGTGAAATCCCTGATTTTAGTAGTGCGAGTTTGCAAGTTCTTGATCTGTCTAATAATAATTTCACAGGGACTGTTCCTCAATCTCTCACGAAATTTCCTAGCTCTGCGTTTTTGGGAAATAATCTTGAATCTGAAAGTGAACCGCTTCCGGCTGTTTCTCCTAAACGTTCAAAGAAATCTAAACTCAAACATGAATTAGGACTCATTGGAATTGTTATTGGTGGTTGCGTGTTAGTGTTGGTACTACTTCTATTATTAGTAAGTCTTCGACATAGGAAGGAAGAAAGTAAAAATAAGGCTTTGCAGAGGTCAGCCGTGAAGGAAAAGAAAAAAGCGGAATGGCAAATTTGAGATCAAGAAGCCTAAATGGGAATGGAAGCCTTGTTTTCTTTGAGGGGAGTAACCTTGCATTTGACTTGGAGGATCTGTTTAGGGCTTCTGCAGAGGTGCTTGGTAAGGGTAGTTTTGGAACAACTTATAAAGCGGCATTGGAGGAAAGTGCAGTTGTGGTGAAGAGATTACAGGGTGTTAGTGTAGCGAGACGAGAGTTTGAGCAGCAAATGGAGATTGTCGGCAGGACAAGACATGATAATTTGGTTCCTTTAAGGGCTTATTACTACTCCAAAGATGAAAAGTTGATGGTGTATGACTACTACAATCAAGGAAGTGTTTCTTCGATGTTGCATGGTATGTTGTTATTATATTTTCGATTATAATGGTGACCTTCTAGTTAGGATTGAGTCGATTTAGATTGTGTTTTATCAACGGGTCAAATAATCTTAAGCTAAAACAGAACGGGTCATATAGAGGAAATGCATACAACTTTCTTAAGTGTCTTTATTCAAGAATTATTGAACGATATTATTTTAGTTTCATAATTAACGTGTTAATTTATTTATAAAATATGCTTGAGAAATGGACTCATAGAGTGTTTTGGGTCAATCCAACCCGACTCGGACCATTTAGACCCACACCAAAAGTATCTGTTTCACCCTGACCCATTTTGACCCGCTGCCCATTTTATGTATTGATGGACTTTTGATCTTGCAGCGAATAGAGGAGCAAACAGGATTCCGCTTGATTGGGACAGCCGATTGAGAATAGCCATAGGAGCAGCAAGAGGGATAGCTCATATCCACACACAAGCTAGTGGAAAGCTTGTTCATGGAAACATCAAAGCCTCAAACACCTTCCTCAACAATCAAGGGTTCGGTTGTGTTTCTGACCTCTGCCTGGTCGCGGTGATGAGTCCCACGGTGGCACCAGTCATGAGGAGTGGTGGATACCAAGCACCAGAAATAACCGACATTAAGAAGGTCTACCAAGCATCAGATGTCTACTCTTTCGGAGTTTTACTTCTTGAGCTTCTCACCGGTAAGTCACCTACTAATGCAACCTGTGGCAACGAGGCTATCCACTTGGTTAGATGGGTTCAGTCGGTGGTTCAGGAAGAATGGACAGCAGAGGTTTTTGATGTTGAGCTTTTGAGGTATCCAAATATAGAAGAGGAGATGGTTGAGATGTTACAGATAGGTATGCAATGTGTGGCAAAGTCGCCAGAACAGAGGCCTAAAATGGAGGAGGTTTTGAATTTGGTGAAGAACATTCGTACGGGTGAACGACATTTTTAACCATGTCTATGTTTAACCAGACAGACTGATTCAGCTCCAATAATAGCAGAATAGATAGAACCATTTTACATATACTGTTACGCTTAGATTTTTGGTTAAGATATTTGGTGGATAACATCTTTACTGTTTTTCTTCTGTTTGTTTTCCCGATCATGTCACAGAACGGTTTTACAATATAAAAATGCTATTGATCTTTGTCTATATCCGTAATATCTGTCATTTCTATATAGGGTAAACTCTATTGTAATACATCAATGTAAAGATATTACACACGGAAGAAAACGGTTATGAAGCTAGCGATTTTGACCCATGTTCATAAACAAGTATAGTGAAAAAGATTAGAACACGTCGAAAGGCCTAAATTATACTAAAGTATTATTCAAGCCATATAATTTTTATGCTCATACATGACACTAGTTATTTATGAAACTAATTTGAACTTTGGACCAAGTGTTTCGGTTAAACCAACAGGACTCTTAACCAAAGATATCCATGTCAAGTGAAGATGTTTCAACCCATCACCCAAACCACCCATTTTGCCACCAGTACAGTTATCCTTGAGTTTGTTGGATACAGAGTTGTAAGCCATTTCATGATATAAATCAAGCTCCATAATAACACAAAATTATAGTCAGTTTAACACACCATTTGCAAGTTACACAGAGAACCAATTACATAACAACAAAAGGTACAGTTTCTAGGGATGGTTGGAGTTTACATTCTTTCTGCTGAAATCAAGGGTAAAAGAATAAAAATGCCTTTACATAAGGACATCATGAATGAATTGCTCTAGAACACAAAGTTTGATTGACACCAACAGCTCTTTACTTGTTTACAATTTTCGTTTTAACTCCACCTGAAAGTTAAGTAAAGAATATAAGCTTTTAGGGCATAAGAGAGCATTCTATTCGAAAATATATTTGAAGTTTCAGAATAGCAAAAGAAGAATAAGAGGTTTTACCTTTCGCCTCTTCAAACTGAATTTCTTTAATTAGATCAGAAGCAGCATGGTACTCAAAACTGCAAAAGCGTTGAGAACACAAGAACTAAATTAGCAGTATGAAAATACGAAAAATATATAGGTTTGTTGAACAAATATGTCTCTCGGTCTCCTAGCTTTTTTCTAAGATCAGTACAGATATTATTTAAATTACCTGTTAGATAAGTGCAGTTCTAGTTCATAGTTTGATGTGGTCTTCATAGATTCCACTAACACAGTTACAATCTCGGTCTTCCTAGTAGTGGCCAAGAGAAGATCATACTCGGTTGGGACAATAACTGCAAAGAAATTATCACTTAATTCACTCAAACAAAGCTTCTCGACTGCAGCAAGGGCAATCCGCCTTTTAAGTGAATGTGTCTCTGGATCAACAAGATATATGGCAAAATCAGTGATTAGCAAAATTCGCTTTTTCATCTTTCCTGAACCTGTAAACTTCAGAACCTTGTCAGCGAATATGACTCCCCTGTCACCTGCACAGGGAAAGACGACATGACATTTAAGAAGAGCGTAAGAGGTCATTATATAGAAGGGTAAACTTGAGGCTTGAAATTATGGTTATGACCCTTCTAAGATTGTTGATAAAATAATTATCAATGACAAATTTCTTAACAAATTAGATGAATGACTTCACCCCCAACACTTGGTCTAGTTCTTGTGCGAGTGAGCCAACTACACTACTCTTTCACAGAATAAAAAGGGCGTGAGAATATAAAGCTACAAATTCTTTGATTGACTCAAGGTAGATAGACAATTTGCAAATGACTTTCAGATTAACTATCGAAAATGGTCAACATTACAAGTCAACAAGTGTAGCAAGTGAAGTTCATCATGGCAATCAGACCAACTAGTAGAGTGCCGATCATAAACTCACAGAATACAACATATGAACTTGAACCAAATTAATGCCATACAACAGCCTACATATAATTATGGGCGTGTTTATCAAAATTTTACTTATAGTGGGAAAACAACTCTTGCAGGAGATCCCCATCAAAACTAGTGCAAACCATCATTGTGGGGTACCTGGAAATCTGCTTTGCTCTCTTAAAGGCCATGTTCATGATGACTTAATGTCTTATTGTAATGTTTGGTTTATGGGTATGGGGATGAAGAAACGCCTTCCTTTCACAATACAAACGTCTGGTCAATGGTTTCAGGTTTACCCAATTCCCATTCCAGCGTATCACAAAACCTACAGCCATAGTGGTTCTTAGTTAGAAACCAAACACCTGCATAGTCTGCATGCCGCCTTTGACACCTATGATGGGTGTGGTTTGCCAGTGAGTAATCCATTACTCCGCATCTTAACAGATGTATAATTTTTGACTATCTTCATGACCTGGAACTACAAAAGCTTATTTACAGCTTACTGACTTCAACAAAAAATGAGGTTGCTGCAATCACTAATTCTCAAATAGTCAAACATGTCTATTTCTTTATCTTGTTGACCTACCAGTAAAATTAAACACATCAAAACCATGCCTCCACATATGCACGATGACAAACAATTTATCTATTCCAAACCAGTTAGCATGCGCCATAAATGGAACATGTGACAGATCACAGAAAGTGACTAAACAGCCAAAAGTGAGTACACGACCAACATCCTCCCACAGTTCCTATCTGAAACCAGCTCCTCTGATATATTCTAGATCTTTTCTAATGTATCTCGAGTCCTGACTACTTACTCGTAAGAAATAAAAGCTCCCAAGGAATACCAAAACCTGTAAGCTTCGTCTTCCTCAATCTAATGTCTATAAATTTACCATTTAACTTTATTTGGATTTCAACACCACTTCATCCAAGATGTTCCTATTCTACAAATTAGCATCTTATCAATTTCTCTATATTTCTCGGCATTAGTAATCCTGATACCTGACTATATTGTTCCAACAATACCTATGTATACCACATCTTCAGACCCTATTCCAACACGACGTAGTAGTTTGTATACTTCAATTGAACATTCATCTTGTTCTTGTTCTTGTTCTTGTTCTTGTTCTTGTTCTTGTTCTTGTTCTTGAACATGATATTTGCTTGGTTTACATCCCTTCAATGAAGGTACATGTATCTATGTATACCCTGACCTCTAATTTACACAATCCCATAGGGATACGGATTCATTCATGTAAGAGCAAACACTGCTACAGAAAATGTAAACACACGCGAAAACACAAGAGCACAATATGACTTATGGTTTTGGTCTTTAAGATGACTTGCGTCAGAACCACACTAGTGAGTCTTTCTTAATAATTGGTTAGTAGGTACATGGTTATAGCTAAAACGTTTGAAGTTGAGACGCAACATGGCACTCTTTTTAACACTATGTTATTACAGAAGTTCTACAACTACAAAGGGTTTACTTATAAATAGAGAATCATGCAAAAATATCCATACAGGCGAAGCGTGTAATGCCGTAATCTAAGTTTCCCTTCCGAAGAGTGACGCCATGCTATTTTTAAACAAATAGCATTATTTTTAAACAAATAGCATTTTTATGAACACCATCTAGTAATAAGATTGATAATCCTACACAAAATTTCCCACTTAATCTTAAGCTTAAACCATCTCACCTGCCAGTCTAACTGGACAAGGTGATCACTTTGATTAGTCAAACGGTCTAGAATGAACCTATTACTGAAACATGCTTTCACAAGGTTGTTCTTCATATTAAACTATCATTCTACTAACACTACCTTGTTTACGTGATGGCTCACTTTCTTCATGGCTCACTTTCTTTCATCAATCATCATCAAAACTAAATAATGTATCTTCTTCTGATCGTTTCATTTCTCCTTTTGAAGATATCACATTAATTACATTACTGCAAATACACAAGTCAATTCCTAAAAGCCCTTAAACGCACACGTTAAATTGAGCTAAATCCTCCTTAATAGCACTAAAATAATATAACACAATTTAAATAGGAATGCAGATCTCTGAACTATACCTATTTATCTTTTCTAAAATGAGCTAATTTGTAGTTTGATTACTGATATAATGCTTATAGCTATTTCATAATGCAGTAGTGTGGGGACATGGATATTTCTACGTCGTGAAGTTTTCTAAAAATGTTAAGTTTTCTAAAAGTGCACCTTGTCCAAAAATTTTGCTCTACAAGGTTTCTTTAGTGAGTGCACATACTACGACCGAACCTGATCCAAAATTTTGGTAAAAAATGACGAGGTACTCAAGTGCAAATACTACGACCAAACTTGACCCAAATCTTGCATGTGTGAGTACAATCCAGATTCTAAATATTCCAGATAATTAATAGTGGAGAATATAAAGCTCAAAATTGTCTGATTTGGCATCTATATAGGTTTCAAGGTAGAAACACAACGTTATTATGGATATTTCGCATCTATATAGGTTTCGCATCTATTTGTAAAATAATTTCAAATAACCATCAGAATAGACAATAACACTTGCTAGCGTTTGTAGAGTTTGCTTGCAACCCAACGTTCCTGGCTTCCTGCAGCCCTCATGCTTGCAGAAGGGCATCCTATGGGCACAAGAGTTAAGGCCCCAAGGGGTCAGCACCCTTGCCCCTTCGTAATTGTAAAACTTCCTAAAACGAAATCCGTAAGAGAGATTCGCTAGTGTCTACTGTTGAGTGAGTCATTCTTTGACCAAACCCTCCTATACAATCCTGTTCCTATTTTTGTTCAGTATACTTTTCCTATTATGTGTTATTTGAGTTTGTATGATCACAAATGTCTTCAACAATGGGCCAGCGTCATAGAATAGAAATTCAGACCACTAAAGTATATCTTTCGTTTCTTAAATGAGCTAATTTAGTAATTTGATTACTCAAAACTATTTCTCTCTTATGTGGCATATTTTCTAATGAGGTCGCTTATCACTAGGTTACCAAACAAGTCGGATTCAAAAAACTATAATTAACAGCATGGAAAGTGAATGCAGCAGGTGGTAAATACGTGATTTTACACCTTCTTTATTACTCCTTCCTGTATAAAACCACTTTCCTCCCCTATCTTCCCAGTTTTTACGCAAGTAACAATATACTGGGTCAAAAGATTGCACAGAAATGGAGATACAAGGAGACCGTTGATGACCCATTGATCCAATTCTACCTTAAGATCATACCGTCTCACCTGCCAATCTAACTGGACAAGGTGATCACTTTCGTTTAGTCCTAACTGCCTATAGTTAGAATTCGATACCAGAAAATGCTTTCTCAAGACTGTTCATCATCTTAAATTATCATCCTACTCATTCACACGGACTTGTCTTGCAGCATGAGGGCACACTTTCTTTCATACAAACATAATACACATTCTTCAAATCATTTCATGTCTCCATTTGACAATATCACATTAATTTCATTACTAAATATGTACTAGTCATATACTACAACCCTACAAATGTACACATTAAATTTGAGCCAAATCCTCCCAAATAACATACTAAGGGCCTGTTTGTTTAGTTTTTATATTAAGTCCTGTTAAACTAAAGTGTCTGTCTGGATATATGTTGTCTGAATGTAGATAAATAAATGGTTGTTTGTTTTGTGTGCTGAACAAAGTGTCTGAATTAAAAAAATTATTGTTATACCCTTTTATTTGAAATAAGTGATGATTAGTGGTTAAGAAGTGGAAGGGTAAATATGTAAAAGTAGGATAAAAGTTATGACTTAATATAGAGACCCTCAATTTTATGGCTTTTTATAGAAGGTCATCTATTTAAATTAAGCACCAAACAAACAATCAATTAATGACTTAATTAAATTACCTATTTTACAATTAAGACTCTTTAAGTCATTATCAAACACCACCTAAGAAAAGGATAGGAAAGGGAAAAGAAGAAAAGTAATGGATAAGTAATTTCCTGATGCCGTAGCTTATCACTAAATAACCAAACAAGCCCATTTCAAAACACTATAATTACCAAACTAGACCATCTCAAAGAAGTGTAAAATTACGCACCTAACCCATATTTTAATGACATTCGTTTGTGTGGTAGCCTACAAATAACCAAACTAGAACATTTAGCGGGTGTTTGTCTAAAGCTTATTTGATGGCTTATGACTTATTGAAAATTTGATAAGCTCATAAGCTCATTTCTTGGGGCTTATCAACTTGAGCTTATAGTTTTGTATAAGTTCATAAAGCCAAGTGAATAAGCTCGTAAGCCACAAAAATGAGCTTTTGAGCTAATCAATATTTCAATAAGCTTGAGAAACACCCCTTAGATAAGTATAATCACAATTTGAAGACATTTACGCAACACAGACCCGCCAACCAAATTCGAAATCTATTATAATAAAACATATGACACTAACCCATAAACAAAGACATTTATATAAACTAACCAAAATCAATAAAATATAATCTGATAAAAAGTTGAGAAATGAATGGGTTATACCTACCTTGTTTGTCAAGAATCTTCATGAGAAAAGGTTTAGACCTGACATCAACATAATCACCTTTGAAACTTCTTGCAATTGAGGCCTTTCGTCGCATTTTGCCACCAGAAAATGGATCTTCTGTATCTCCTTCCATTTCAACTTTATCGGACATGTGGTGGTCAATCTCCGGCGACTGGAACTTGGGCTTGGATCTGTTCAAGGTTCTAACCCAAAAACTAAAATAATGGAGTTAACCACACCGAATAGAATTTGTTTGAAAAGAAAACCGAACGGAACCAACCAAATTAAATATTAAAATTTTATTTTGAATATGGGTAAAAATAAAACAAAACTGAACGATATAAATATATCTAGTATATATTTATATAAAACAATATTAAAACTCTTTCTTAATATAAATATAATATTTTTTAAGCTTGAAAATATTTCTTTTTGCGTTAATAATCTATATAATTAAAAGAAAAAAATATATGTAAATGATGTAATTCGGTCAATCTGATAAGTGAACCGAATTCAAACTCGGTGTCACTTTGTTTAATCCAATTTAAATTTTGTTTGGTTTGGTTTTACCAAGAAAATAAAATTAATTGAATAAACCGAACAACCTGATAACCGAACAGATGAACACCCCTAAAGTTAACTAAACTTTTATGGAGTTTATGTGTTATTTAGTTTTCTTAAAAGTAAAATACACGTAATAGATTTGGTCCAATTTTTCATTGACCGTTAGTTTGACTAGTTAAAGACCATTAAGTTATTGAAATACTCTCGTCTTATATACCGGAAATAACTAAAATACGCACATTTCAATCACCACTTTTGTAACTAATCAAATACTTAAAAAGACAAGTTTATCTTTGAATTGAATAGACAATGAAAGTCAAACTAATTGTGTTAGTAAAGCTGAACTAAACTCGTAATAGATGTTTCTATTTTAGACATGATCTAATATTTTTCAAAAAATTAAAATGAAATACTCAATAAACCACAAGGACTAAAATGTAGTTAAGTTTTAAAATAAGTTGACACTTTTAATGAGATTTTAATGACATGCATTTGAGTTTTGACGTGTCTTAAAACATACAGAGTACTTCATTTGTACAATATGTATAGTTTGTAGTATGGTTTGTGTTTACGTATGGTAGACAAATCAATTTAGAGATGGAATGAGAATAGTTTTGTTGTTTGGTTTATCGTCTTGAACGGTAAGGACCTGATTAATTTTTTTTAATTATTATTATTATTATTATTATTTAGACCGGCTTGTTAGTTCTTAGTAGTTCAGGTCCGTGACATCCAATTGGGCAGTATGCTGATCATGAGACCCGTATGTTCCTCCTTTACCGCCTAAAGGGTAAAAGTCCCGGGTGGGACCCTATTAGATTGATAAGGATCGAGAAGCTCGGTAACATTTAAACAAAGACATACTTTACTGTTGTGAGGCAGTATTTGTCCAAGTGTGTGAAACTTGCGAAGTTGTATGTGTTGCTCTCCGTTATAGAGGCTTGTAGGGTTTAGAGATAAACCCTTTGGAGATGATCAATGGCTGCTAGATGTCCAGGTGTTAATCATCCGAGAGCATACAAGGAGGACATGTGTTATGCGTCCTTTAGCTCGTATAAAGTGGTGCTTGCCGTGCGTCCCTACTGTGCAGTGTCAGATGGTACATCTTAACCTCTAATGACAGTTGGGGAGCAGTAGTACTATCATGCTCAGTTTGGCCTTAGAGGTTTTACTAGGCCAATAACAAGAAGCACTTGCATTGCATTGTTGGATAGCCTTCTGTTATGCATTCATATCAAAGCAACATGTACATTCAGACTAATTTGGTTATTTTATTGCTTCTCAGCATACCTAGATTACTATGATATACCATACAAAGTTGTGGAGGTGAATCCATTTTATAAGAAGGAAATCAAATGGTCTGATTATAAAAAGGTGCTTATATTGATGGGTGGATGGTGAAACACTGGTTGATTCATCAGGTATTCTCTTCATACTATTTAAAATAAACGTGGTTTGAATAACATATGTTGAGATTGTTAAAAAACAAATTAGTAAGGTGATTGATTTGTTGTTTAAAGACACGATGAGTCTTTCTTGCAGCTATTATTGATCAGATGGGGAGAAAGCTCACTCCTGCGAAAGCTTCGTGAATGGTTTCATCATTAACCACATTGATCTTTCTCTCACATAATTACAACTTCATGGGCCAATATATCATGTTGAAACTGGAAGAAAAGATGGTTGTATTGACCATTATATCAAGTTGAAAATTGAAGAAAATATGGTTTTTTAACAGAGTCATGGGCCAGTATATCAGGTTGAAATTGGAAGAAAAGATGGTTTGGTGTCACGTATTGACCTGGCTGTGAGAATGCCTGATGTCCAAGATTCAATTCAGATTCTCAAACAAAAAATGTATTGAAAAGGGGCTTAATGACAGAGACCTTGTGATTCTCAGTAGTAATCTTTATCTCTCGCTACACACATGCTCACTATGGATAGGTGCTATATCACATTATCACACACATTAAAGTATACAATTGATTAATCTTGTGTAAAAAATGGTTTGAAATTGATTTTCGCTTTTAATTATTGACAAATACGGAGTATTTTACATATTACATACCATTTTTTTTAATGATTCGTGAATTGTTAATATAGTTTCATGTGATTATATCTTACAATTCCATTTTGTTGTTAAATACTTGTGCAAAATTGGGAGTGAGACTAAAAAACAATCTTTATTGCATTTATGGTGTAGTCAGGTATAACACTCTCTTCATTTGCTTTGAGGTTATGTGATGATGTAGTTGGGCACAAGTAGTAAAACTATATTGGGTGTATACTTTTATTTTGTTTGGACCTATACCGAATGTTAGTGCAAAGATTACGATATTTAATCTATACAGTCTCGTTTGTTTTGATTGATGACAAACATGTAACTTGTAATACATAACGTAAAATGTACAAGTTACTTGTAATCACACGTTGTCTCAACATACATTCAACACCTCTCGATGTCTCAAGTCCTCGTATGTTACAACACGGGTTCGTACATGCTTGTTATGTGGCATTATGATCAAACCCATTAACAAATCATTTAGAATGTTTAAAATACGTTTAGAGTCACTAAGTATTTTAATAGGTTAACCATTCTATTTGAACCTCATTTTACATTTTGCATTCACAAGTATTTCATACAAATACTAAAGTTTACTTACACTTGACAAAATATATTTTATTTTGACAAGCACTCTTTACAAAAGGTAACTAGACATTTTATTAACTAGTTACATAATACATTTTACAAGTTTACCTTGATAAACTTTTTAATCTAAAATGGAAATACATGTTACATCATGTCATGCATCATCTTTGAAATCCTTGGAAGATCACTTGAATATTTTGGTTAGATTGACACACAATATATCAAATGTGATCTTAGTAAGATTTGGTAATATCTTGGAAAGATTTGAAGAAAGATTTTTAAATTTCATCGAGCACCCACGGCACCAAATTGCATAAAGGGCGGAACCCTTTAAAGGGCTCTTTGGTCCGTGGACGCTCCATCCACTTTGGCTATAAATAAGCCCATTGTTTTCCCATTTCTTCACCACTTCAAAGCACATCTTCTCCACCTTCTTGCATACATTTAGATCAATCATTAACAATGTAGTAACACACATTAAACACCCTAATGATCATGATCATAATGCTTCTAACATTTATCTTTGTTGTAAGCATACTCTTTGATCAACCAAGGAAATCTTGGAGATCTAGCCATCCCCACTCACCACAAGTTGAAGATCCATCACAAGAAGTTTAGGGAACTTGTGATCTTCATCATGAAGGCTTCCTATCAATGGAAGTTTATTTAGAAGTAGTTATTCATATCCATTAGACATTTGTGTCATGGATCATTAGTGTAAATGATATGTGCCGTTTTACACATATCTTTTATATAATTTAAACCCACAAAACGACCAAAAACACACAAATAACTCACAAAATGTTATAAATATCAATGAAATGTGTTTTTATGTGATTTAGGTACAAAAGATTGAAAAACAAGTGAAAAATGCGCAAAGTTCACACAAATGTCATTTTCAGTCCCTAGAGTTTCACAAATTGGCAAAACTAGTCCCTAAATGTTTTAAATAAATGAAAAGTCAACTTAAGTCCTTGGGAAATCAAAAATGTTCACAAAACATCCACGGATAAAAGTTTACACATATTGGCAATTTTACCCTCAGTATCAAAATTGGCAAACTTAGTCCCTGGTATTCAAAATAGAATTTTATCACAAATTACCCTTGTACTATTCATAAAATACAATTTGGAACAATTTTGATAAACTTTTGGAAATTTACAAAACAAGTCCCTCAAAAAATCCAAAATTACATTTAAGGTCCTTAAAGTTTTAAAATACAATAATTATATACTTTTGGTCCTTGTGTTTATATTATTGGCAGGTTTGGCCCCTTAAAAGAAGTTTGGAATGTTACAGGTTTGGTCCCTATACTTTCAGAATGTTACAAGAATGGTCCTTGTGTGTTACTAGCTACAAAAAACTAAACCGGATCCAATATTAATCCAAATCCAGGCCCAAAACACACAACCCGGCCCAATGTTTTAAAATAGAAACCGCCAGGTACTGTTCATCACCTCCCTCACCCCTGTAATCCCAAAACCAGGGTGGTTTTTGTGCCACCTCCCCCCTCCACCTGTCTCCACAACTCATACCCTACTCCCTTCCACCTCACAAACCTATCCCACACCTCATTAAATGCTTCCCCACCATCTCACAAGCAACTTTTTCACCCTTTCCCCTGTTTTTCTGCTGCAACTCAACCTACTTGACCCCCAAGCTCAAAAAGCTTCTCAACTTGTTCCCTCCACCTCTACAAGCATACAAGATGCATTAATTGCATCCAAACCGCCTCAAGTTGTCAAATAAGACTTTGGCGCCAAAAGTGTTTTAAATGGTTGAGATCAATTGGACTAATTCAAAGGCTCAGATTGAAGTGGGAACTTATGAGTGGTCTCCAAGGAGTAAAAAGACTATAAAAAGAAGAAGAAAGACAGAGAAAAAAAAACCACCTTGGCCTTAGGCCATTGTCACTTAGACTTAGCTTAATCATGTAGTGTAACCTTTATTGCTTTCTTTATTTACTGTCATTTACAAGTTTTATTAATGTAATGGAACTCAAATTAGTGTAATGAAATATCATTTACAGTTTTAATGCAAGTCATCTTTTACATTTCAAATTTTCAAGTTACCTTTAATTTTCATGTCATTTATTTTTTTTGTTGGATTATTGTTGTTATTGGACTCTATTAGATCACATAAGCTCCTGACAAAGCTTGTTTAAGCTTTTAGAAACCTTTAATCAATTGTAGTTTTTAAAACCAAAAATCATAAAAAATTCAGAAAAATACTAAAAAAATCAAAATCAGTCAATGGAAGTCAACTGTGGTCCAAATAAGAAGTTCTGGGGAAATGGAAGCTAAGCTGGATGGATTTTCTGGTTTTTAGCTTATTGACAGTAAGCTAGGAGTAGTTTCTGGACCTTGGTACTCAGTGTTTACCTTGATCACTTGTGAGTTCCATTTTTGCCATTTTTTACCTTTTACTGTTTTATTACTTTTCATGTTTTGATTTTCAAGTTTTCCTGTTTCTGTGTTGTTGTTTAGTGTTATTATAACATAATATAAGTAGGTTGTTCATTGAGATTCACTTGTGCTAAAAATTGGAAATTACTCAGTTGAAATGCAAATCTGACAAATCTGTGTTCTTGACTGTGTTCTTGGAAGTTTTATGCTCAAATAGTCTTAATATGTTATAATTAAATGTTTGGAATAAGGTTTATGTTCGATTCATTGAAACCTTTGATCTTCATGTGATAAGTGATAATCATAGGATTGTTTGGATTTCTTGATAAAATGGATTCCGTGTTTATCTTTTGTTGTTTGTACTTGTTTTGTTACAATAGTACTTAATAGCTTAATCTAGTCATAATATTAAGTCATTGTCTTGTAAAAAGTCAAATTTTCTTTTAATCTGCTTAAACAGTTTACTGTTATAGATTTAGATTGTGAAATTCATAGAATTAGCTTAAAACTTGTAAACATAGATTAATATCATCTTATTACAGCTTATTATATCATATTCAGTCCATAGATTCAGTTTTAAATTCATTTTAGTCAAACTGCATATTCTTGTCAAAAGTCAAATTTTCATTTGGGTCGATTTTGAATAAAATAGATCTTTTTACTGTGTGCTTATTAGTAGGATTCAGCTTATAAGCTTTTGGATTATTAAAGTCTAGTTGCTAAATAAAAATATAAAAATACTAGTTATCTCTTAATCAACTTATTTGGTACTTATTTCTTAGCTTATTTTGGGCACCTGTCTGAAAAAACTCCCCTGAGCACAGGTTAATATGCCTACTTTAGAAGCTTGCACAAGCTTCTTTAGTGCTTATTAACCTGTGTAAAGTGGTTATTTGTGATGCCCTTGTGGCTAGTCACTAGACCTAAGTGCTTATTTGCCCTAACTGCTTATCTGGATTGCTTAAATTTGCTTATCTTGATCTATCAATTCAACTCAGTTAACTGAGTAATCAGTTAAATGAGCCAACTTCACAAAGCTCATCAAGAGTTCATTATTGAGCTTCAGCTTGTGATTCTTGTTTCTTTTGGAAGCTAAGCGACCCTTAATCAACTTCAAGCTTAATTTTTCACCACATGCCCTTTTACTAGGGTGCATCAAGCTTGAAGCTTGTCCCATTTTTGAAGAGTGTCTGTTCATCAAGATATCTTACACTCACACCTACTTCATAAGCCAATAAAAGCTACTCGTTGGGTCCCAACTTATGTGAATTAGCTTTTGAGAAGCTAATCCACCCAAATCCAAGGCCCGCTCTTTATTTTCATTATCAAGCTTATTTGATAAGCTTGATCATAGCTTTTAGCTTGTCCCATTTAACTGTGTATGTTGGTTCACTAGCATATTCAGTTACTTGGTGCCATTTTCATGAGCTCCTCAAAAGCTCAGCTGTGGACCCCACAGCTTGAGCTTGAGCTTTTTGGAAAGCCAACCAGCATGCCTTGCTACTCCAACTCTTTATATGGCTTATTCAGCTTATTTGATAAACTGAATCTGTCCATCAAATAAGTTGCAGTGGTGTTTGGATTTTTTTTGGTGTGCTGGAATTGCTTATTTGCTTTTGTGAGCTTATTGGCT
Organism: Chrysanthemum lavandulifolium; assembly: GCA_022545495.1. NCBI lineage: Eukaryota > Viridiplantae > Streptophyta > Magnoliopsida > Asterales > Asteraceae > Chrysanthemum > Chrysanthemum lavandulifolium. The sequence continues at coordinate 130,953,187 of CM040239.1, forward strand.
TATTCCAGTGCACCATACTTATAAATACTTGTCTATATAACTTGTATGCACATCTCTTTTTCTTATTTTTCCTTTTATAAGCCTTTTTCTAGCTTGTTTCAAGCTTATGATCCAATCAGAAGCTCAATGCTTAAGCGAAGTGGTCATAAGTCGGAAATGACTTATTCCCATGTTTATAAAGTTTCATTTTCTATTAACTGTTAATATTACATGTATAAACCTTTATCTTCCTTTTGTTTGTGTGTGGCTTATTAGAAGCTCATTGAGCTTTAAAGTCCAACAGTTAAGCAAATGCTTAACTGCTTTAAGCTAATAAGCTCCATAATCGCTTATTTCTATGTTTGCAGTTTCATCTTCATATTATATGTATAATATAAGTATGTAGTTAATTCGAAAATGAAAAACCAAAAGAACCACTATAAGCTCAGTGATAGCTTATTTAAGAAGCTTATTGCCCATCGACTTATTTCGTACATAAGCTATCATTTTATAATTTTCCTAGCTTTTTATATTTATTTTAGAATTTTGTAAAAGTTTTAGATTTTTGTTTGCTTATTTAGTATTTATAATAAGTAAATAATAGTATTAGTAATTAGATAAAAGTAAATAATTAATAATAAATAGAATACTTGAATAATAAATATATTTAGTTTCTTAAATTATTATAATTTAGATTTTCAGATTCTTTATTTAAGTTAATTTTAGATTTTCTTATTATTTAATTCATTATAAAATACATTTAATTCATTTTAATTTATATTAATTAATTTAATAGTGTAAAAATTTATTTTAATTTTCTAATAATTTTCTTATCTTTTAGAATTCTAAAATATAATTTTCACATTTGTGGAGTTGTATTGGACTGAATTCACGTTTTATTTTATACGCTTACGTAATTTTATTTAAACATACGTTTTAAGTTTTAAACGTTCATCAATTTTAAAAATAGTGATAGCGTTTATTTAATATATTTTATCTTTTAATTTTCTTAATTTGCATTTAAGTCGCTAAGACATGCAAATCCTACTATAGTTATAATCGTTTTGTTTTTATACGCTTACGTTTTAGTTAAACGACGTTTGTATATCTTTATATTTCTAGGTTTCGATTATGCGTTTTATTGGCGTAGATGTGTGAGCTATTACTATTCACATTCCTAGTGTTAGTCAATCGATTCTGCTTTCCTATACTTATATTATTTTCAACAATTCACAAGTCATTGTACCGTAACGCCACGCTCACCAGACATAAACGATCCAAGGATATTTTAATCCTTGGTAAACTTTCATTCTCTCCGGGTCGCCGCCTTTATCATCTCGTTACGGTTGACCGTTCAAGCGGTTGATAAGTGTGACGGAGAAATAAAGAAGGTAGTTCGGGAGGAATCAAATTTTGCGCCATTGCCGGGAGGCTACTACGTGTTATGACTTGTATTTTTGTATTTTGTTGAAATACCTATCCTTGTTTGTATATTAAACCTTATCATTCAACTACCGGGCCGTCGGGACATATTTATTACTGATTAATCATTCACAAGTGATTAACTAGCGTGGTAAACCCGACACAAGCACGGGGTAGTGATTACATATCTTGTATCATATTTCTTTTCAATAAACAATATAAAATACAAAAACATTTTTCCTTTGCACAACTTGCCTAGTTTGATAAGTCCCTCGTTACAACATTTGGTTGTTGGTCATTTCGATTCTTGAGCTCTGTCGGACCAGATTCCTTTCGAGGCGGTTGTTAGGAATTTTCTTTCTTTTGTACATATATATAAAAAGATAAAAATACAAAAATATTTTCCATTTCTTTTTATAAAATCATAAATCAAAAACATTCTTCTCGCCTTTTCTGAGTTTCTTTCTAAGATTCTTAGACTCATCTTAGTGATGATTATTCATAATTCTGTGAGTGGCAATCCCACTCCAATTTCTCACCAAATCCCTGAGTGGCAATCCCACTCAGCTTCCCCATGAACCAATTTAATTCGGGGTCGAGTCAAGCTAGTGACTTGGTTATCAAAAACAAGCCATACAATATGGGTTTTCACCCATATTTCTGTCTTTTTCCCCTTTCTACCACCTAAGTGTGGGGGTAATACCCCACCTGTTGTATATATATAAAAACGTTGAAAATTGTAAATATTAAAAAAGAGAATAATTGTTGTGTTTCTACACTTAGCTAGTAATGTTATCTTTTACGTTCAAGGATTCGGCATAATAGCGGTACTTTGAATATTGAGGACAATATTCATTTCTAAGTGTGGGGGGGAAATTCGCGAATTTGATCATAAATGTACCCTTTTAGTCCCTTTTTCCCCCAAAATGGCCAAATTTAAAAAAAAAAAAAAATTTAGTGGAAGTACTATGTACTAAACACAACAAATGGTAATCAGTCCACCATGTCTAACCAACATAAGGATTGGCTAATCCAGGAGCAAACGGCTCTTGGTAAAGATATATCAAATCCGTTTATGGCTTGCAATTTGCCCAAAATTGTATGGTATTCAACTCACCATATCCTTAAAAGTGAATAGTTGGCTAGCCCGCAAGTTTATGGCTTGTGGTAAAGGCGATGGAAAAACCATAATTGGTAATCACTCACCAAAGATAATCTTGATAATTTATCTAAGAGTTGGCTAGTCCGAGCAAACGGCTTCGGTAAACACAAATCAAATCCGTTTACGACTTATGATTTGCTCAAAATCATTTGGTTATCATTGTACCAAAGTTCTTACTTGAACTAAAACAATTGGCTACTCCGAAGTGATGGCTATTGGTAAAGAGTTTTCAAATCCATTAAATTTTACATAAAAGATTGCTAGGGACTAGCAATAGTTTAGTGTGGGATTTGATATGCCGCTTTACACATATCTTTTATATAATTTAAACCACAAACGACCAAAACACACAAATAACTCACAAAATGTTATAAATATCAATGAAATGTGTTTTTATGTGATTTAGGTACAAAGATTGAAAAACAAGTGAAAATGCATAAAGTTCACACAAATGTCATTTTCAGGTCCCTAGAGTTTCACAAATTGGCAAAACTAGTCCCTAAATGTTTTAAATAAATGAAAAGTCAACTTAAGTCCTTGGGAAATCAAAATGTTCACAAAACATCCACGGATAAAAGTTTACACATATTGGCAATTTTACCCTCAGTATCAAAATTGGCAAACTTAGTCCTGGTATTCAAAATAGAATTTTATCACAAATTACCCTTGTACTATTCATAAAATACAATTTGGAACAATTTTGATAAACTTTTGGAAATTTACAAAACAAGTCCCTCAAAAAAAAATCCAAAATTACATTTAAGGTCCTTAAAGTTTTAAAATACAATAATTATATACTTTTGGTCCTTGTGTTTATATTATTGGCAGGTTTGGCCCCTTAAAAGAAGTTTGGAATGTTACAGGTTTGGTCCCTATACTTTCAGAATGTTACAAGAATGGTCCTTGTGTGTTACTAGCTACAAAAAACTAAACCGGATCCAATATTAATCCAAATCCAGGCCCAAAACACACAACCCGGCCCAATGTTTTAAAATAGAAACCGCCAGGTACTGTTCATCACCTCCCTCACCCCTGTAATCCCAAAACCAGGGTGGTTTTTGTGCCACCTCCCCCCTCCACCTGTCTCCACAACTCATACCCTACTCCCTTCCACCTCACAAACCTATCCCACACCTCATTAAATGCTTCCCCACCATCTCACAAGCAACTTTTTCACCCTTTCCCCTGTTTTTCTGCTGCAACTCAACCTACTTGACCCCCAAGCTCAAAAGCTTCTCAACTTGTTCCTCCACCTCTACAAGCATACAAGATGCATTAATTGCATCCAAACCGCCTCAAGTCACAAATAAGACTTTGGCGCCAAAAGTGTTTAAATGGTTGAGATCAATTGGACTAATTCAAAGGCTCAGATTGAAGTGGGAACTTATGAGTGGTCTCCAAGGAGTAAAAAGACTATAAAAAGAAGAAGAAAGACAGAGAAAAAAAAACCACCTTGGCCTTAGGCCATTGTCACTTAGACTTAGCTTAATCATGTAGTGTAACCTTTATTGCTTTCTTTATTTACTGTCATTTACAAGTTTTATTAGTGTAATGGAACTCAAATTAGTGTAATGAAATATCATTTACAGTTTTAATGCAAGTCATCTTTTACATTTCAAATTTTCAAGTTACCTTTAATTTTCATGTTTTTTTTTTTGTTGGATTATTGTTGTTATTGGACTCTATTAGATCACATAAGCTCCTGACAAAGCTTGTTTAAGCTTTTAGAAACCTTTAATCAATTGTAGTTTTTAAAACCAAAAATCATAAAAAATTCAGAAAAATACTAAAAAAATCAAAATCAGCCAATGGAAGTCAACTGTGGTCCAAATAAGAAGTTCTGGGGAAATGGAAGCTAAGCTGGATGGATTTTCTGGTTTTAGCTTATTGATGATGAAGCTAGGAGTAGTTTATGGACCTTGGTACTCGGTGTTTACCTTGATCACTTGTGAGTTCCATTTTGCCATTTTTACCTTTTACTTGTTTTATTACTTTTCATGTTTTGATTTTCAAGTTTTCTGTTTCGTGTTGTTGTTTAGTGTTATTATAACATAATATAAGTAGGTTGTTCATTGAGATTCACTTGTGCTAAAAATTGGAAATTACTCAGTTGAAATGCAAATCTGACAAATCTGTGTTCTTGACTGTGTTCTTGGAAGTTTTATGCTCAAATAGTCTTAATATGTTATAATTAAATGTTTGGAATAAGGTTTATGTTTAGATTCATTGAAACCTTTGATCTTCATGTGATAAGTGATAATCATAGGATTGTTTGGATTTGCTGATAAAAATGGATTCCAGTGTTTATCTTTTGTTGTTTGTACTTGTTTTCTGTTACAATAGTACTTAATAGCTTAATCTAGTCATAATATTAAGTCATTGTCTTGTAAAAAGTCAAATTTTCTTTTAATCTGCTTAAACAGTTTACTGTTATAGATTTAGATTGTGAAATTCATAGAATTAGCTTAAAACTTGTAAACATAGATTAATATCATCTTATTACAGCTTATTATATCATATTCAGTCCATAGATTCAGTTTTAAATTCATTTTAGTCAAACTGCATATTCTTGTCAAAAGTCAAATTTTCATTTGGGTTGATTTTGAATAAAATAGATCTTTTTACTGTGTGCTTATTAGTAGGATTCAGCTTATAAGCTTTTGGATTATTAAAGTCTAGTTGCTAAATAAAAATATAAAAATACTAGTTATCTCTTAATCAACTTATTTGGTACTTATTTCTTAGCTTATTTTGGGCACCTGTCTGAAAAAACTCCCCCGAGCACGGGTTAATATGCCTACTTTGAAGCTTGCACAAGCTTCTTTAGTGCTTATTAACTTTGTGTAAAGTGGTTATTGTGATGCCCTTGTGGCTAGTCACTAGACCTAAGTGCTTATTTGCCCTAACTGCTTATCTGGATTGCTTAAATTTGCTTATCTTGATCTATCAATTCAACTCAGTTAACTGAGTAATCAGTTAAATGAGCCAACTTCACAAAGCTCATCAAGAGTTCATTATTGAGCTTCAGCTTGTGATTCTTGTTTCTTTTGGAAGCTAAGCAGCCCCTTAATCAACTTCAAGCTTAATTTTTCACTCACATGCCCTTTTACTAGGGCTGCATCAAGCTTGAAGCTTGTCCCATTTTTGAAGAGTGTCCTGTTCATCAGCATATCTTACACACTCACACCTACTTCATAAGCCAATAAAAAGCTACTCAGTGGGTCCCAACTTATGTGAATTAGCTTTTTGAGAAGCTAATCCACCCAAATCCAAGGCCCGACTCTTTATTTTCATTATCAAGCTTATTTGATAAGCTTGATCATAGCTTTTACTTGTCCCATTTAACCGTGTATCTTTGGTTCACTAGCATATTCGCCATTTGGTGCCATTTTCATGAGCTCCTCAAAGCTCATTGTGGACCCCACAGCTTGAGCTTGAGCTTTTGGAAAGCCAACCAAGATGCCTTGCTACTCCAACTCTTTATATGGTTTATTCAAATTTTATTTGATAAACCGAATCATCCATCAAATAAGTTCTGAGGGTGTTTGGATTTTTTGGTGTCTTTGAATTGCTTATTTGCTTTGTGAGCTTATTGGCTTATTCCAAAGGCACCATACTTATAAATACTTGTCTATATAACTTGTACGCACATCTCTTTTCTTATTTTTCCTTTTATAAGCCTTTTTCTAGCTTGTTTCAAGCTTATGATCCAACTGTAAGCTCAATGCTTAATCGAGTGGTCATAAGTCGTGAAACAACTTATTCCATGTTTATAAAGTTTCATTTTCTATTAACTGTTAATATTACATGTATAAACCTTTATCTTCCTTTTGTTTCATTTGTGTGGCTTATTAGAAGCTCATTCAAGCTTTAAAGTCCAACAGTTAAGCAAATGCTTAACTGTTTTAAGCTAATAAGCTCCACACTGCTTATTTCTATGTTTGCACAGTTTCATCTTCATATTATATGTATAATATAAGTATGTAGTTAATTCAGAAAACAGAAAAACCAAAAAGAACCACTATAAGCTCAAGTGATAGCTTCTATTTAAGAAGCTTATTGCCCATCAGCTTATTTCTGTACATAAGCTATCATTTTTATAATTTTCCTAGCTTCTTATATTTATTTTAGAATTTTGTAAAAAGTTTTAGATTTTTGTTTGCTTATTTAGTATTTATAATAAGTAAATAATAGTATTAGTAATTAGATAAAAGTAAATAATTAATAATAAATAGAATACTTGAATAATAAATATATTTAGTTTCTTAAATTATTATAATTTAGATTTTTCAGATTCTTTATTTAAGTTAATTTTAGATTTTCTTATTATTTAATTCATTATAAAATACATTTAATTCATTTTTAATTTATATTAATTAATTTAATAGTGTAAAAATTTATTTTAATTTTCTAATAATTTTCTTATCTTTTTAGAATTCTAAAAATATAATTTTCACATTTGTGGGAGTTGTATTGGACTGAATTCACGTTTTATTTTGTACGTTTACGTAATTTTATTTAAACGTACGTTTTAGGTTTTAAACGTTCATCAATTTAAAAATAGTGATAGCGTTTATTTAATATATTTTATCTTTTAATTTTCTTAATTTGCATTTAAGTCGCTAAGACATGCAAATCCTACTATAGTTATAATCGTTTTGTTTTATACGTTTACGCTTTAGTTAAACGCACGTTTGTATATCTTTTATATTTCTAGGTTTCGATTTATGCGTTTTATTGACGTATTTGTGATGAGCTATTACTATTCACATTCCTAGTGTTAGTCAATCGATTCTGTTTTCCTATACTTATATTATTTTTCAACAATTCACAAGTCATTGTACTGAACGCCACGCTCACCGAGACATAAACGATCCAAGGATATTTTAATCCTTGGTAAACTTTCATTCTCTCCCGGCCATCGCCCTTTATCATCTGTTACGGTTGACCGCTCACAAGCCGGTTGATAAGTGTGACGGAGAAATAAAAGAAGGTAGTTCGGGAGGAATCAAGAACATCATTGCATCATAACAACACTTTCACCAAACTAGATTAGATGGTTTATGTTTGTGCCATAAAACACAAGGTTTATTATGTTGGGCCATAAAACATATTGGGAGTGGTTGTACCCTTGTAAAAGAACTCGACATCTAGCTTAGTGTCGGAAATATTGTATAAGCGACGTTAGGTTGGTTCTACCTCGAACTAGAACCCGTATTTAGCTTTGTACCGAGAAAAAGTGTAGCGACGATTGTAAGGTTTTCTCCGCCGAGAAGGGAGCTTGTTGATTTAGTGAAGTAACTCTCGAGTTGGGTACTCGGGGGAGTGGAGTAGAGCGGAAAGGAGATCCGTGACCGAACCACTATAAATCCTCGTGTTCGGTTTGCACTTTCCTTTCTTTATCTCTTTACTTTTATACTTGCACTATACTATTGTTTGTGATGTGGTTTGATGTTCATGATTGTGTGACAACTTGGTTTACCATGCTTTATATTAGTCACAAACAAAAATTGGTACTTTCATATTATAACAAGCTTAATAAGCGATTTGATACTAAAGATCTAAAGTTTTTAAAGCAGTACGTATTCACCCCCCACGCTTCCACAATTGGTATCGAGCCACGTAGCTCTTATTTTCAAAACAAATGGTTTTTAAAAATAGAGTACGATCCATGTATCAAATTACCATTGAAGCAAAAAATAATATGAAACATGCTTTGCTTGTTATACTTAGAAATTTTGTTGTTAAATGTAACTTTGTATACAAGCTTGAAGGTTTTCTTGAAAAGTAAAATAAAATAAAAAAGTTTGTTGAAATAACTAGTAAATATTGTATTGTGTGCTCATAGAAAATTTACGAAGAAATATGATTTTAAAGGAGTGTTTGGGATAACTATAAATCTAGTTGAAAAATCACCTCAGTAAATGTTTAAAATAAGTTACATAAGTAGATATGTTGTTAAATATGTGTATTATATGTTTACTATGAAATCTAGTAAAGGCTTACACGTTTTCTCTATGTCAAATACTAGTTTTGGTGAATCTATCTCGAGAGGACCACGGCACCAAATCTTATAAAGGCGGATCCCTTTAGTTGGTTCCGTGGAATCCGTCTCAGACAAGATGCAGATTTTTGGGCAACTTCAAAAATCATAACTAATTAACCGTAAGTCCGTTTAGCCGAACCACCTATCATTTTAAAAGGAATTGAGTCTACTTTCATTTAAAAATACTCTAATGGCCTGAGTCTAATTTTAAATAAGTGAAATAGACCAAATACTCGATATGTCTAAAATATTGAGTTTCGCTTTAACATAAAAACTCAAATTTTGAATCAAGCAATTTAAGTTGGTATTCTTAGAACTTTGATACAACTTCCTTTGAAACTAAATAATTTGGTAATATGTTTAAAGGAAACTAATCAAGCTTGGTATACATCGTCATATTTAAACGCAAAATGATTGAAAAGTGTCTTCTTGTTATGCTATGCTAAATGACCACTTGTTTATGTTGTTTGCATATATGTTGCTTGCTTATTTTTCAAATTGTTGTTTACACTTGTTTGTTTGCATAATATAAGTGTCAATCTTGCCATGTTATTTATTCGCTTGTTTGACGATTTCTTGTTTACGCACAATAGGTTATTTGCTAGATTTTGTGCACTAAGTTGGAAAAATATTTTACCATCGCTTGTAGAATTAGATCACTTCGTTTGCATAGGTTACTAACATCTCGCATAACTTATGAAATGTCATAACTCACTTAGCAATGAGTACTAAGTAAATTAGTCAAGTACTTTGAAAATGAAGGTGTTAAGAGAGTGTTTGGTACAAGGACAAAACAATGTTGTATGATGTAATTTATTTGTTTTACTTTGTAGGATGATAATATGACTTAAAACAATGTTGTATGCTAACCGGTTTATGCAGTGGATAGCACAAGTGTGTTATCAAATTTTACCCATTTTCACTTTTATGTGAAAATCGTAGCCCTTGGTCAAAGTCTATGCTCCACTATATTTGTATATGTGTTATCAACTTTTCCTAACTAGAAGTAATTAATGTCACATGTTTTAAGCAAAATTTGTGTTTGGAAAACTCCCCGACACCTAAAAATGGGTCGTGAACTTTTCGGTGTCCACGGATCCGACGGCACCAAAATGTTGGTACCGTCTGTTATGTATTTTGGTACCGCCATACCGTACAAGCGGACCAAAGCGGCACCAATTTAAGGGTTCCTACTGTAAAGAAATGGTGCCGTGAATCCTACAGGTAAGTTATTGAATTTTACTAAATCCCGCAATCTATTTTACCAAACTTCGTTTCTAGGATAGTTGTTAATGCATATCTTTCATACCTCACTCAACACATCCTCAATGGATTAACTTAGGATGTTTGACATGATTTTAGACACTTCCATCTCATTAGAAACTACCATCTTTGTATAGATTAACATCAAATCCATGAATCCTTAGTTCCATAAATCAACACATTCAAGATGATCATTTTCACACCTTCACTGTTACCTTTCCTCAAGCTTAGCATTTCTTAAAGTAAAATCAAAATGACTAAATCCTTAACCTCAAATAAGCCACTTAAGAAAACCACTAGGATTAGCATTCGATCTTGTTGCTTCATTAACTTGAACTCTTCATCCTCAGACTCATTACCTCTCAACATCTCATCACCCATTCAAGATGTGAACTTTTCAAACTTGAGTACTCCAACTCCACCACCAAAATCACCCACCATCAACCAAAACACCTTCACTACCAAAGTCTCCAAAGCTTGTACCTATCAAACTTTGTACAACACCACCAACATCTCCTCACCCGTTTATGGATGACTTAGATGACTTATCGAGACTAACAACTGGACTCATTATTTGCAAAGATATCATACACAAGTCTATCATATGACTATAGATATTGTTTTACCTCACTTGGTTAACATGAAAATAATGTGTCATCCTTCAAGACGATAAGTATTTGCATAGAGTCATAACTCACACGTATGTTAAAGACATACTATCAAGTCTTGTTATCCTTGAGTTCAATCTAAGCTCAACAAATTAGGATTGACAACTTAAGTAGTTCATCCAAAATATTCAAGTATATGCGACTTACGATTGTAGTCATTAAAAGTCATATCCAAAAATCAACACCCAAGTATTTTAACAACACATGTTGAAACACTTATCCAAAACAAACAACCCATCGTGCCACTTATCCTCTTAGACACCTACTATCCTCTTCCATCTTTTGGCACCATTAAGCGTATTGCTCATGAACTTCCAAGAGCATCCTTTAAATCAACGTGCCCTTTCAAGGTGAACCTATACCTCATCCCCTAAGCTTCATAGACATAACCAAAACTTCAAGCACTTCACCCGCTAGTTGTAGTAACCAATGAACCATAAGAATTAGTATTCGTACTTTTTGTGTTCAACATCTGTGGACAAATAATCAACCTAAGTACTCCCATAGCACAACAAACCCCTACATCACCACATCCTTATTTAGACATACTAGAAGACCTACCACCTAGATCAACCAATCCACCATCCTTGCCATCATTTGAATTCGCTGAGTGTATTGCTCAAAAGCCCTTGTGTCCAACACTTGTCTTGAATCAAATGCACGTTTGAACAAACTCAACCATCCTTTCCCACATATAAGGACTTAGATAATTCATTATGGCTAGAACCTCAACTATCAAATAAGCATGGTGCTCTTGGTAATTGTTGTCAATTTCCACTAGGTATAAGTAGTACTACTTCACAAATAATCAAAGTATTAGTAATACTTTGTCGTTAAACTTCTGATAAATTTCGTTAAACTTCAAATCAACATTTTAACAACATATGTTAAAATGCAATCTAAAGCCAACATCATACACCCCAAGCAACAATGACTCTTGAGGAGTATATATAAGAAACTCGAGTGAATTCCTCTTGTCATCATCTAGTGAATATAATCTTGAGACCAAGTTTATTTAGATGGGACTATCCGATTCAAACACTTTGGCTTCATATCTTCATTTAGGAAAACATGATGTTTTGAAGAACATTATGACTAAGATTCATGCGTTAAGCTTTCATTTTGTTAAAAGGATATTGTATATCCTATGCATCACTCTTGCGACATAAATAGTTGTGTTACAAGAGATTTCATTACACCTCATTAGCTAAATGATCTTGAAACAAACATCTACAAGTTCTGTGAACTAGCATATCCAATTCATCTTGTCATACTTGTTTTCATAAGCATGATAACTTTATCCCATGGGATAATCTCATTTGTTGAAAGATACTATTTGTATCTATTTCCTTTCAAGCGTACATCATAACCTAACCTTGCTCAAACCGAGTGCACATCCAAGGTTAAAACTACACAATTTTAGAGCATACACAAGATCTATTGAAGTTGGTAACCTCACTTAGATTCTTGTTAAATAATGTTCCAAAGAGCTTTCTTGAGAACGTTCTTAGTTTAACATATTCCCATCTCTAGTCTTAGATGATCAATTCACATTTAAAGTACAAGATGTCATCCATTAGATCATACAACTAGCTGTGTAATTTGAACAACTTTCGATTCTAAACACAAGATTAAAACACATTGTTTATCAAACACACCATTGTTAAAATTCATGTGTATAACATGACATCTTCATCTCCTTAGTTATATTGCATATTAGTTGTGTCACATTAAGCCAAGTATTGGTAAACTATCATCTTTTATACACTTTAATAGGCAAAAGTAGGAGTTCCCATCTTTCTAACATGAGAATGATTACTGGAGAATCTATTGCACTAGAAACTCAATTTGACCTAACGGTTGAATTGCTTCCGGAGAAAGTTGGGTTTGTGGAATCACCGTAAAATGGTCGTGTTTAGCCTTAATTGAGCACCGCTAGTAATAGTCTCATATTCATTCTCCAACTTGAAAAATCTGTTTTCCTATACTTGCCTAAAGTAAGTGTTAAAACATTGATAGTTTGCCTCGCCTTAGGAATACTAATCAAACAAGTAGTATATATGACTTTTCTTTTAAAACCACTTGCACTACACTTACATGTGTTGATTACATGTTCTTGTTTGATACGATAAGTTGATTTGACATTATCTTAGTGTTTGATAACTAGTCGAATGTGTAAACCTTAGTACGGTTTTATCTTTATAATGCTTGTATTCTTGTTTCATGCTACTAAACGTTTAAACTTAAAACTTTATTTGCATGATACTTACTTTGAATTAATTTTAGCATGATTAACATGTTACTTATGAAATCATAATATGTCATTTTGATACGTGATAATTCTGATATGATAAGTTTGTGTTTGAAAGCTATTAGTTGGCATTCATTATATCTATGTGTAGTACGATCCAAATGATACATGCTCCAAATTGTTATGTCTTAAACATGGCTTGCATGAATCTTTCATCTTATTTCTTTTGCTTCTTGTCACACTATTTGTTTGCTACATATGCACATATAATATGTCAAAATGCTTTTGGTATGACAAACTTTTAGAAGCCTTTTTATCTTACAAATTAATCACATAGATTGTTGTGTTAATTTACAAGCCAAGTATGCTTAAGCGTCTAAGTCTAATGACAAAACAATCTCAAAATGAAATGTCTTGAATAAAGTTGTATTCTTGCATAATATGATTGTCTTGATGCTATCTTGTATGGTGATTTCTTGTCTACTAAAGTGCAATGTGTTTTTGCTTATATAATATGTTTGATTTCTATCATGTTAACATCTTTTGTCACTAACAAATTTGTTTTGTAGGTTGATAACAAATTATTTGTTATCTCACTTGGTTCTAACTTTTATATGCTCATTTTTGCATAATCCCCTTTATTGCTATCAGATTAGTACTATGCTTTATGGGACCCCTACACTTGCATATAGTTTAAAAGCATATAAAATTAAGTTCTAGAGGGTTGGCTTTGCATTTTGTCTTTCAACCGACCTCTTTCCAAATCTCATTTTAGCTTCCGCTTCCAAAATCATCTACATCATTATTTAGTTATAACAATACTACGATCCTCTTCACTTCCTATTAGGAAACCACATGCCTCATCATACGATCATCTCGCATTAATCGAGAAGAGGTGCGTGACTTTAAGGATGAAGCTCATTGTGTGCTAACCATCATCCGAAAAACATTACTAAGCTCACCTCTTTCGTTAACCCGAATAACCTCCTAAACACTTTGTTATCATTCCTTATTTGATACATTGCACATTATGTTGGATGTCCACCAATTAAGGGGGAGAGAAATTCATTCACATAATTGTCTTTTGTCAAAATTTATGTCTCTTAGACTCTACAATACCAACACATAGGTAAACACCACTTAGCTAAAACCGGTTCATGAAACCACAACTAGTTCAACCTTTTTCGCACCAATACCTCATCAAGTGAAAAACGCATCATGTGTTTTTACAAAACGTCTTCGTCTCCACATATAGGATTTTCCTTAAACTAGCACCTTACAACTTTACTATCTAGAACACCATCATAGGATCTTATCCTTTTCTCGCTTATCATGCATGTCCTTGTCGGTCAAACGATATATTAATCAAAACACCATCTCCAACACGTTGGTCCATCCAACTCTCACTCATATGATGTCATTCTCATCCTCATATAGGTACTCATTATTAGTATTTTCCATATTGTCTTCACTTCTTTTCAAAGTGATAATCATACATGTCGGTCAAAACCATGCTAATACTACCTTTCCCATTGTCACCTAGAATAGGTCATTTTATAATTCGTGTCAATCAATGAACTAATTTATCTTCATCACTTTTATATCTTTTGGTATCTTCATTATAATATTCTTAGATAGAACACATTATTTATTACTCTTGGGTTGAAGCATATGAGAACTTGCTCAAAACAATAGATTGTTAGCATCAATAAATCATTCAAATCATAATCCTTATGCATCATTGAAATGCAATGTCCATTCATTTTTTTTTCTTAGCTTTGGTCACTTGACATGACTTAAAGGATTGCATGAATCCATATTTTTATATTTGCTATACATACGAAGTTTCTAACTCCTTAAAAGCTTCCTACCTAATCACCACCACCTTCCATCACCACTTTCACTAATCATCACCACCATGGATTAGCGAAACCTTACTTTTGTAAATCTCGAGTCATCTACCATCACTACATGATTCCTACAAGTAAACCGACACCAACACTAGCACCACTAGTGTCACACCCGTGGGAGACTTCATATCTTCTTCCTAGGAACTATTATGTAGGTTTTATCATATTATATTCTCACTTTTCTTATGATTGTAATTAGGAGACTACACTTCATGAGATCTTTGATTATATCATTTATCACATATATACATCTTATTTTTCTTTGTGAAAAGATGAAATATATTGCACTAATGTTTTTCATTGTAGGTTCATCATCATATACACTCGATTGTATATAATTTACTCATCTAAGGATGAAGTTTGCATCAATTATTTTTCTTATTTTAGGTGCTTTTTGACACCTTAGAACAAGGAGGAATGTCCTTTAAGCACTTATATTGCATCGTCTATACACTTGGTTGTATATGACATATTTGTCTAAAGACAAAGCTTCTATTATACTAATATTTATTTTGAAGGTTCATCTTGACGCCCTAGAGCAAGGGAAGCTTCCGTCAAAAATTTACTAAATGCATCTTATATACACTTTGTTGTATATCACTTACTCGCCTAATGACGAATATAGTTTTGCACTAATATTTGTTTTGTAGGTTTTAATTATACCCCGACGCCTCAAACAAGGGGAGCAACCGTCGAGGGGAGCATGCACATTTAGCATCATTCTCACTTTTCAACACGCATTTGTGCCTCGATAAAAAGTGGAGAAAATAGGCTAACATTGCTATGCATTTTTCTTTTTCATATATTTCTCATAATTTTTGTTGCATAAAACTAACCTTGATGTAGGTTAAGCCTCTTTATTTGATCCATGGATCCGCTACCAAACAAGGGACGGATTGTAGTGGACGATTTAACTTCACTAGGGATGATGCAAGCTCACCTTTTTAGGGAGAAATTAAGTTAAACTCAAGGACACGCCTTTTGTTTCGACAAAGGGGAGAAGAGTGTAAACGGAGAAGGTAATGTAAATGTAGTAAGGATACAAGTAACTTTTTACATTTTACTTTCTATTCGTTACATATATTTGTCATCATCAAAAGGGAGATTGTTAGTGCAAATATTACGATATTTAATCTATACGCCTCGTTTGTTTTGATTGATGACAAACATGTAACTTGTAATACATAACGTAAAATGTACAAGTTACTTGTAATCACACGTTGTCTCAACATACATTCAACACCTCTCGATGTCTCAAGTCCTCGTATGTTACAACACGGGTTCGTACATGTTTGTTATGTGGCATTATGATCAAACCCATTAACAAATCATTTAGAATGTTTAAAATACGTTTAGAGTCACTAAGTATTTTAATAGGTTAACCATTCTATTTGAACCTCATTTTACATTTTGCATTCACAAGTATTTCATAACTAAAGTTTACTTACACTTGACAAAATATATTTTATTTTGACAAGCACTCTTACAAAAGGTAACTAGACATTTTATTAACTAGTTACATAATACATTTTACAAGTTTACCTTGATAAACTTTTTAATCTAAAATGGAAATACATGTTACATCATGTCATGCATCATCTTTGAAATCCTTGGAAGATCACTTGAATATTTTGGTTAGATTGACACAATATATCAAATGTGATCTTAGTAAGATTTAGTAATATCTTGGAAAGATTTGAAGAAAGATTTTTAGAATTTCATCGTGCACCCACGGCACCAAATTGCATAAAGGACGGAACCCTTTAAAGGGCTCATTGGTTCGTGGACGCTCCGTCCACTTTGGCTATAAATAAGCCCATTGTTTTCCATTTCTTCACCACTTTAAAGCACATCTTCTCCACCTTCTTGCATACATTTAGATCAATCATTAACAATGTAGTAACACACATTAAACACCCTAATGATCATGATCATAATGCTTCTAACATTCATCTTTGTTGTAAGCATACTCTTTGATCAACCAAGGAAATCTTGGAGATCTAGCCATCCCCACTCACCACAAGTTGAAGATCCATCACAAGAAGTTTAGGGAACTTGTGATCTTCATCATGAAGGCTTCCTATCAATGGAAGTTCATTTAGAAGTAGTTATTCATATCCATTAGACATTTGTGTCATGGATCATTAGTGTAAACATCATTGCATCATAACAACACTTTCAACAAACTAGATTAGATGGTTTATGTGTTTGTGCCATAAAACACAAGGTTTATTATGTTGGGCCATAAAACATATTGGGAGTGGTTGTACCCTTGTAAAAGAACTCGACATCTAGCTTAGTGTTGGAAATATTGTATAGGCGACGTTAGGTTGGTTCTACCTCGAACTAGAACCCGGTATTTAGCTTTGTACCGAAAAAGTGTGTTTAAAATTGTAAGGTTTTCTCCGAGAAGGGAGCTTGTTGATTTAGTAAAGTAACTCTCGAGTTGGGTACTCGGGGAGTGGAGTAGGGCGGAAAGGAGATCCGTGACCGAACCACTATAAATCATCGTGTTCGGTTTGCACTTTCCTTTCTTTATCTCTTTACTTTTATACTTGCACTATACTATTGTTTGTGATGTGGTTTGATGTTCATGATTGTGTGACAACTTGGTTTACCATGCTTTATATTAGTCACAAACAAAAATTGGTACTTTCATATTATAACAAGCTTAATAAGCGATTTGATACTAAAGATCTAAAGTTTTTAAACGGTAACGTATTCACCCCCCTCTACGTTTCCACACCGAAGGTATCCAGATTACTAATGACAGTGGTGTAGGTTTGTACTAATGATCATAATATATATTGTGCATGTTTACATTAATGGGAGATGGTTTGTGGTGGGTTATGATGATGACTCGAGGTATGCTACCACATGGACACATTTTTTAACAATGGTACTAACTTCTATGCTTTAGTTTTTTTATTGAGGGATATTTTGTTGTTTTGTTGCTTTGCATTGTGTCCGTGCCTTAAGGGACATTTAGGTTCATTTGTTTGATCATTTTGCATAAAAAAATAATGTTGTAACATTTTGAAATGCTGAAAAGTTAACGATATTGCAGATTGTAGTTGGGTATGCACTCAGTTAAAGTATAATGACCTAAAGACTACTGAAACAGGACATATGACCTCTCTCTAGGGATGGGTGTTATGAGAATTTTGCTAATTTTTCCTGGTATGTTATGTGTTAAATGTAAGTGCATGCTTATGTGTATGAGTTTTAGTAAATAAAAGGTGTTTGGGCTTTACGACGTTTGCTCTTTTACTAATTATTGTGACCAGTTTAATAAAGTCAAACATTAGACCATAAAGATCATAGTTGATAAGGTAGGAATATTTAGGCAATATTCCACTAATTAGTTAGTCGACTTCTAAGTTTTTGAAAGAAATGCATGATTTGAAGCTTTTTAATCCATTGGAACATGTATATCCACATAAGGAAGATAGTTTTTCTGTTATGTTTGATGAGATGGTCGTGTTGCATGAGTTCCTATAGTTGCATGCCAAAAAATAGTTATTCGTAAATAATTAAATAAATTTGTTTTGGATAATCAAACATCTTAAAAAAAACGCTTAAAATGCAGATAAGATATTTCAATATGAAATCCCAAAAACCCTTAAGTTATGAATATGTGCAAACAGGTTGTGTAGCAGCAGTAGGTATACTAACTCTTGAGCTAATGAAAAAAATTAAAACTGGTACTATTTTGATTTGTGCTAATTGCAACTAATATGCAGGATATTGTGTTGGGTGTGCTTGGTGATTATATCGATTATGAAGTATCATGATCCTCAACGTGGTAAATTTTATACTCTAATACTCAAGTTATAACTTCTTGCTAAAACGAACTAGCAGCAGCAAACCTTTCATAAATTATATAGAAAACTAAATGTGTTGTTAACACTTTATATTCCTTTATAATTTTAATGGATTTAGCAATATGGATAGGTTCTCAAAAGCAAAAACCAATGATTTTCGCGCTTGGTAGTTGTGATGGTGAAAACGAATGGATCGAAGATGTCCCTAAAGTTTGTGTTTAGGTAAATTCATTTATGTGCAAAAACATAAAATCTAGTAAGCTACTATCTCAAATGTAAAGATAATTTTACACGTCTAAGCATTTAGGCACTGCAAATTGAGGAGGCGCAATTCGATATATACATTCAGATGAGTGTTTTTGTAGATACAATACTTATTATCGATAGATCAACTGTTGTTTTCAAATTGGATATATCTACTATATTGATAAGTAATCGTTGTTTACCTTGCAGGGTGTGTTGGTTGAAAAGGATTTTGACATTAGTGATGAAGCAGGTGGGGCTGAGAAAGTAGTTGTGAAAAACTATACTGTAAAACTTGTTGCTACTTTGGAAATATGAATACATTGGGCTGGAAAAGGAACAATCAATATCCCACCTCAAGGAGTATATGGATATCTTATTTCTTATTTTTGTCAATATGAGTAAGTTATTAACCTTCTATATTAATTGATCAGGTATGTAAGAAACTCTTGCACCTTAAGTGTTTTAGCCCTATCATGGTGTTTGGGTGTCATGTTTAAAGGGTGCGTAATAAAGTGGAATGATGGAAATAAAATTTGAGGATTGAAAGATTAAAATAAAATTTGACCAATCTTATATATGGAATGATGAAATTCAGAAACTACTTCCTGTGTAGCTTTTCAAATGCCACTATTGCAAGTGAGGAACTTAAGGTATGTAATAAAGTGGTCGAATTGGGTGGTTGAGTAATGGGGTGGACTCGAGTTGGGTATTAGGTGACATAACTATAATCTATGTGGTAGCAATTATGTACTTCTTTTAGTTGTATGTTTATATAAGAAATCATTTGAAGTCTTAAATTATGTGACTCCACAAAGTTACATTCATAGAATCTTTGCAGGTTAATGACATGAGAAAAATAAGTGTGGTCATGTGGCCTGGTAAGAATTTTCTACCTTAAATATCTTGCGAATTTCTTATATATAAGAGTTTTACATGTTTTATAGTCACAAGTCATTCTCAAGTTCAAACTTCAAATCCCTTTTATGTTCACTTAAAATCACAATTTTAACATCTATGTGTATTGCGATGAATTATCAAAGTTTACCATGTGTCAAAACCAATCAAGTCTGCTTTTCGGGTCTTGAACTTTACAAGTATATTTTTGGGTGTTGAAGGATACGTATTCTAGAGTTCATTTTGTTTTTATAGTAACTTTCTATTGGTTTTTGGATCAGTTTTTGTCCTATATCATTTTTCTCTATTTTTGAAAGAAGCTTTGAGCTTGTGAGACTTGGCATAGTGAGGTTGGATAAGAACAATTTATATTATGAACATTGTTTTTCTTCAAAAGTGTGGATCTTTTTAAAATGTCTCAAAATTAAAAAGTATGTAGCTGCTGGTGTTAATTTTTATATGTATCGTGTTAATTTTCAATCGTGTTGAGAGTGTTTATGAGCTTTATTGTAACATTTTGCAGGGTTTTGTAATTGTTGGTAGTGTTGTGGAAGTTTCGGTTTTGTTTGTCAAGTTATGCCAAGACTACAAAGCTTTCTTCTTTCAAGTTCAAAGGATATATACATGTTTAATCAAAACTGGAGTTAGAAGGTGCCACATCAGTGATAAACATGGATTTCATGATAATTTACTTTGTTTAAGTTTATTACTGTACTATCTAAGACGTTAAACATATAGCTTTGATTGCTAACTTATCATACAATAATGAAATAACAAAATATTGTTGGTTGGATTGAATTTTCTTCATTTTTATTGCACTATTTAAATACATAAGCATGAGAAATAATGTTTGAGGTTATTGTTAGTTTGTTGGATAATAAGAATTCTTCATATCTTTTTAACATTATTTATTCATCATTTTACTACTTATTTTATATTTTTAACAATTCTTAAAGCTAGCCTCCCATCGAGCTGGTCTTGAAGCCAGTAATGTATATGCTACAAACTATTTTGTGCATCACAAGTAAATAATAGATAAGTTTTTGTTTTCAGATTCTTATCTATAATATTTATTCATAAAATTAATAAGCTTACAAAGTACATTATGTCAATAACCCGTACGTGCACGGGTTGAAAACCATTATCTATCTATACTATATATAAATAGTGTATGGTCAAAGTGGAATTGTTGAATGTTGAAAATTAGTTAAAAGTGAGAGAAAATATAGTGTAATTAATACTCTTATTAAAATACCTCATTACTTAAAAGTACAATGATTTATTCATATTGAACAACCAACTAAAAGCATATCTACCAAATTAAATACAAACAATTAAAACATCCATACTAAAAAGTACAATAAAATTTTCACAATATACAATTAAAACAAGTTACAACATAATCTAGAATATAAAATAATTAACACACTAATTAATGTTATCTTTTAAACACCCTAAAATGAAAAATACATGTTATTATACATATTATACAAATTAATAAAGCACACAGAGTTTTATACAAGCTAACAAGTTGATGATACATATAGTTTTGAAAACCGGACCGGACCAACGGGTTCAACCGGAAACCGGTGTCGCCACCGGTTCGGATAACCAATAAAATCCATCCGAAAACGAATGAGAGATGACCCGTTGAAACCGATACAAACTGGTAAATCAAGCATCATCGAGATCTATTTCTCCGGTTAATCGTCACAGGGTACCCGCGTGTACTATATATAAAAGAAAAAACAAAAAGTGAAAAGTAAAAAGTTGAAAAAAAAATAGAAATGTTGAAAACATATAATATCAAAAGGAGACTATTAATACACATCGAAAAGCGGGTTGACCCGAGACGTTTCAAACCCGGCAGGTTGACTCGGTTTAATTTGACCCGTGCTCGATCCAGTTTAAATCGACCCGTTTTTTGACCAGACCGGTTCAACCAGTTGAACCACCCGGGTTGAACCGGGTTTCAAAACATTATGTTTAGTCCTTAAATCTTCAAACTTTTATTATTTTTCGTTATAACCCATAAACATTTTTTTTACTAAACGATCTGTCGTTATAAAATCTCGTTGCTATGCATGAGTACTCGTTTAGTTTTTAATAAAATTACAAAATATATCGAGAAAAATTATGTGATATCAAAACTAAATTTGATTCATGTTTAAGGGCCCGTTTGGTTTGTAGATGGGTTTAGGATTTAGATTCGGATTTGGATTTAGATTTTAGGATTGGGATTGGGATTGGGATGATGGTAAAGTAGGAGAGAGAAAACTTTTAAATAGTTTAAATTAAGTAATATTTTAGTATTATATGAAAATAAAAAACAAAGT
Source organism: Chrysanthemum lavandulifolium (assembly GCA_022545495.1). NCBI lineage: Eukaryota > Viridiplantae > Streptophyta > Magnoliopsida > Asterales > Asteraceae > Chrysanthemum > Chrysanthemum lavandulifolium. The sequence goes on from CM040239.1 coordinate 130,975,188, forward strand.
TTATAATTTGTAAAATAAAAAAAGAAAGAAATGCAGACACAAACATGCATGAGTCCCATTAAACAGTTGCAATCCCACCTAGCCACTAAACTTTTGAGAAACACCTTGCTTATGGGTACGACACCCAAATACTCAGCATGGAATTTCAAACAAACAACAAACAAGTGTCAAATCAAATGAAACCCACTCTAAAGTGGTATACCAAACGCACCCTAAATCTCAGTACAAGACACACAAGTAGTTTTCAAATCCAAACTCCCCATTGACCCATGTTAAGTCATCCGGGTCAAAACCACCCAATCAATTTATTAGGGTTTAAGAGAAACCCCAGCCCGCATATCTCTCCAACTTCCTCCAATCTCCCTTAAACCCTAAAAAAAGTATTTATTCAACCATGACATCCAAAACCCTAAACCTATTTTCATCCCACCAATGGTGAATCATTCTAACAACAACACCAATATCAAACAGCAGCAAGAACAAGAAGACCCACAAGACTCTTTTATCCATTCTCTATTAAATTTTGACAACTGGGCTGAAGATAATAATAACCAACTTACACTAATAATGGATTCCAAACAAGAAGAAAATGTTTCTGGGTCTGAGAAATTGTTACTAGGTGATTTGATCCAACAAGGTTTGGATAAAGTTTCGATAGCTTCGCCTTCGGCTAACGATGAAGTGAAGCAAGAAAATGAAGTAATGGAGGTTAAGAGTGAGGTTAATGATGATGTGAAGCAAGAAAATGAAGCGATGGAGGTTAAGAGTGATGAGGTTAATGAGGATGAGAGTGAGAGTAGTGATGATGATGATGATGAGTCGGGTTCGTTGTCGGAGTCTTCGTCTAGTAGTGATAGTAGTAGTGAGGAGGAGGAGGAAGGTGAGGTTGAAGTGGAGGAAGGGGAGATGAGTGAAAAAATGGCGAGTTGGAGTGATGAGGATGAAGAGGTTGTGAAGGGTCCGGTTCGGTCCAAGAATGAGGTTCAGGTAAATTTATGTTTGTTGGTTGATGTAATTTCGTTGTACTGTGTTAATTTTGGTGTTTATCGATGAATATGTGTCATAATAGCAGTGTTATTGTGTCAGGTTGAGTTGGGTTTTAAGTTTTTAAAACGTGACCCGCAATCCGACCTGATTAAGAATCGGGTTATCGGGTTTGGGTGGGAATCTGGTCGGGTTATGTTGGGTTGGGTTATTCGAGTACGAACATCAACAAAGGCTGTAACAGTTGAACTTTTGGCAGCCATTGATATATTTTCGTTATTAAACTAGAAAAGTCACTATGGCTTCCTTCAAAACAATATATCAGTCAACATACAATTTCAAGTAAAAATCTCAATTCACACCAATGTGATGTACTGATGCATTACTATTAATTTACTAATGTAAAAGTTTCAATTATTAGTCAAAACAATATATTAGTCAACATCCAATTATGTATATCTTACTAATATGCATTACTGATGTAGTATTGCTTCCAAGACTTAAAATAGTCAACATCTAATTATGGGATTTGGTGAACTGATCGTCCAGTATCTACGTAACTACGTTCGACTTTCAATACAAAGCATCGTTACTTTATGACTATTAGGTATCAATAAACACAATAGTTACTGGTGAAGTTAATATACAATACTACCTTGATCACCATAAAAGTAGCATAACTTGAATAACTTACATTACAGTAGCATAACTTAAATATATTAAAACATTCCAGACTTCCAGTAGCAAATTCCATTACAGTACCAAACGCTCCTGCTGCAGCAACCAAACGCCCCTTGCTGCACTAGATGATTGACCCGTTTTCATCCTACGTCTCAACATATCTCCATGACTCATAAGTTGGACTGGTCTAGCTTTGTTTTGAAATGTTTTCAGGTTTTTTTTCCTGCCAAAGGTAATATACCAAAGCCTAAGTCGCAAGCCTCTGGATATTAGTCCTAATATATTTATTCATAGGTAGACTCTGAAAGTAGTCTATAATGCCTTGCCAACTGTTTGAAGTCCTTCAGTAGACACCTATATTAGTATGTTACTATACACTAATTTGAATAGGCTAGTGATCACAGTATATAACTATATGTTATTATTGATTTGACGAATTTATATGTCAACGATTATGGTGAATTGTGAATGTGTCATAAGTTGGACTGGTTGGTATAATTTTTAAATTTTGTATACAGTATATAAAATTATATGACCTGATTACTTCACTAGGGGCGTGGCCTTTTTTCCCTTTCACGTCTTAGTCCTTATACAGGGCAGATCACCACAAGTGACTCTATGCTTCTAACTATTTTGATACTAGCAGACTGGTTATGGTAGCAGTATATTACTTGGTTTATATAATTATATTTTACTTTGTTAATTGCCGCTAAACATAATTACTAGGTTTTTATCCACAAAGCATATTCTTAAAGATCAGACCAATAGCTAATTTTTAACATCCACTGCCATGGATATTAATAATCTGTGGTCTACAGAATACTTATGAGTTGCATAATCATTGGTATAGACTAGTTTTAGGATTATCATTGCTGCATATCAGTTGGTCATCTTTCAACATGCCATTAACCTCTTTTGTTGATTGCAGGATCTACCTCCGGTCCCTCCAGTGACTGTAACCATACAACCTCATCATCAGACACTTCCAGTTGGAGCTGTATTATCGGTAAGCTCATTGCAAAGAAAACTTTGCCTATTGTATAGACTTGATCGCTATTTTTTATATAGTCAAATTTGGGTCCAGTTGACTAATTTTGGTTTTTGAATAGATTATGGGTGCACAAGTCATTGTGGAAGGAGTGGATACTCATAATCCTCTAAGCGAGGGCTCTATTCTATGGATCACAGAATGTAGATCACCACTAGGAGTGGTGGATGAAATATTTGGACCCGTTAAGAATCCTTACTATATAGTAAGGTTCAACTCAGAAAGTGAAGTCCCTGCTGGCATCGAACAAGGCAGCTTGATCTCTTTTGTTCCTGAATTTGCAGATTATGTTTTAAATAACAACAATCTTTACAAAAAAGGGTACGATGCATCTGGTGCAAATGATGAAGAGTTGTCTGAAGAATTAGAGTTTTCAGATGATGAGAAAGAGGCTGAATATAAGAAAATGATAAAAATGTCGAAAAGGGCATCAAGTGAACAGAAAAATGGGAATATGAAGAAGGAGAAAAAGTCAAGAAATCGAGGTGGTAACTCTAAAATTAATCCCCAGCCTTCTCCAAATACACAAGTCAGTGGTTCTTCTAGTGGACCCACAAGTGGTCCTCAGGCGTTTTCACCGGGTCCACAGGCACCTAACTTCAATGGTCCGCAGCCTTCGGGAGTGTGGCAAAACGGGTTCCCGGCTATTCAGCCACAAAATATGGGGTTTCCTCCAAACATGTTTCCCTCTAATGTACCTTTTATGCAACCAAACATGATGCAGCAACCATTTCAGAATATTGGTTTACCAAATTTCACACCCTTTAATCCACAATTCAACAATAGTGGCCAGATGTTTCCGTCTAATTTTGTTCAAGGCGTCCCTCCCAATTTTGGTGTAAATCCTGCATTTGCATCTTGGCCCACAGGTATGCCTCAGAATAATTTCAACCAATCACAACTTCTCAACCAGTTACAAGTTGGGCCCGCAGGTAGGCCTCAGAATAACTTCAACCAGTCACAAGTTAGGCCATCAGGTATGCCTCAAAATAACTTTAATCAATCACAAGTTGGACCAGCGATGGCATTCCAGAGCTTGCCCCAAGGAGCTGTGATCCCTAATGGATTTCAAATGGAAAATAATGGAGCTGTGAGACCATCTGTTGTTTCAGGAAACAGTGAAACTTCTCAAAATACCAATCGAGGCAATGGATTTTCAAATCGTGGAGGAAGAAAACCCTTTCAAAGGGGTGGTGGTCGGTCTAGAGGTGGCAGAAGTGGACCACAATCCAGGTGATACATGATCATGATGAGTAACCATTTTGTAATTTTCTGATTAGTTTCCCTGTTTTTATATGTGATACAAGGAATGGACTGCTACATTTGCTTTTAATTTTTATTTGGATGTATAATTAATATCAGATTATCTATGTGGTTTTATTGTGTTCAGTATTTCAATTTATATGTTAATAGTCTTCTTGTTTGAAATTTGACATTTAGAATTTAACCTCCACCACTTCTGATTATGTTTGTGTGTGGAGTTGATAAAAAGGTACTGATATTGATCGAGTCTATGAGTTGAAGTCCTGAAGTGTACTTAGAGTTTAATTGTCTGAAAGATGTTTAAGGATTAAAGAGTCACAGGCAGGTCTTAAGAGTTGCATACTCAAGTAGTTTTTGTAACTGGCACAAGGCTTGGTCCCTTTAATTGCCTGGTGTTAAGGCCCAAATATTGGCGTTATCAGTCAACTGGCTAAGGAAAGATGTCCTAGTATAAGAACTTTTGACCCTCTGTATTGATGTAAGGAGTAAGTAATACTTGGAGATATAGTAGCATCAAAGTGGGGGACCAGCATGATTTATGTTAAACAGCGCCGTCCCTGTACTTGTAGGTAGTCTCAGTTACAGGCACATACTGCTCCTTAGCTCTTTTGACCCTCTTATACAATCCTCATTAACCTAACCTGCACACCCCTCAGCCGAGCGGCCGAGCCAAGTTAGATTCAATCTGTTTTGTTGTGGCAACTAAATCACTCATCGTGACCTTTTCCACTGCTGGTAACAGCAAAGAGACGTGGCTGTTAATTCGTAAACCAATACATGACAAATGCACAAGAGGATTGCCCATATTGGCTACCTTAATTGGAAATTGATTGGTTGGTAACCTTTTATGTAATGTAGCCCTATTTACAATGAACACAGCTGCAAACTGAATTTTAAGCGGACTATGAGTATAGTTTAGATAACTATGTGGAAACCGAAAGCAGCCTGAAGTACAATTTATAGCGTCATGGCTGTAAGACTCTTACCATTAGTAATTTTCTAGTAACCCGCAACCAAGAACTGAGACATGTCGCAGGAGTCTCTGAGCTGATGAGAAGACGGTTATTGTCATTAATGATATGCAGCTGTTTGCAGCTTTGAACAATTTAAATATTCCAAAGATCAGCCTTCCAATATCAGTAGGTAAGAATGTAAGATCATCCCTTCATATATTACAGAGCCCTAGTTCCATCAATGAAGTCAAACCTGTTATAAGGAGTTTTGAAGCAAATAAATATGTGTCGAATCTTTTGTCCTGATAATCAAGTCAACAATCCTTTTATCCGAGAAACAGAAGATGGTGGATCAACAGCGGGGAATGTTTTGAGGTTTCTAACACGTATGATTGAGGATAGAAATTGGGTAGCTGAGGTCACAAGAAGTTGCTCTAAACATGAAGATATCAGGTTTTGTAACCAGCAAATACTTGAGGAGTTGAGGTTGAAACCATCTTCACCCGGCGCCTTATCACTACCACACCCACATACCACCTCCCACACTTTACATGAATCCTCTACCGAGAGCCTATGAACTCGATTATTATCAAACCGAGGTCTTCTCACCCTTTTGTCAAAAATAAATCTTTATAAAATCTGAACACCTCTTATTTTATCCTATTAGGCTCATCGCACAAAACACCATCAATCATTATAATATTATTTTTGTTGTTTCTTCTTCTAATCATAGTGTGAAAGTATTTGGAGTTCTCGTCCCCTTCAGTGTCCCATTTAATGTGCGCTTTTTGCCTTAATATACCAACCTGCTCGTTTTCTTCTTCGATCCGCTCCTTCCTACCCTTTAACCATTATTCCATTTCCACATGGTTCAAGACTCTTTTTTCCGCTTCTAGTTCCCACATCATTGCATCTTTTTTAAGCTTATAAATTTCATGAGAAACTGTCGTTCTTTTCGCTTTACTCCACACTTTCAAACCCTCTTTGACATTTTTAAGTTTATCACGAACAATACAATCCACTTGAGTACTCCTAACTAGTTTGTTCCATGCTGAAAGAAACACAGTGTCAGTATCGCCTTCTATTAGCCACGCGTCAAAGATCCTAAGTGCACGTTTGGTAAGAATGAATCGCAAAGAATGAAAGTGTAACAAAGAATGAGAATTTAGAGAAAGAGAATGACTCTAGAAATAAAGAGAGGATTCTATTGTTTGGTATAAGTAAGGAATCGAATAGTGGAATGGATTAAAAATTGATTCTTGTGTTTGATACAAGCAGAGAATCATAACTAAAATAGAATGAATATGCAACTAACTATGTATTCATGCTCTTAATGATCAACAACATGTTTATAACTAACAAAATAGATATTGCATTAGTACTTTTCGGTTGCATAAACAATATTTATAAAGAAAAATAAAATATTATCCATTGATGTACCTTTAATTGAGTAATAGCATGTGTGGTTTTTTAGCCATCGATGAAGGATATATTAAAATATAACATCATGAATAAACAAACTTTTATTTTATTTACAAATGATGATATGATGAGACTATTGTGAGCGAGGATACCACTTAATGAGAAAGAATAAAAAGAATATATATATCAACTGAGAGTAAATGTGTTGATAAAATCAAAAGTATGGTTTCATGTATAATCGATAGAAAGAAAGAGTTTAGAAATTAATTTGATTTGAATACAAATGTGCCAAGCACGTGTTAATGGGCTATATACCCCGCTTTTATTTTACGAAGCTCCGTGTCCCGCATGAGAATCAAGAAAGGGAAACACCCTTCACTAAAATTTGCATTCCTTGCTTTCTTTACTTATTTTAGAGAATCAAAACAAGAGAATGAGAATGAAAACTTAATCTCATAATTCCATTCTTTGCGCGCAGAAACACGGGAATTAGTGTCCTTTCCCATTCTCGGATTTCCTTTTTACCCTACCAAACACCCCCTAAAAGGTTTTAGGCCAAAATCAGACTTCATATCTTTAAAAATAATAAAACAGTATCCAATAGTTTTCTATCAAGTGCAACCGTTGTTAGATTTCCCAATTTCTTTACTAAAATCCACCGATACCAAAGAATCTATCCAATTTACTGAATTAAGTCGGTCATCTGGGACCTAACTTCATTAAACTCCCCAAATAAAGTGCTTTGATTGATGCAATATTTCCATCTTTACATGTAAATGGGGGATCTTCCAATTATATCATTCTGAGGGCGATACTATCAATAAAATACGAGATTTTTATGAGATTACCGATCATTTGAAAGACCAATTTTGAGAAGAGGAAAAATTTCACAACATTTTTTATGAAGCAGAAGACAACACATATAGCTATCGCCTGGTCGAATTTTCAAAATCGCTAATTGTTAGTGGTTTTCTCCCTCATTACATTCGGCTTAAATTAGGGTGACAAAATATTATTACAGAACATTGATCCCTCCAATGGATTATGCAATGACACTAGATTCATATGAAAATCTTTGGAGTCGAACATCATTCACGTAGTAATAGTTGTTGACCAACATGATGGAAAGAGAGTATTTGTGCCCAGAGTTTCATAATGCCCAGAGTTTACATTTCGGCTTAGCTTTGCCATGACTATTAATAAATTTTAAGGGCATACGTGAAAGGTTTGTGTGCAAACAACACAAAAGACTTTCACAACTTGTCTTCACAAAATGCCGAAGGGTCACACCGGTGAATACTAAAGAGAACAATGCAAGCGAAAATAAGAAACGAGTTTACGAAATAAAATGAGGTAAGCGAATCATTTGAGAGTTTAACGGTTATTCCTGAAAATCTAATATATATCTAGGATAAATATTATAGGGTAATTAATGATAAGAAGCAAAAAAACAAACCCCAAAGGGTTGTTTGTTTGCACGGTCGACCGAAACACAAGGAAAGGAATTTGTTTCCTAAACAAATTCCAACACTTGTTGTACAAGTATTCTAGAATCCTCTTAAGTTACTTATAAATACAAGGCACCTTAAGGCATTCTCATAACACTCCTCAGTGCCCTAAAATCTCCCATCTCTCTCTCTTGTGCGATCGGCCAAAAACCAAAGGGTTCGAAAACCCTTTGGTCGATCGACTTTAAGTTGACCAAAGTACGGGTTGACTTCCCTGGTCGACTTCACTAGTCAATTAGGGTTTTACCCGAGTTCGTATCTCGCGTAACTTGTGGTAGGTTCGTATCCCTAGTTCTACATGTGTAGTACCGGTGGATACCTGACGCAACCCTAAAGGTGATGATCCCAAAAAAATCCCTAGAAGTGTTCGTAAAGCAGCAAGATGATAAAAAGGTGTTTCGTGCAACATATTTAAGAAGCTTAATAACTGCAGAATAATCAAGTATTTTTGTAAACACCCTTTATATATTAGGTTTAGGTTATATCACTATTTAGTAGATCTGGACTTAGGGTTTTGGTCTGCACAATTTTTATGTGCTTAATTTTCGTGCATGTTTGATAACTATGCGGATGACCACCAAAACCTACAGTGGTATCAGAGCTACACTAAATATTAGGTTCTTAGTAATTGTTATTGTTTTTGGTTATGCTTGTGTTTGGTTGATTTATGCTTAGGGTTAGAATTAGGGTTTTTGTTTTGTGATAATTACGGTTTTGTTAACCTGATAACTGAATTAGGGTTTTGCATGATTCTACCAATGATCGAAATATTTGGGTTTTATAACCTTTGATGGTGTCGATCTAGGCTTAGGTTTATACTGTAATTTTCTTCCGTGATAAAAACATGCAAAAATTCCTAATTAAAGATTATCACAATAAACAAGAACTAAGGTTTCCTATTTTCTTGACATACAAGTAATCTTGGTTTTCATGTCTTATGATATAGGGTTTTAACTATTTTTGGCAAGATTAAAATCTTTTCAAATATATATTAAAACAAAGATGGAAGCTTTTAGTTTACGAAAGAGATCATAAGGAAACAAGATTGCTTAAAAAGCAAGAAAATTTATCCGGGATTCCCTAAACCCTAAGTGGGTCGATTTTAATGATCCTAACCCGGTGGGATCATAAAATATGACGGATTATAAATTCTTGGTGACCAAACTGGAAAGTTTCCATAAACTGATAAGCTTTTCAGTTTTAACTTATTTGAAATCTTGGATTGCCAAATATGGAAACTAGGGTTTTGAAATATTTAAAACGCATAACTGGGTTTCAGAAAAGTATAAAATTTTTTCTCAAAAATTCAAAACTTGTTGACTTTGGGTTCCTTGTTACCTAAGTCACATGCTTTTAAAATTTAATGTGTTAAAAAACCCTAATTAGGGTTTGAAAATTTTAAAAGTCAAATTTTCCTAAACTGACAATAATTAACAATAAGGTAAGAACTGTCAAACCTGAAGAATGAAGAGTTGCATTAGTATGCAACTAGACGGGTGAAACTCGTGGTTTGCATGTACTTTAGGATTGACTATATATATGGTGCATGTGTACATATAATATGTCATAGCAAACCATAGCTTAAGTATTTTCACATGTATTTATTTTACTTTCCTGCTTTAAATACATGTTAGCTATACATGACACGAGTCTGAGCCAAAGACCAAAAATATAAGCTGCGTGGTTGTGATGTAGTTTAAATCAGTTTATATATTTTCTTCTTTTGGGTTTAAGGGAGGCCCGCGTGCCAAATTTTCAATTCCTCTTGTATTTTAATTTTAAGTGAAAGAATCTTTTAATTAATTATAAATCCAGACGACCGTGATTAAAGGAGGCCTAATTAAGGTAGACTAACCTATGAAGTATGAAGGATGATGAAAGTAAGTGGGAGCATGGAGGAGTGTTAATCCACCAGGAGAAACAGAGATCATCACGGGCGTTGATGCGAAGACACGAGCATGAAAAGGCATTCTTGCCTTGCGTCATGTTTTAACCCTTAGGATAGACTCAAAGTTGATTCCTGAAGTAGCTCTTGGGATCAACAATAGATAATGGCTCAGCTGTATCAATAGTTTTTTTCCCTCCGTTATGCATGCTAAAAGTGTGTAAATAAGATGTCAACCGATATTATTTATGAGACATATTAAAATGGGGCGTCTCTGCTAAAGTCAAGGGAAAATTGTGTACATAAGCACCTGGTCCTTAACAGTGAGTTCACGGGATAAAATTGATAAAGTCTATGAATTAATCAACTTATCTAAAAATAATTGGAAAAAGGTAAACCCGAGTTTAGACATCTTTTATTATAAAAATGATTTGTTCTAAAACTTAAGAAATTGAAGTACGAATTCATGCATAGTTCATACGTAAAACGACTTTCAGAATAAAATTGTTTTAATTTTGGATATAAAAAGATAAGACTGCTCAAACCAATGGGTTTAAGGTCTTGTCCTATGTGTAATCTTAGACTAATGCGTCATCCATAAATTGTTTCCACTATCTTAGCTTAGACCCTGCGCACAATTGAAGCTAAAGCTCAGTGTATGTGGGAACATGGCTGACGCGAGAGAGGTGGCCATTGGATTTATTGGTCATATGCCAAAGCAGAGACTAGTGAATTTCAATGCCACTGGCATTTATGGTAAAGTCTATTGGTATTCCGCCAAAGTGGACCAAAGTTGCATGGAGAGACTAAATACGCCCAACTAGTGTTGGAGTCTCAGCCCTAGAAGTTGTCTCTGAGAGGCAATTGATGTGGCAAAACACATACTTAAAAACTGTCACAAGGTAGTTTACGCCAAAGCATGGTTCCTTGTGATGGTATAATATGGATCCTAGTGTAATATACGAAACTATAAGGTTGAGTAGCTATTACGATAAAATAATTGAATTTACTCATTATATCTTTAATATTGTAGATGGCATACTACAATATGATGTGTGATCATTCTAATCCCTATAACCCTTCAAGGCGTGAACGATACAATTTCATCAAAAAATTTGAACCGATGAAAGACTTGAAATGCCTTATCACCCGACGAGTCGTGGTGAGAGAGTGACTATGTCACCTCACGTCTAACATGGCTTGAAACCTCGAGCTCCTTGGGATATTTATCATGGATCAAAGTATGATGAGTTGTTTATCCGCTTACATGAAATAAGAAATCATAACATGCAAGAAGGTACATCTGAAAGGTTTCATGATACCGTGGTGGAAGGACTTCTCAATCGTCTCCGGAAGGTTGTTAGTCATGTGAGTAAGGAAATCATGGTATTTTTTATCATGCACTTCCTACCAGGTGAGTATCATAATTACTTGTTAGGGACATGCGATGAGCCTACGCTAGTACAACTTTATGAACTACTATGTAAAGCTAAGGAAGACCATAAGGTCAGATCTGAAGAATTCTGAAAGCGAAAGGCTAAGGAGGTGAATGACATACAAGTTTAGAACTTCTAAGGGGTCTTCCATAAACTAGTAACAAAAGGAGAAAAGGTATCTTCCAAATGCTATTATTGCTGAAAGCCTGGGCATAACTTTACAGAATTCTCCGAATTCTCATGTGACCTGAAGATCGTAAGGGAGCATAGAGGTATCTATATTTTATAGATTGTTTTTATTCCTTCATTTTTGTGGCCTAAAGTTAACAAGAAAGTGAATTGATGCTTACAACGTTTATTATAGAGCTTCAAGAGAAGGAATGTGCATCTTGTAACTATGGTGAACATGAAGCTTCATCAAGTGCTGATGTAGACATAACTGGCTCATCAGCTGAGACGTGAAGGATTTACAAAATATGAGGACGACGATCGTGCATCAAATTTTTGGGATATAGGATTTTAAGTTATTTAAATTTCTGCAATTTAAAACTGGCGGTCACCCATTTTTAGGGCTTGTTTTAAAATTTTCCTTTATGTTTTATGCTTTAAAACTTTTTTTGAAATTTAATATATCTGGTATTTCATGTTTAAAAAACGCGTAACTCGTAAGTTTTGGTAAAACTTAGATTTATCCCAAATAATGGTTTCTGTAAATATCAAACAATCTGTCTAGTTTGATCAAGTGATGATCATACTTTATGGGTTCTATAAGAAGAATTGGTGAAGTAAAAGAAATGTTCAAATGAAGCTTCAAGCTTCACGTGATATACTTTGACATAATCTATCTATGATAGGGGCTCAAAGATAATCATAAGGCTATGATGCAATCCATCTCTGATAGAGGTTCAAAGATAACAATGGTCTTTGGTTTGGTAAATCTATGCGAGGATAGATTTGATCAAAAATGGAAAATCATGAAATGATTTAATGAACATTTCTACAAGGATTTAAGAATAATACAAGATTCTCAAAGTTTGAAGATAATACCTAATTCTTGAGTTTTGATAGAATCAAGGCGTGTACCTCAAATGCAATACAAATAAATATTTATGATATTTATGGCAAGATTTCTTGCAAAGAAGAATACTTAAGTAATACTATCTTCAGAAATCTATAGATTGAGTAAAGCTCATATAGATCATGATATTTATGGTAAGTCAAACTCGAAAGGGCATGGGTTTATAGATCATGAGTTGAATCTCATAGCTGCTTTGGAATGTTCAGGTAAAGCTGGAAAATGCTTTACAAACGAAACGTCTAACCAGATTAGCACAAGTTAGACTATGATCAAAATTAATGTGCTCAAGTCAATGATTCATTCACCGGACTGAAAGAGGAGTTTAACTTATAGTTGAGCAATGAAAGTGAGAGCATATTACAAATTAATTTTAGATCGTTTAACTGAAGAGTACAAACCATGACATGAATTATAGATCTGACATGGTCTATAGGGAATTCCTAGTATTGCAGGATTCAGTGGGAGGATGACAAGATCATTAAACGAAATGAACCTTGCTAAATAAGGCAAGTTAATTTGGCATGATAAGACGCGTTGATCTTGTGGTTGTAGTGGAAAAATTAAGAAACCTAGTGACTTAAAATATTTGAAGTTATGGACTTCAAATCAGGAAACGTGCAACTACATCACGGTTTCAGAAGAACTTGTACTGATAGTTCCCAAAGACTTAGGAGAATTAGTAGCAAGGAGTCACAGTTTTAATTTGTAAAGTAGTTCCATTCTATTCAACCCATAGAATGACGTGCATCCTTGAACACTAATCTGAGTGAGTCGCGATCTAGCTAAGTTTATTATACAGTAAGATTAAATCGTCAAGACTAGTACTCTCTTAGGTTCATAAATAGTAAGACAAAAGAAATCCAGAAGATTGGAAGTGAGGATCAGAGGTTCTCCTGAAGAGAATCATTAGAAAGTTTAAATAAATAAAAGTATTTAGTGATTGGTAACTCCCAAACACTTTTTGGTACGAGCTAAATCAATCGCAAAGGAATCGAGCTAATGTTGTTGACTCGTGAAAATCACACGAGACATTACCAGTAATTCCACTTAGCATATTTTGAATCAGTGAATGGAAGACATTCCATTCTAAATGTATCATTAGCTGATTATTATGGAGGGATACCAAGTTAATGATCACATCCAAGGTTGCAAAAATCGTGAATCGGTACTGGGGCGGTCGACCCCCTTGTAGCTTGTAATCGATCTATGTGAGATTTGATGGATCTAAACACACACCTTGTGTTAGTGATATTTTGAATTATATTAATAAGCACGCGGAATATACTTAGTAATACTTAGAAGATGGATTGTATGATGTAATGTAAGTGAACAGTTTAACACTAAGCTCCAATATTATTAAGAAATAATAAGAGTGATCTTGCTTATCACTAGGGTTACACCTTGAAGATTATATGAATAATACGTACTCTAAACAATGACCTAGGATCTTCTTTTATAGCACAAGGAGTCCTTTACAAGATAAGTATAATCCTAACAATATAGAATATACACAAGATCTTTTCTATACTTATCAATACACGGGTACATAACAATTATCCTAATAGTAGTGGTAATAATGTACTAACAGTGGTAATGAGTTTCCACTGCTAGTGTAATCTTTAGCAGTGTTAACCACAAGCGTATCAGTTGTAACTGTTAGCTTTATTCCCAACAATCCTCCCCTAAACTTATGATTTCTCTACAAATCAATAAGTTTCTTCAATCTGCATCTTCTGTAAGGATTTGGGGAATTCTTTCAAACACTTCACTTTCTCCTTAATTCCTGAATAGCTCTTGAACATTGATCTTAAAGCCTAAGTAACAATGCTCTGACCTTCTCATTATCTTCATGAACTCTTATTGTTGTACACAACATTACGGTGAGAGTTCCATTTCGAGTGGGTATTCTTTCTCAAGCAAACATGAATGCATCCACTCCATCTAATGTAGAAACATGATAAACTTCACATGAATCATAATAAAACCATTTAGTACGGGACATGAACATGAGAATTTCGAAAATCATCATTAGTATCCGGTTCATAGAGCCTTCTTAAATTAACCCATAACTACATTTCCTTCATATCTTTAATCTTGTCGACATCAAACCTTTCTTGAACTAATCTCCACGGTGTATCCGGATCATATGCGTCACATGCTTTGATGAGTTCTTCAAATTGAATGAATGATGAAGTTTCACCACCTAGCCTTGTAATCTTCCATGTTGAAGCAAAATTGCTATCGATGTGAACTTCCCAATCAATAATAGGATGTCCGACTTGCGGTGGGTCGTGATAAAAATCTTCTTCTTCTATCAATATCATTCCGGTCATCCGTTCTTGATGAATTTCTCGTTTGAACTTCTTGTTCTTCACAAATTTTGTTTTCTTAAATGTCTGAGGTTTACTATCTTTGGACTTTCTCTTCAGATTAGGATACATTCTTTCTTCTTCTTTAGAGTTCATTGGAATAAAATCTTGGTCTTGCCTTTTAACTCTATAGTAGATACCTTCAACTTTATCATCAAGCATTCCTTTGAACTGATGTCTTTTCCAGCCACCAACACTGCAACAATAATCTTTCATCATTGAAATCACCTGTGCCTTGGTTGGTTTTCTTGGTTTCTTTTGACCCTTCTTGACTAATACAATAGCATCTTTAAGTGCTTGATTATTCTTCATCTGAATGAAATCCTTTAATCTGGTCGTTCTTTGTTCTTTAGTTAAAGACTTATCTCGCAACTAGGTCAATTGCCTTTTCTTGACTCATCGGATCATTAGCAATCAAGAAATCAATTTCTTCTTGATGGGTACATAGCTAAACTCAAGTCTTTTCTCCGAAAATAGTAGGTGGAGCAGAGAAATTGGATTAACATCCATTGGATCAGTGGTTTCCATTCTATCCAGCCTTTTAGCCTCCATGAAGTCTGCAATTTCTAGTTCATCTATCTTTTTCTTGTTTGCAACTTCATCTTCTCCAATCTTTCTAGCAACTTCAGCATCATGAGCAATCTGAGCTTGTTCTTTCTTTGAAATATTTCTTCTTGGTTGCTCTTCACTCTGCACAACTTCTTTACCTTTTTCTTTCTTCTGCTTTTCAATTTCTTCACTTAGGTGGTAATATCTTGTCCAAAGTGGGAACTCTTGGCTCTGCAGTGGAAATTGTATCGTTGGTAAAATTTGCGATTCACGGTTGCATCGGTGAAAATTTCTTGCTCTAGTTGCTATTGAGGAACTTCTTCTTGAATATCATCAACTTCTCGGTACCTTTACATGAAACACCTTCATCTCCAAAGTCAATTCTCCTCCCTTGGTTTGACAGATATGTTTTCCTCCCTGTTTGGGAGAATTTCCCAAATCTTTATTGAAATCATGAATCACCATCATCAGTGAGGATGGAGATGATATCACAATCTTTGCGCTTTCCTTTGCTTCAACCCCGCAACTCTTCCTTCAAGGTCTCGAATCTCTTCTTTCAAATGTGTAACATCCTTGGCATGTTGCTCCTTTAGTTGTGCCAAGTCTTTCTCCGAGATTCAACCGCTTAGCTAATTTGGTACAAAGTTCCATCAATTCCATAGGTTGCCCATCGCCTCAACACTTCCAACTGTGTGACCGTTGGGAGAGGTGAATCATAGGAATTGGCTCGATTCCTCCCTAGTTGGACTAGAGTGAAGCACGGAACCACCACCGCTGGTTCCTAAACCAAAAGGATCCGGACATCTTTGTGTTGTAATGAGAGAAGTTGGTTGTTTGTGCCTCCTCTCATAGGTGTGAGAAATCGGTGGAGTGTAATCAATGTTTGGAACAATGATTATGGGTGAGTTTTGTACCTATGAAATCTTTGCAAGCATTTGAGGATAAAGAGGTGTAATAACCCTATTGCCATCTTTGTTCATGTTTTGAAAAACTTTAGGCTTAAGCAACGGATTTTATAAACTCTTGTATGGGGTTGCAGTTGAAATTCATTTAATACTACTTGCACAAACCTTGGATACATCAAAATTTTTGTTGAACTCTTTACATTACCTATCATACTTGTAAAAATATATTTTGACCAATTAAAAATCTTATCAGTAGCTAGACAAACCAAAGGGTAAGCCATTGTTGAACCTGAATTGTTCATAAGATATTTTCTTAGGACTAAGACAATGTAAAAGAGTATGTATCAAAATCTCCAATGAGGACGAAACCACTCTTTTGAAAGTAGCCTTTTGTCGGTGGTATCATACCCATGGATGAAAGATGTGTATGAATCTATGGCATAGGTAATGTGATGATACCATTGAGATCATCCAAATGGAGAATTCTCCTCAAGGATGCCTCAAGAACATCAATAGTTACCCGTCCACGGTGGCTCTAAGAGCATCCAATCGTTTCATGTATCTCTATTTTAGTGGTTATGTCTTGAATAAGTCCAAAACTGCTTGATTTGAGAGATATAGATTGTGGGATTAAGTAAAGCATACCTTATATGGGTAGTATTTAGAAAGTCCACAATCGATGAAAACAGGCCACTCTTCTCATTTGACTTTTCAAGTAGGCCACTTGGTTGTGCTCATCTGCAAAGGTGATTAGTGCCATAAAATATTTTGATGAAAAATATGTTATGTCAAGAAGAATTGAATAAATAACTCGCCAATTGAGAGAAAGATATATAGTGGTAGGGTTTAAGAGTTTTTGCAAGAAAGATTATCTAAGGAAAAGATTTATCTTTAGAGGATAAATAGCAAGTAGGAAAGTAGATAATTTTCTAAAATTTACCCTATATATATATGGAAAGCAATTAACTCTCAACGGCTAGTAAAAATTTGTTCTTGACTAGCAGTTATGCAGTAGATCAATGATGGGTAAAATAACATTGTCGGTGGAAACTGTGAACTAGCAGTGGTAATTTTTCACAAAGATTTTCAAAGAGCGATGGTAAAGAAAACATATGAAAATTGGACCGCTTCTTTATCATAGTTTTACCACTATCAACGGATTTGATATGTCTTTACCATGAGCCGTTTGCTATGGACTAGCCAACTCTTAATCATTAAGAATATGGTGAGTAACCATATAGTTTTAGTAAACTATCAACCATAAACGGATTTGTTAAGTCTTTACCAAGAGGCGTTTGCTCGGACTAGTTGATTCTTATGTGGATTAGACATGGTGAATCAATAACCATTTGTTGTGTGTCTCGATATACACCTTTATGATCAACTCCCATCTTTGTTGCATAAAAGTTATTGAACAAGCAACATATACAAGCACTAAGCATATACAAACTTATACAACAATTTTAGTACCCAAAGCCTCCCTCAACACCAAAGGCGGTGAGACACACAAATTTTATGGATTAAGCATTCCAATACACATTACCAAGTCTTGAAATCTACCCACATCAAGTCCTTTTGTTAATAAATCAAGATAGTTATCATCAGTATGAATTATGATAACTTGGATTAGCCTTTTCTCATAACAATCTCTTATAAAATGGTGTCTAATTTCAATATGTTTAGTCTTTGTATGTTGAACTGGATTCTTAATTATGCAAATGGTACTGGTATTGTCAATATAAATGATGGTATTCATAAAATTGTACCTATAGTCCCAAAGTTGATTTTGAAGCCATAGAACTTGAGCACAACAACTTGCATGACCACATACTACGCCTCAGTTGATGAATTTGCCACCATTGTTTGTTTTTGCATTGCCATGACACCAATCTATTTCAAGAAATTGGCATCCACATTGTAGATTTTCCGTCCAAACTAGCTCCAACATAGTCACTATCTCGAGTAAGTAACCAATTCTAGAGGTGATTCTCTAGGGTACCATAATCCCATATTAGGAAATGCTTTAAGATATCGAAAATCTTCTTCACAACAGTCAAGTGTGAGAACACTGGAGTGACCGAAACCTTGCACAAGCACATACCGCAAAAATAATGTTCGGTCTAGATGATGTAAGATACATCAAAGAACCAATCATAGATCCGTACATGTGCACATCAATTGCTTCACCACTATTTTCCTTGAAGAGTTGATGTGTAGTCTTGTCTGCAAGGGTGTTGGATGACTTTGCATCGAGAACTTGAACTTCCTTAGTATCTCACCACATATTTATCTTGATTGATGAAAATACTATCGGCCTTTGTTGTACTTGAAGTCCCAAAAGAATGTGAGTTCACCCATAGAACTCATCTTGAATTCTTCCTTCATTAGTTTCTCAAATTCTTTGCACATCTCTTTTGTAGATCCAAAATGATATCTTCGACATATACTTGAACTAACAAGATATCATTCTTGTCTTTCTTGATGAGCGAGTTTGATCCACTCGCTTCTATAAACCCATTATCAAGAAGATAAGTAGTCAAGGTCTCATACCATTTTCTTGGTGCACGATGCAAGCCATACAAAGCTTTAACCACCACATATACTTTGTTCGGATAGTCGTGGTCTTCAAAGCCTGGAGGTTGTGAAACATATACCTCCTCATCAATCTGCCCATATAGAAAATCACTTTTACATCCATTTGATAGACTTTAAAGCCCATAAAAGATGCATAGGCTAAGAATGACCTAATTGCTTCAATTCTTGCAAGCTGGGCAAACACTTCTTCATTGTCAATACCTCCTCCCGAGTGTATCCTTGAGCCACAAGCCTAGCTTTGTTCCTTATAACAATTCCTCTTTCATCCTTCTTGTTTACGAACACCCATTTAGTACCTATTACCTTCTTGCGGAAGGTAAATCACAAAGCACCCAAACCTTTTGAAGCTTGAACTGGAGCAACTCTTCTTGCATTGCTTCTACCCAACTTTCATCTTCAAGTGCCTTGTATACATTCTTTGGCTCCATTTGTGACAGAAAACATATGAAAAGACATTCATTCTTGCCTTCATGATTCTTAGATTCATAATTTCACTAATGAATCCATGAATATTAGGCAATTTTGTTTGTCTTCTAGTCTTCACTGGTGAATGAACATCCCCAATCACATTTTCAAGAGGATGTAATTTATGAATTGAAGTATGGGGAGTCTGAGGAATTGCAATCACATTTGGCATATTTGAGATTTCAACATCATTGGCTTGAGCTTCCTCTGTAACTGGAGTTATAATTTCCACTTCTGGTGTTGCAATGGAAACTTTTGGCCTAGCAGTGGAATCTGAATTTCCACTGCTTTCAGTGTTCATGTTGCTATCACCTTCTTTTCCAGAATCATTAGAAGGTTGAGCATCTCTAGTTCTTGGAATATCATCATTATCTGCATAGTCCCAAAGTGGCAAACTAAATTTATCTTGATCATCTACTTGATCCTTGCTTGGTTCATCATCATCAAGAAACTCTTCTGTTCTTGCAAAATCATAAGTAGATGTACCTGTAGAGATAGGTACATAATTCATAGTATGGGTTAGAGTATCAAGATCAAACAACCTTTCTGGACCGTTCCTTTGACATTCACTTTGTTTTCGGGAACTCAACATGCGATTCTCTTCAATCTTTTGGGTTCTTAAGTTGAATACTCGAAAGCTTTACTAACCATGGAATACCCAACAAAATACCCTTCATCAGACTTTTCTTCAAATTTTCCCAGATAATCTATGGTATTGAGAATAGATACATGACATCCGAATGGTCTCATGAAGTCAAGTATAGGAGGTCTACCTCTAAATAACTCATAAGGTGTCTTGTTCTTTGCTTTCACTACTAAAACCACATTACGCACATAACATGCGATGTTAATCATACGCCCAAAAAGTGATTGGCAATTTTGAATCGCCAACATGATTCTGACCTCTATAAGTGTCCTGTTTCTCCTCTCAAAGAACACCATTTTGTTGAGGAGTTCTAGCAACACTAAATTCTCTTTTAATACCTTTATCTCTTGCAAAATCATCCATAACTCTATTCTTAAATTCATCCCATTGTCACACCTAATGATTTTAACTTTCATATCATATTGGTTTTCAACTTACGTGATGAAGATCTTAAGGATGCCGGTTATTTCATCCTTAGTCCTTAGAAAGAAAACCCATGTAAACCTCGCTAACATTGTCGGTCACAACAAGACAATACTTCTTAAGATTTAAGTCGCTCACGGATGTAGGACCAAACAAGTCCATATGTAACATTTGAAGTGGGTGAGCAATAGAGTTAACCAACTTTGACTGCGAAGAAGCTCGTGTTGTTTGCCTTTAAGACAAGCCACACAGGTTTGATCATTTTCAAATCTTTTTGAGGTAAGCCTCTTACCAAACCATCTTTGACAATCTTATTAATGGTTTTGAAGTTAACATGACCAAGTCTTCTATGCCATAGCATGGATTCATCCATCGTGGCCTTTGCAAGTAAGCAAGTATAATCATCTTTAGCAACAATGTTATTCATATCAAAGCTAAATAAGTTGCCTTTTCTAGGAATCTTAAGAAGAATCTGACTTTCATGAGGCATCTTAAAATCCTTAGAGAGAACAAAGCACATATCTTTAGTAAAAGAACATTGTTTTTCTTGTCACACATTTGTGACACACTAAAAGATTATACTTAAGCTCTTTTACATAGTACATGTGTTCAAAGTCCAAGTTACCGTTTGATGACCCTTTACAAAGAACTTTTCCATTAACTCCACCTCCAAAGTCGACATCTTTGTCCATCATAATGTTCAAAATCGAGAGATAGGACTTGTTGCGGTCATGTGCCTTGAACATCCACTATCCGTGTAGCCTTGATCGATCTTTTGTCCTTGGATGTTCCTGCACATATAAGTAAGGAGTTAGTTTCTTTGGGGACCCAAGCCATGATTGACTTGGATCTGCCTCGTGTATCAATATAGTTAAATCTATCAAAGGTCATTGATACACCATTGGGATTGGTTGTAGAGGTAATTCATTTAGGTTTTCATTCCTAACATGATGAGGCCTTCACAGCATTTCCCATGTTACCCCTGGTCTTGTTTACAACCCTTGCAGTGGGAACTTTTGATTGAGCAGTGGCAATTACTGGTTTAGATTTTGGTACCCACTGTTGGTTATAGTTAACCCTTTTATTTTGAACAGACCTTTTCCTTGTTTGTGCAGATTTTACAAAAGTTGGTTTAGATTTTGCACTTGAAACAGGTGATTTAGGGTGAGCAGTGTTGACAGTTTTAGTAGTGGCAAAAGTTTTAAGACCACTTCTTAGTTGAACTGCTCTTGGAACCATTTTGATGTGTGAAGTAGGGTGTACATTATTTTGAAACTTGTTAGACTCCACCCTTTTATTCCCATGGACTTCTCTTCTCCCAACATGATAGTCACAATTAGCATGTAAATGATTAAGGGTGTTTGATAGGCACTTATTGGAATGATTAAGCATGAATTAATGAATCGGTCGAGCAAGTTATGTTTGGTAAAATTTGCATTGGCGAGCGACAAATATTTGCATTGGATGGGCCATAGCATGATAGGTAGCCTTTTCATTGGAAGGCAATGATGTCTAATTATTAAGGTATATGAATTTGACGTATATGAATTTATTTTGCACTCTATTGTTCAGATGTCTAATATTTGCATTGTATTGTTCTAGTAGATATTAACGTATATGAATTTATTTTTATGTTAAGAATATATAAGTTTAAAACTAATTGATATGATTACATGTACAAACAAAAATGGTACGCTCCTTTTTATTTACACTATAAGTAATATCAGTTATTAACATTTATTAAAATGTATTTTCCTTAATAGATTATATAAAGGGCAAATCGCATAAAAATGTACTATACTTTAGGTCAATTTTAATTTTAGATATCAACCTTCTTTTTTTTTTAATTTAAGGTACCGAAGTTATTTTTATGTGCAATGTAAGATTTTTTGAGGTTTTTTCTACTTTTCGAAAGTGGTTTCCCGTCATTGCTTTCACTAAAATGATTAATTAATGTGATATATCATTATTATTGAGCATTTAAAAGTCATTTCGGCTAAAATTATGATCGAAAACTGATTTCAAAAGGTCAAAAAACTAACATTGCACGTAAAATTAAGTTCAATTTAAATAGAGAAAAAAAAACAGTTGAATACCTTAAATTAAAATCGACCTAAAGTTGAATACTCTTTTATGCGATTTGCAAAAAAAAAAAAATGGGCAATATACTATGATTCGGGGTAGTTATCCAGAACATTATCAAACATTCATTTTCATTCAGAATCACGCTCATTCAGCATGTGTAAATCATTCAGTGTCTTTGATTCATTCAGCGCTAAATCACAATATTTTGTCAAACAACCTTGATCTTGTGGTTGTAGTGGAAAATTAAGAAACCTAGTGACTTAAAATATTTGAAGTTATGGACTTCAAATCAGGAAACGTGCAACTACATCACGGTTTCAGAAGAACTTGTACTGATAGTTCCCAAAGACTTAGGAGAATTAGTAGCAAGGAGTCACAATTTTAATTTGTAAAGTAGTTCCATTCTATTCAACCCATAGAATGACGTGCATCCTTGAACACTAACTGAGCGAGTCATGATCTAGCTAAGTTTATTATACAAGAAGATTAAATCACAAGACTAGTACTCTTAGGTTCATAAATAGTAAGACAAAAGAAATCCAAGATTGGAAGTGAGGATCGAGGTTCTCCTGAAGAGAATCATTAGAAAGTTTAAATAAATAAAAGTATTTAGTGATTGGTAACTCCCAAACACTTTTTGCACGAGCTAAATCAATCGCCAGGGAATCGAGGTAATGTTGTTGACTCGTGAAAATCACACGAGACATTACCAAGAATTCCACTTAGCATATTTTGAATCGGAATGGAAGACATTCCATTCTAAATGTATCATTAGTGATTATTATGGAGGATACCAAGTTAATGATCACATCCAAGGTTGCAAAAATCGTGAATCGATCGGGCGGTCGACCCTCAGTAGCTTGTAATCGATCTATGTGAGATTTGATGGATCTAAACACACACCTTGTGTTAGTGATATTTTGAATTATATTAATAAGCACGGAATATACTTAGTAATACTTAGAAGATGGATTGTATGATGTAATGTAAGTGAACAGTTTAACACTAAGCTCCAATATTATTAAGAAATAATAAGAGTGATCTTGCTTATCACTGGGTTACACCTTGAAGATTATATGAATAATACGTACTCTAAACAATGACCTAGGATCTTCTTTATAGCACAAGGAGTCCTTTACAAGATAAGTATAATCCTAACAATATAGAATATACACAAGATCTTTTCTATACTTATCAATACACGGGTACATAACAATTATCCTAATAGTAGTGGTAATAATGTACTAACAGGTGGTAATGAGTTTCCACCGCTAGTGTAATCTTTAGCGTTGTTAACCACAAGCGTATCGCTTGTAATCGTTAGCTTTATTCCCAACAATCCTCCCCTAAACTTATGATTTTCTACAAATCAATAAGTTTCTTCAATCTGCATCTTCCAGAAGGATTTGGGGAATTCTTTCAAACACTTCACTTTCTCCTTAATTCTCGAATAGCTCTTGAACATTGATCTTAAAGCCTAAGTAACAATGCTCCGACCTTCTCATTATCTTCATGAACTCTTATTGTTGTACACAACATTACATTGAGAGTTCCAGCCTGAGTGGGTATTCTTCTCAAAGAAACATGAATGCATCCACTCCATCTAATGTAGAAACATGATAAACTTCACATGAATCATAATAAAACCATTTAGTACGGGACATGAACATGAGAATTTCCGAAATCATCATTAGTATCTCGTTCATAGAGCCTTCTTAAATTAACCCATAACTACATTTCCTTCATATCTTTAATCTTGTCAAGATCAACCTTTCTTGAACTAATCTCCACAAGTATCCAGATCATGTCCGTCACATGCTTTGATGAGTTCTTCAAATTGAATGAATGATGAAGTTTCACCACCTAGCCTTGTAATCTTCCATGTTGAAGCAAAATTGCTATCTGTGAACTTCCCAATCAATAATAGGATGTCCGACTTGGGCGGGTCGTGATAAAAATCTTCTTCTTCTATCAATATCATTCCACCATCCGCTTGCTCAAGGAATTTCTCTTTGAACTTCTTGTTCTTCAAAGAAATTTTGTTTTCTTAAATGTCCGAGGTTTACTATCTTTGGACTTTCTCTCGATTAGGATACATTCTTTCTTCTTCTTTAGAGTTCATTGGAATAAAATCTTGGTCTTGCCTTTTAACTCTATAGTAGATACCTTCAACTTTATCATCAAGCATTCCTTTGAACTCGATGTCTTTTCCCACCACCAACACCGCAACAATAATCTTTCATCATTGAAATCACCGTGCCTTGGTTGGTTTTCTTGGTTTCTTTGACCCTTCTTGACTAATACAATAGCATCTTTAAGTGCTTGATTATTCTTCATCCGAATGAAACTTTAACTCAGGTCGTTTTTGTTCTTTAGTTAAAGACTTATCTCGCAACTAGGTCAATTGCCTTTTCTTGACTCATCGGATCATTAGCAATCAAGAAATCAATTTCTTCTTCAAGAGGTACATAGCTAAACTCAAGTCTTTTCTCTCGAAAATAGTAGGTGGAACAAGAGAAATTGGATTAACATCCATTGGATCTGGTTTCATTCTCGTCCAACCTTTTAGCCTCCATGAAGTCCAATTTCTAGTTCATCTATCTTTTTCTTGTTTGCAACTTCATCTTCTCCAATCTTTCTAGCAACTTCAAAGATCATGAGCAACCGAGCTTGTTCTTTCTTTGAAATATTTCTTCTTGGTTGCTCTTCACCGCACAACTTCTTTACCTTTTTCTTTCTTCCGCTTTCAATTTCTTCACTTGCAAGGGTAATATCTTGTCCAAGAATGGGAACCTTGGCTCTGCAGAAGGAAATTGTATCGTTGGTAAAATTTGCGCTTGCATTGCATCGGTGAAAATTTCTTGCTCTAGTTGCTATTGAGGAACTTCTTCTTGAATATCATCAACTTCTCAAGACCTTTACATGAAACACCTTCATCTCCAAAGTCAATTCTCCTCCCTTGGTTTCAAGATATGTTTTCTCTCCCTGTGGGAGAATTTCCCAAATCTTTATTGAAATCATCAATCACCATCATCAGTGAGGATGGAGATGATATCACAATCTTTGCGCTTTCCTTTGCTTCAACCCCGCAACTCTTCCTTCAAGGTCTCGAATCTCTTCTTTCAAATGTGTAACATCCTTGGCATGTTGCTCCTTTAGTTGTGCCAAGTCTTTCCGTAGATTCAACTCGCTAGCTAATTTGGTACAAAGTTCCATCAATTCCATAGGTTGCCCATCGCCTCAACACTTCCAACTGTGTGACCGCTGGGAGAGGTGAATCATAGGAATTGGCTGCATTCCTCCCTAGTTGGACTAGAGTGAAGCTCGAACCACCACCGCTGGTTCCTAAACCAAAAGGATCCGGACATGTGTTGTAATGAGAGAAGTTGGTTGTTGTGCCTCTCATAGGTGTGAGAAACGGTGGAGTGTAATCAATGTTTGGAACAATGATTATGGGAAGTAGTTTTGTACCTATGAAATCTTTGCAAGCATTTGAGGATAAAGAGGTGTAATAACCCTATTGCCATCTTTGTTCATGTTTTGAAAACTTTAGGCTTAAGCAACGGATTTTATAAACTCTTGTATGGGGTTGCAGCTTGAAATTCATTTAATACTACTTGCACAAACCTTGGATACATCAAAATTTTGTTGAACTCTTTACATTACCTATCATACTTGTAAAAATATATTTTGACCAATTAAAAATCTTATCAAGAGCTAGACAAACCAAAGGGTAAGCCATTGTTGAACCGAATTGTTCATAAGATATTTTCTTAGGACTAAGACAATGTAAAAGAGTATGTATCAAAATCTCCAATGAGGACGAAACCACTCTTTTGAAAGTAGCCTTTTGTCGGCGGTATCATACCCCATGGATGAAAGATGTGTATGAATCTATGGCATAGGTAATGTGATGATACCATTGAGATCATCCAAATGGAGAATTCTCCTCAAGGATGCCTCAAGAACATCAATAGTTACCCCGTCCACGCTGGCTCTAAGAGCATCCAATCGCTTCATGTGTATCTCTATTTTTAGTGGTTATGTATTGAATGAAGTCCAAAACTGCTTTGATTTGAGATATAGATTGTGGGATTAAGTAAAGCATACCTTATATGGGTAGTATTTAGAAAGTCCATAATCGATGAAAAACAGGCCACTCTTCTCATTTGACTTTTTCAAGTAGGCCACTTGGTTGTGCTCATCTGCAAAGGTGATTAGTGCCATAAAATATTTTGATGAAAAATATGTTATGTCAGTAAGAATTGAATAAATAACTCGCCAATTGAGAGAGAAAGATATATAGTGGTAGGGTTTAAGAGTTTTGCGCAAGAAAGATTATCTAAGGAAAAGATTTATCTTTAGAGGATAAATAGCAAGTAGGAAAGTAGATAATTTTCTAAAAATTTACCCTATATATATATATGGAAAGCAATTAACTCTCAACGGCTAGTAAAAAATTTGTTACTGACACAACAGTTGTAACGTAGATCAACAAGGGTAAAATAACATTGTCATGGAAACTGTGAACTAGCAGTGGTAATTTTTCACAAAGATTTTCAAAGAGCGCTGGTAAAGAAAACATATGAAAATTGGACCGCTTCTTTATCATAGTTTTACCACTATCAACGGATTTGATATGTCTTTACCATGAGCCGCTTGCTATGGACTAGCCAACTCTTAATCATTAAGAATATGGTGAGTAACCATATAGTTTTGGTAAACTATCAACCATAAACGGATTTGTTAAGTCTTTACCAAGAGTCGCTTGCTCGACTAGTTGATTCTTATGTGGATTAGACATGGTGAATCAATAACCATTTGTTGTGTGTCTCGATATACACCTTTATGATCAACTCCCATCTTTGCTGCATAAAAGTTATTGAACAAGCAACATATACAAGCACTAAGCATATACAAACTTATACAACAATTTTAGTACCCAAAAGCCTCCCTCAACACCAAAAGCAAGAGACACACAAATTTTATGGATTAAGCATTCCAATATTGTTACTAAGCAATCGAAATCTACCCACATCAAGTCCTTTTGTTAATAAATCAAGATAGTTATCATCAAGATGAATTATGATAACTTGATTAGCCTTTCTCATAACAATCTCTTATAAAATGGTGTCTAATTTCAATATGTTTAGTCTTTGTATGTTGAACTCGATTCTTAATTATGCAAATGGTACCGGTATTGTCAATATAAATGATGGTATTCATAAAATTGTACCTATAGTCCCAAAGTTGATTTTGAAGCCATAGAACTTGAGCACAACAACTTGCAGCAGCCCACATACCGCCTCGCTTGATGAATTTGCCACCATTGTTTGTTTCTTGCATTGCCATGACACCAATCTATTTCCAAGAAATTGGCATCCACATTGTAGATTTTCCGTCCAAACTAGCTCCAACATAGTCACTATCTCGAGTAAGTAACCAATTCTAGAGGTGATTCTCAGGTACCATAATCCCATATTAGGAAATGCTTTAAGATATCCGAAAATCTTCTTCACAACAACAAGTGTGAGAAACTGGAGTGACCAAACCTTGCACAAGCACATACCGCAAAAATAATGTTCGGTCTAGATGATGTAAGATACATCAAAGAACCAATCATAGATCCGTACATGTGCACATCAATTGCTTCACCACTATTTTCCTTCAAGAGTTGATGTGTAGTCTTGTCTGCAAGGGTGTTGGATGACTTTGCATCGAGAACTTGAACTTCCTTAGTATCTCACCACATATTTATCTTGATTGATGAAAATACTATCCGCCTTTGTTGTACTTGAAGTCCCAAAAGAATGTGAGTTCACCCATAGAACTCATCTTGAATTCTTCCTTCATTAGTTTCTCAAATTCTTTGCACATCTCTGTTTTTGTAGATCCAAAATGATATCTTCGACATATACTTGAACTAACAAGATATCATTCTTGTCTTTCTCGATGAATGAGTTTGATCCACTCGCTTCTATAAAACCCATTATCAAGAAGATAAGTAGTCAAGGTCTCATACCATTTTCTTGGTGCTCGATGCAAGCCATACAAAGCTTTAACCACCTCGTATACTTTGTTCGGATAGTCGTGGTCTTCAAAGCCCTGGAGGTTGTGAAACATATACCTCCTCATCAATCGCCATATAGAAAATCACTTTTACATCCATTTGATAGACTTTAAAGCCCATAAAAGATGCATAGGCTAAGAATGTACTTAATTGCTTCAATTCTTGCAACTGGGCAAACACTTCTTCATTGTCAATACCTCCTCCCGAGTGTATCCTTGAGCCACAAGCCTAGCTTTGTTCCTTATAACAATTCCTCTTTCATCCTTCTTGTTTCGAACACCCATTTAGTACCTATTACCTTCTTGCCGGAAGGTAAATCACAAAGCACCCAAACCTTTGAAGCTTGAACTGGAGCAACTCTTCTTGCATTGCTTCTACCCAACTTTCATCTTCAAGTGCCTTGTATACATTCTTTGGCTCCATTTGTGACAGAAACATATGAAAAGACATTCATTCTGCCTTCATGATTCTTAGATTCATAATTTCACTAATGAATCCATGAATATTAGGCAATTTTGTTTGTCTTCTAGTCTTCATCGGTGAATGAACATCCCCAATCACATTTTCAAGAGGATGTAATTTATGAATTGAAGTATGGGAGTCCGAGAATTGCAATCACATTTGGCATATTTGAGATTTCAACATCATTGGCTTGAGCTTCCTCAGAATCGGAGTTATAATTTCCACTTCGGTGTTGCAATGGAAACTTTGGCCTAGCAAAGGAATCAATTTCCACCGCTTTCGTTGTTCATGTTGCTATCACCTTCTTTCCGTAATCATTAGAAGGTTGAGCATCTCTAGTTCTTGGAATATCATCATTATCTCGCATAGTCCCAAAGTGGCAAACTAAATTTATCTTGATCATCTACTTGATCCTTGCTTGGTTCATCATCATCAAGAAACTCTTCGTTCTTGCAAAATCATAAGTAGATGTACCGTAGAGATAGGTACATAATTCATAGTATGGGTTAGAGTATCAAGATCAAACAACCTTTCGACCAGCCTTTGACATTCACTTTGTTTTCCGTGAACTCAACATGCGATTCTCTTCAATCTTTGGGTTCTTAAGTTGAATACTCGAAAGCTTTACTAACCATGGAATACCCAACAAAATACCCTTCATCGACTTTTCTTCAAATTTTCCCGGATAATCTATGGTATTGAGAATAGATACATGACATCCGAATGGTCTCATGAAGTCAAGTATAGGAGGTCTACCTCTAAATAACTCATAAGGTGTCTTGTTCTTTGCTTTCACTACTAAAACCCTGCTCGCACATAACATGCAAAGGTTAATCGCTCACCAAAAAGTGATTGGCAATTTTGAATCGCCAACATGATTCTAGCACCTCTATAAGTGTCCTGCTTTCTCCTCTCAAAGAACACCATTTTGTCGAGGAGTTCTAGCAACACTAAATTCTCTTTTAATACCTTTATCTCTGCAAAATCATCCATAACTCTATTCTTAAATTTCGTCCCATTGTCACACCTAATGATTTTAACTTTCATATCATATTGGTTTTCAACTCGTGATGAAGATCTTAAGGATGCCGCTTATTTCATCCTTAGTCCTTAGAAAGAAAACCCATGTAAACTCGCTAACATTGTCAATCACAACAAGACAATACTTAAGATTTAAGTCGCTCACGATGTAGGACCAAACAAGTCCATATGTAACATTTGAAGTGGGTGAGCAATAGAGTTAACCAACTTTGACCTGAAGAAGCTCGTGTTGTTTGCCTTTAAGACAAGCCACAGTGTTTGATCATTTTCAAATCTTTTTGAGGTAAGCCTCTTACCAAACCATCTTTGACAATCTTATTAATGGTTTTGAAGTTAACATGACCAAGTCTTCTATGCCATAGCATGGATTCATCCATCGTGGCCTTTGTAGTAAGCAAGTATAATCATCTTTAGCAACAATGTTATTCATATCAAAGCTAAATAAGTTGCCTTTTCTAGGAATCTTAAGAAGAATCGACTTTCATGAGGCATCTTAAAATCCTTAGAGAACAAAGCACATATCTTTAGTAAAAGAACATTGTTTTTCTTGTCACACATTTGTGACACACTAAAAGATTATACTTAAGCTCTTTACATAGTACATGTGTTCAAAGTCCAAGTTACCGCTTTGATGACCCTTTACCAAAGAACTTTTCCATTAACTCCACCTCCAAAGTCGACATACCGTCCATCATAATGTTCAAAATCGAGAGATAGGACTTGTTGCCGGTCATGTGCCTTGAACATCCACTATCCGTAGCCTTGATCGATCTTTTGTCCTTGGATGTTCCCGCATATAAGTAAGGAGTTAGTTTTTTTTGGGGACCCAAGCCATGATTGACTTGGATCCGCCTCGTATCAATATAGTTAAATCTATCAAAGGTCATTGATACACCATTGGGATTGGTTGTAGAGGTAATTCATTTAGGTTTTCATTCCTAACATGATGAGGCCTTCACAAGATTTCCCATGTTACCCCGGTCTTGTTTACAACCCTTGCAGCTGAACTTTTGATTGAGCAAAGGCACCATCGGTTTAGATTTTGGTACCCACCGTTGGTTATAGTTAACCTTTTATTTTGAATGCAGACCTTTTCCTTGTTTGTGCAGATTTTACAAAAGTTGGTTTAGATTTTGCACTTGAAATGTGATTTAAAGTAGCAAGTGTTGATGCTTTAGTAGTGGCAAAGTTTTAAGACCACTTAGTTGAATCGCTCTTGGAACCATTTTGATGTGTGAAGTAGGGTGTACATTATTTTGAAACTTGTTAGACTCCACCCTTTTATTCCCATGGACTTCTCTTCTCCCAACATGATAGTCACAATTAGCATGTAAATGATTAAGGGGGTGTTTGATAGGCACTTATTGGAATGATTAAGCATGAATTAATGAATCGGTCAGAGCAAGTTATGTTTGGTAAAATTTGCATTGGCACTGAGCGACAAATATTTGCACTGGATGGGCCATAGCATGATAGGTAGCCTTTTCATTCAGAAGGCAATGATGTCTAATTATTAAGGTATATGAATTTGACGTATATGAATTTATTTTGCACTCTATTGTTCAGATGTCTAATATTTGCATTGTATTGTTCTAGTAGATATTAACGATATGAATTTATTTTTATGTTAAGAATATATAAGTTTAAAACTAATTGATATGATTACATGTACAAACAAAATGGTACGCCCTTTTATTTACACTATAAGTAATACTAGTATCGCTTATTAACATTTATTAAAATGTATTTTCCTTAATAGATTATATAAAGGGCAAATCGCATAAAAATGTACTATACTTTAGGTCAATTTTAATTTTAGATATCAACATTTTTCTTTTTAATTTAAGATACCGAAGTTATTTTTATGTGCAATGTAAGATTTTTGAGGTTTTTTCTACTTTTCAAAGTGGTTTCCGTCATTGCTTTCACTAAAATGATTAATTAATGATATATCATTATTATTGAGCATTTAAAAGTCATTTCGCTAAAATTATGATCGAAAACCGATTTCAAAAGGTCAAAACTAACATTGCACGTAAAATTAAGTTCAATTTAAATAGAGAAAAAACAAATTGAATACCTTAAATTAAAATCGACCTAAAGTTGAATACTTTTTATGCGATTTTCACAAAAAAAAAAAAAAAAAAATGGGCAATATACTATGATTCGGGTAGTTATCCGTAACATTATCAAACATTCATTTTCATTCGTAATCACGCCATTCAAGATGTGTAAATCATTCAAATGTCTTTGATTCATTAAGCACTAAATCACAATATTTTGTCAAACAACCCCTAAAGCTACCACAAATATAACATGCTTTATTGTACATCACAAAATCACTACCTAGTTGTTGAGATTTGATGATTACAACTCCTCTCGTTACCCCTAGGAGTTGATGGCTTGTTTCTATACATCTCAAAGATACCTTGCAGTTGATCTAGGCTTGTTAACTTGTTTCCTAGGTTCCTCCAGTAATGGTATTAACAACTTTTGGAATAGAAGCCTCAACATTCTTTTTAATATTCTCATCTACAACCGATGAGTCACTAGCACTTTCAAAACATCGTGTTCATGCTTAACCTCTTCCTCACTTGTCACAAATTTGAGAGGACCATATTCACGAATAGGTTCCCGAAAATCTTCTAGGCCCAGATGAGCTAAATCTATGCCAGAGTGATGGAACACCCCTTAGTGGTGGAGGAACAATATTGTATCCCATACCGTACTTAACTTTACTAGTAATTGAGCATTCCAAATTTTATCAATTGACTTAGATCGATAATAACAGTGTCAATAGATAAATTGACATTCTCATTAATCTTTTAAGTTTTCAAACTCTTCTTTAATGCCTCATTCATCGATGTCTTATGATCTATCTCTTCTAAGAATAATCATATCATCATTATATTTTGACTCATTTGCTCTATAATGCTCTAGTTGTTTCTCACATCGATATGCCTCTTCTAAGATTTGTTACAAAGATAATTAGCAAGAAACAACTCGCTTTTGGTTTTCAAAAGATTCATTAAGCTTTCACATTCTCTAGAAGCCCTACATGTTTTAGAACAACTTTCAAAATTTTGTACCTCGTGAGTCGAAAGCCATAAGAGAATGTTCTCAGACACAATAGCAAGATCTCAAGGTTGTTCCTCTTGTTCATCGCCCATGAAACTCCAATCATAGCTCACACCATCAATTTCCAAAGATTTCCTTTGGTTCTTCCACAATTGGTTCTCTCTTTGCTTGTACCAAGTAGACCTTTTGTCCGGTTCCTTGGTCTTCTCAGATTCTCTAGTAAATGCCCCAACTTGTGACAATTGAAACACTCTACTTTCTTTTATCGAACCCTGCAGCTTTCACCACCATTGATGTGGATTGGCTTGCCGCCTTCTTGTAGAATTTCCTAGCCCTCATGCTAAGAAGAGCTATCCGCCATTTTATGTCCATCTCCTCCAAGTCATCTTCATCAATTTGCTCTATGTCTTCATGAGTTAATATAGAGCCATTAACTCGAGTGGAGATAAAAGCATAAAAGGTAGGATCTCCAATACCAAAGAACCTTCTTCTTTGAACCGCAGTGGTAACACTAACATTACCAAAGGGAAACAGAGAACCAAAGAAGTGGCAAAATCATCATCATAGTCATCTTCAAATCATCACACCAATGAGGTTGACAACAATGCCAAGTCGCTAGAGTTTGTACCAAGTTTCCCGCCTTCTTCAATCTTTGTTCAATGAGTTTGAAGTTGTTGTAAAGATCATTGAGCTTCATAGTTTCAATTTCCGTTTATTTTTCCATACCGTAACATTTGTATGAAACTCGAAGGCAAACTTCTTAGAAACTTCAAATTGAGGTCTTCCTTTTCTACCTAAATGCCAAACACGGTCAGGTTGTGTGACAATCTTCTAGAGTTTGGTGAAGATGTCATTAAGTGAGTCATTTCTTGAAGCGTAAAAGTTTTCATAACTTTGCTTCAACAATGTCTTTGTGTCTTCTTTATAGCATCATTGCCACTAAACACCGAAAGATCTCTTCAAAAGTTCTTTGTCGCCTTGAACTTGCTAAAAGTAATGATCCGATCTTTAGGAAGAGTCATTAGTAACAAACTTCCGCCTTCGTGTCATTCTTCTTCTTTGCTCTTTCATCATTAGTTTCGTGTACGTAAACCTGTTACAACTTCGTGTCACCAACTTTCCGGCCTTGGTAATGACTTGAAGGAATCACCAATTAAGATGATCTCCCATAGAGCATAGTCTTGTATGAGAAAATATTGCTCAATCATTATCCTCCACATCTCAAACTCATTAAGTTTGAGCTTAGGAAGCCTTGGAGCGTAATTGACCGGTTGTTTTACATCTCCATTGATTTGAGTGAGTTGGTTGCTTATTCCTTGGATCTTCTAAATCAAAATATCGAACCTTCGCTCGATACCACTTGATGGATCTAAACACACCTTGTGTTAGTGATATTTTGAATTATATTAATAAGCACGCTGAATATACTTAGTAATACTTAGAAGATGGATTGTATGATGTAATGTAAGTGAACAAGAACACTAAGCTCCAATATTATTAAGAAATAATACGAGTGATCTTGCTTATCACTAGGGTTACACCTGAAGCTTATATGAATAATAACGTACTCTAAACAATGACTTAGGATCTCCTTTTATAGCACAAGGAGTCCTTTACAAGATAAGTATAATCCTAACAATATAGAATATACATAAGATCTTTTCTATACTTATCAATACACGGATACATAAAAATTATCCTAATAGCAGTGGTAATAATGTACTGACAGTTGTAATGAGTTTCCACTGCTAGTGTAATCTTTAGCAGTGTTAACCACAAGCGTATCAGTGGTAACTGTTAGCTTTATTCCCAACAAGATTAATCGATGATGAATCGAATTGGCATTTTTGGAAAGTTTTAGGTATTTCAGGGAGTTTCGCGTATTCTCGGAAAGATTTTCCTTTTAAAAAAATCTTTAATAGATATAAACAACGACTATAAATGATTAAAATAGTTTATGGTCGTTTTGGGTATGTTCAACAAGATTTGCAATATTCCAGCAAGTTTGACCACCATTGACAGTTGTTGACCGCCTTTGACCTTGGTTGACCGATTTACACAAATCAGAATGGTAGGTGGCCCAGTAGCGCCAAGGCGGCGATTAATCGGCCTTGTATGCCTTGTTTTGCAACGCTATTCACATTTATTATGAAACAAGAAACATTTCGACGAAGTTGGTAAGTTTCATATGTATTTGTGGATCAAATGTTGGATGCGACCATGATCGAGAAATGACCACATGGATCAATGTTATTGGCATTCTCTGATCATGATGTACTATCCCAATGACCTGAGGATGTGAGACATTTGACTTTGTTTCTCATTGAATTTAGACTTAGTTTCAGTTACAGCGTAAAAGCGTAATGTTGTGTGCTAAGGTCAAGTTTAGTGGGAAGTAATGAAAATGATTCATTGGCCAAGATGGCAATTTGCTGCTCAAAGTTGAAATAGAATGAAGAGAAGGATATTTTTTCTGGGCCTCTTGTGTGATGATTTGTGAAAATTCCGGCCAAATGACAATGTGTCTTTGACACTATGAGAGTCAAATCATTCACGAAAGAAAGAAAGGAGAAAGTATTACAGAATTTACATCCATGTCGATACTTTCAAACATATCGATAAAGTGCGAAGGGATACAATCATATGACTAGGGATGAGCACGGTACCGGTCCTGCATCAATTATTGTCACCTTATTTCGCGATCCGATCTGCATCAGATTTCAAGAATTGGTACCGCTTTGACGCACCCAGATAGCTTCGCTCGGTTTCGGGATTCGGTTCGAAATGGTCATCCCTACCCTGGACCTAACCAGAAGTTTGAGACTGAATTTAACATGAAGTTTGAATTGGACTTTGCTGGGCGTAGCTAATGAAACTAATTACTATAAGGGTATTGAATCGGTTTATGTGAGTGAGGTACTACAATGTCTTGCTCGGGACCTTTTGGTACAATGAAAGAAGATTCCTATATTGCTGTATTTGCGCAAGTGGGAATTTGAAAAGGTTTGCATGCAAACAACACAACGACTTTCATACTTGCCTTCACAGAAATGCTGAAGGGTTACACCGATGCACACTAAATAGAATAATGCAACCGGAAATAAGAAACAAATTTACGAAATGAAATGAGGTTAGAGAGGAAAAGAAAAAATGGCGTTGGTTTCATTTGAGGGTTTAATGGTTATTACCCGAAAGTCTAGTATTTATCTAGGATACATACTAGAGGGTAATGAATGACAAGAAGCAAAACAACAAACCCTAAAGGGTTGTTTGTTTGGATGGTCGACCAAAACCTACAAGAAGGGGAATTTGTTTCCTACACAAATTTCAATACTTGTTGTACAAGTATTCTAGAATCCTCTTAAGTTCCTTATAAATATATGGCACCTTAAGGGATTCTTATAACGCTCCTCAATCCCCTAAAATCTCCCCACTCTTCCTTTTGTGCGATCCACAAAAAAACAAAAGGTTCAAAAACCCTTTAGTCAATCGACTTTAAGTCGACCAAAGTACTGTTCGACTTTCCTAGTTGAATTCACTAGCCGATTAATGTTTTACCCTAGTTCGTATCACATATAACTTATGATAGGTTCGTAGCCCTAGTTTTACCTGTGCGGTACCGGTAGATACCTGGCGCAACCCTAAAGGTGATAATCCCCAATAAACCCTAGAAGTGTTCGTAAGGCAGCAAGACAATTAAGAAGGTGTTCCGTGCAACATATTTGGTTAAAGAAGTTTACTAACATAATGATAATCAAGTAAGTTTTTAAACACCCTTTATACGTATTAGGTTTAGGTTATATCATTATTTAGTAGATTTGGACTTAGGGTTTTGGTCCACAGTTTTCATGTGTTTATTTTTCCGTTGTGCATGCTTTATAACTCTGCGGATGACTAAAAAACCCTACAAGATGATCACAAATGTTGGTGTTTATCTACCATAGTCGGTATTTACGCATAAAAAACTTTATATATGTGGAGCTGTCAAGAGAGATTTCACGTGAAAACACCAAGGTAAGAATGAACGAGACAGGGTGTACATGTCAAACTGCATGTATCAAGAAGTTCTTGTTGACGAGTAAAATACACATGTGTACGCCGCCATACCATATGCATAGATTTTGTAATAGTTGGCATATTTTTTTAGGAAAATGTCATTTAATAGTTATCAAGTTTCATCATTGTTTCACTAAAGTGGCTCATACTTTATTTCAACTATAAAACCACTAAAGTTTCAAAACTGTTTCACTAAAGTCACTCAAAGTTTTTTTCAACTGCAAAAGCCACTCAATTTTTAATATCGTCCAACTTTAGTAAATTTTATAAAGAAATTGATAAAAAAAATTATTTGGGCCCATTTGGTTTATAGATGGGTCTAGGGTTAGGATTTTGATTTTGATTTAATTTTGGATTTATATTAGGTTTAGGAGAGTCAATCCAGAAATGTGCTTCTATTCGGCTTTCATAAGCGAAATAAAACCAAACATTGTGGCAAGCGATGCCTGACTCTGATTGGATTGAAGCAATGTAAGAATAAATCCACCAATTGAGCGTCTAAAGGTTTGGATACTTGTGGAAAACCTACAAACAAGACGATCATTGGACTCAAATGGATCTTTAAGAACAAGATAAAAAGAAGAACAAGTCGTCATTCGCAGCAAAGCAAAGCTAGTGGCTAAAGGCTATCGACAAGATGAAGGCATTGAATTTGAAGAATCCTTTTTACCCGTTGCAAGGATTGAAGCTATAAGGATGTTTCTTACCTACACTGCACACAAGAACTTCACGGTGTACCAGATGGATGTAAAGACAACTTTTCTTCATGGTACATTGAAAGAAGATGCGTATGTGAGCCAACCAGAAGGTTTTGTTGTAAGAAACCAACTTATGATATCATTTCACACTTAGAAGATATATAAAGTTTTAGACATAGAAATGAGATAGTAGAGAGAAAATGGAGATAGAGAGAAGATAGAAGAAAACAATATTAAAATTTATTTTTTAATTTAAAATATAAATAGTTTTTATAGTTTAACATAAACATATTATATATTTAATTAAAAAAGTAGACATTGTAAACTAGAATGTGAGTAGGTAGTAGGCCAACATGGCAACTTTGTCAAAATCCCACCCTTGTGTCCATGATTAAAAAGATTCCAAATATTTAATATTGAGTCTTACTTTTAAAACCCGTATATGTATACCAAACAACATATTTGACTCATCATAACCTAAACCTAACCCAAACCTCCCAAACAAACGCACCCTTATAGTTGTCTTTAAAGTATTTATACATGCATGAATCACTTGTACCTTGAACAATAATTACCACATGAATTTAACTTCTCCATACTAATTTTATATACTACATAATAATAACCAAATTAAAAAGATTTTGTTCCTTCTGTTAAATAAATGTTCAAAATTTTCACAATCTTAGAATAACATTTAAACTTGAATGATTTATGTAGTGAAAAATAAAGTTTGAGTGACTTTAGAGAGACAATGATAAAACTTGAGTGGTTTTTGTAACTAAAACAAAGTTTGAAAGACTTTAGTAGAACAATATTGAAACTTGTTTATTATTTCATGAATTTCACCTTTAAAACAAAAAGCGCAATAAATAAAAAGATCACAATTATAGTAAACGCATTTTGGTTTGAAACCTGTATAGTAATAACATTAACATTTTTTGATCATTCATTTTCATCAACTTTGAACTAACACGATATTGAAAAGATGTTGTAATATAGTGTCTTATACAACATAGTTTGTGGATGATTTTTTTTGAAATTACGGAGTATTTATTTTGAGATTAAATACAAAAAAGTCTATTTTTAACAACTACACTTAAAAAATTTATCATGCATATTTTTAAAATTTTCGGTTAAAACGTTATTAAGACAACTATTTAATCAAGTCAACATAGTTTGAATTGTAATGTGGGAAAATAAGCAAAAGATTAGAATTTAAGTTTAAAAGGGTATTTTGAGGATTGAACATTACTCATTTTAAGTTTTAAGTTTTAAGCAAAAATATTTATGCTTTATATATAGTAGAGACTAGTAGGATATCAGCACGTTGCGGCGGCGGGTACCCTATGATTAAAGTCTAAGAACCAATAAAATAACATAGTTGATTAACTGGATAAAAACAAAAAGAAAAAGATCTCGGTCGGCCTCGGTTCACCCGTTTTTCCTCCGGTTCATTTTCGGACGACTTTTACTGGCTAAGTGAACAGTGGCGACTCCGCTTCCCGGTTGAACCCGTTGGTCCGGTTCGGTTTTCAGAACCATGTGTACCATCAACTTGTTAGCATATAAATTGTGTAAAGCTTTGTGTGTTTTATTCATTTGTACAATGTATAATTGCATGTACTTCATTTTAAGGGTGTGTAGAAGACTATAAGGGGCGTTGAATAGTTTTTACCAATTTACATTTAGTTTATAAAAACTTTAGATTGATAGTATGTGAAACCTTTGAATGTTGAGATATAGATAATGCAAGTTAGTATGAAAAGAAATAAATACGAGAATAGTATAGAAAGAAAAGGATAGAAATGTGACACATAGTGGTTCGGCTACAAGGACCTCTTCTTTGCCCTACTCCACTTCCCGAGTATCCAACTCGAGAGTTCTTAAGCACTATGTCAAC
This sequence comes from Chrysanthemum lavandulifolium, assembly GCA_022545495.1. NCBI lineage: Eukaryota > Viridiplantae > Streptophyta > Magnoliopsida > Asterales > Asteraceae > Chrysanthemum > Chrysanthemum lavandulifolium. The sequence goes on from CM040239.1 coordinate 131,014,788, forward strand.
AAGCTCCTCCAACCGGTGGAGAAACCTCACAATGTCGCTTACACTTTTTCCGGTACAAAGCTAATACCGGGTTCTTAACACAAACGGAAGAACAAATCCGATCACAACTCTCACAACTAACTTTATGAATACAAGAAGATGTATCAACAACAAGAAACAACTCAGTGGTCTTGAGGTGATGAAGAAGTCGAGAAAACTCTTCTCTTGAAGAATGGATGACTCGTATGCAAGAAATGTAATCTCGTCTTGAAAGAAGAACCTTGAGAAACACAAGAGAAAGAAAGCTACAAGAATGATCATTGAATCAGAATTAGAGAGAGATATTATAATGAGATAAGAAGTATATGAGAATGGGTGAGAAATAAGGAAGAAAAGGCTCACTATATATTGTTTAACTGACCACTGTTCATCCGGATCTGGCAGATCCCTTGTAAAAGGGATCCGGCGAGTGTAAACCCAAGGATCCGGCATACTCGGTAAACTAGTCCGGAGTTTGGGTTATAGGTTATGGACTATGGGTCATGGGTACCCAACATGATGTCATGCATGATGCAATGCATACTTTAGGTTATGGGTTATGGACTTTAGTTCATGGGTCATGGACTTTGGGTCATGGGTCATGTATTTTACCCAACTTGATGTCATGCATGATGTAATGCACATGGGCCATGGGTCACGGGTCATGGGTTATGGATAAGGAATAACCCAACATGTTTACTTACATTTCTATTACAAACAAATATATAACTAAACAAATGTAAGTAAGTAGTAAACATATATATAGTAACATGTAATTTTTAGATTTGTACTTGATGTAATTTTATGTTGTTATCGAAAAACTTAGAGTGATCGAGAAATATTAATAATTGTTTTTACGGTTTATATGTATTAACATGGTGTTTTAAAAATAACATTAACTAAAAGAGTTAAAAAATCTATGTTGATAAATTGTGTTTAATTAGTTTATACTTTGAGTTGAAGTGTTGTAATTCTTAATTTTTAATTAGTCAATTAATGCAAGAAAAGTGATTTTACATTATATGTAGTATAGATAAGCGAGCAATGTTACGTTAAAAAAGTGTATGTGTACCATCTTACCAAGACAATATAGTATGGCTAAATAAAAAAGTGAAATTCATGAAATAATAACCAAGTTTTAATATTGTTATACTAAGATCACTCAAACTTTATTTTAGTTACAAAAATCACTTAAGTTTTATAATTGTCTCTCTAAAGTCATTCAAACTTTATGACTTTAATGAAAGAATAATGAAACTTGATTAGTATTAGATAACATTTCCCTTATTTTAATCATCTATATTCCTTTATTTCACTGTATTTTACAAATGTATCCCATTCTTGCTCTCAGTTCGACTCTCAATCCCGATCCGTATTTCAATCACAACAGTGCAACTACATATGTTTACTACTATAAAATCATGTTGCTATGCACGAGTAGTGGACTAATTTTAATAAAAGTTAAATTATTTCTCGTCTTTTAAACAAGGCATTTATTAAAACGGTTAGCAGGTACTCGCGTTGCTACGACAGGTAATCTATAGTTATTATTTTTGCAATCATTGATCAAGTAATGCAAAACTATCTCATATAAAAATAAAAGTGTACCCACGTGATTGCGCGTTGCTGAGACAATATAAAGACGATAATTGATAATGTAATGGATGTAAGAGGTAAAAGTGGTTACTAGTAACTTGTAATAGCAAATAGGTGGGAGATCGCATGATAAGTCTCAGTAAATTTTATACGATACAAAAGACTGCCTAATCACTAAATATATAATTTTATTATATTAATATTGAGTTACGATCAAATGACAAGTAAAATTAAAATGAGAATGTTGAGAATAAACCATAACCACATATTTCTTTTAAATTTCTCCCTCCATTTTAGAATGTATAACTAGAAATCTTTCTCATCCTTCTCATTTTAATTTTTTGTCTCAAATCCCTTACCTATTACTATTTCCACCATATTGAAATTTAAAAGCTATTCACATCGTGTTAAAGATTAATATTACGTATATATATGTTTTAAAAAAATATTTTTATTTAATTTTTCGACATTATTAACAAACTTGTTTATTGCATTTCTTGCATAGATGAGAGATATAACTAAACTAATGCTTACAAAAGCAAAGAAACTCATATGTCAAAAAATAATGTGAGGATAACTATAAAAAGAATATTTAATATTATATAACTTTGTATAATATATAAAATTATTTACTTAATACTTAGCACTTTGAACATATGCATCCATTCTTATTAACATAATTGTCCTGGTTTTACTCAAAGCATTTGGTTTATTGGTATGTGAGTGGTCTATCAACTAAAGATTGTGGGTTCAAGTCTCATTTAAGACTTTTTGTAATACATTATGTGTGAGATAAGTGGTATAAATGCATATTAGATGTCGTTAAAAAAATAAAATACTCGTCATAGTTTTTATAGAAAAATAGTTTTTTTTGTTATACAGTTTGAGCCATGCTAGACCCACATAAAGAATCCACAAAAAAAATCTACTCGCTAATGTGTCAGCAGGTGATTGGTGTAATCATAGAGAGGAGAGAGAGAGAAATTGCCTCAAAATACACCAATGACTCACTGACACGTCAGCGAGTGGATTCTTTTTGTGAATTCTTTATGCGGATCTAACATGGCTCTTATTATTGTGGCAAATTTGAAAAGGTGTCTGCAAGGAGACCATGTGATCTAACATTGGCAAACAATACTTTAAAAATCGAGAGGCTTTTACATAAAGAGTGACATTAATTAAAGGTCAATCAATCAACATTTATTTATTATCTTATATACTAAACATGGAAAATCCGTTCCATTCCAAAGCCCGTTAGGATACTGTTAAAAGCATTGTAACTCCATTATACCACTGTTCAAACAACTATAGCATTTCTTATTCATTAATTGCATATTTGCATTTACATTCAATTTCCACCACACTTCCCCTCAACCTAGAAAATTCCAGATCCCCTAGCAAAAAAAAAACTCCCCTCCCCGCTTGGGTTTCCACCTCCTTGAAACAAAGACCACCATCCTTTTATTTTGACAGATCCTTCCAGATTTTCCCACCTGAATTGAGTCTCTTCACTCCCGTCTGCCCGAACTAAAACAATCAATTTCATAGATATTGAGTGAGTAAAGTTTATAAACCCTAATTTCCTGATATGTGTTGCGATCTACTATGTGGGTTTTTAATTTCGTTAATTTATTTGATGAATCTTAATTTTGTGAACCATAATTAATTGGTGTGGTGTTGCAAGAACGTTGTTGGTTCTTAATTAATTGAACAACGATTAGAGGACATGTCTACTGATGGGTCTTTATATTTAAGAGATATGCTCATTTAGGTATCAACTTTTTTGTTAGTGAAGAATAAGTAGTTCTAAAATAGTGTTTGGGGTTGGTGTCTATTTGATAAATTGATATTGAAGAGAGAGTGTTTCGGATTTTATGTTCTAATATGTACATCGTAGTATGTTGATAGGAATACGGGTTTAATTATTGTTATGTTTAGATATAATTTTTTAAGTGAATTAAAAAAGTTAATCAACATAATTGTTAACTATAGATTCTACCTTTTATACATTTTAGGAAGCAATAATGTATTATGTTGTATTAGATATACCAAAAATGGCATTTAGAAATAAAATTTGTGCAACAACGTGATGATTTTATTTATTTATTTTTTCATGCAAGCCAACGACATATATTCTTGCACTATTTGTGGTTGTATCACTTGCTATATTGCGCTTTCAATATGATGCTCTGTTGATGCTTGCTTAGCCGATGATTTCAAACAGAGTATCATTAGATCCAATAACCTTAGGTATACTTAGTTATGCGATCAAAGTTTCTTTATTTAAGTATGGTATGATATTATATGTCGTTAATACTTATTTGGTAAAACTTATTTCGTTCATTATTTATAATTTCTATTACCTGCATTAAATTGAATAACTATGTGATACCTTTTTCTTTAAATGAGTTTAGGTGTTCTTGAATCCAAACACTAAAATGAGTTTAGGTATCAATGGAACTTATACTTTATAGAGTCGTCCGTGTCCTTTTTTTACTTGAACATGAAATCCAAACATATGCAGGCGTTACGCAAAGCAATCAAACAAAAATCAGGAGATTGCATTCTAGACCACTTATAGCTGAATTTCCTGCAGGCCAGGATTCTTTTCGACTTCTATGAAGTTTGTAAAGGATTGAAGCTCGCTAGAAAGTTTCAGTTTCCTGTTTTTAGAGAGGGAAACATGTGAACATGTCTTCAAGGCACTGTTAGGGTAATTTATATTACTACTTCGTACAACTTCTATATATTAGTGTCCAGGACAATGAATTTATAACTCATGGTTTTTAGGACTTTTTACTATCATGCGATGGGGTTAATTCCCAAAAGTACTAGTATTTTCATTATCAAAATTTTTAGAGTGACATCTCCTGAAGCGCTGAAAATTCTCATGAAATAACAACCTAACAAACCCTCAAATACAACGAAAAACATTGTATACAAAGGTTTCCTAAACAAAATAATCGGCGTCCAGGTTTTTACTATAACAAATCTAATACTTGACGGCTGTTGTTATTGTCCTATGTAATCGTGTTCCGTGTTTACCTGTAGATCTTATTAATAACATTGCACTAGCATATAATATCCCGAATACGCAGGTTCTTTTCTATCAACCTGTTTCAAATATAGTTAGCAATTAGCATGAACCTTTCACATGTTACACAACAACTGGTGTTCGTATTTGTCGTAGATTACCTGCTAAATATTCAATTACATATAACATTGCTATTGTTTGCATATTGTGTGTTTCTATATATATATATATATATATATATATATATATATATATATATATATATATATATATATATATATATATATATATATATATATATATATATATATATATATATATATATATATATATATATATATATATATATAATTGGCAATGGTTGTGATACATATATCGTTGCGCTACACACCTTTCATATAAGCGATGCCCATGCATAGGATGGATACTTTGCAGATTCAGGTAAATGTACATTCCAACAAAATCATGGAAGCATGCTAGCTTAACCTTAACCATATGTGATTGTGTATGCTTATATTGACATAAGCGGACACATATTCTTTAATATAACCTTTTACTTTATCTGCAGTAAAATGGCAGTTAGATGTGCGCCCGTATCCCTGGCAAAGTCTGTTGGCAAGGCAATCATCAAACAGCCAGAAATCATCGCATTCCATATTTAAAACCAGCAGACATCGCTGCTTTCTGGAGGATTTGAAGGTAAGATTCTAGATGCTTTTCATCGCGTGGAAAATATCCATTCTGCAATGAATGAGGTACGTTTTTTACTTCATAATATAACTATGATAGTTCAGCCATTATAAGTGGTGTCCAGTACTCACTACATGCCTTTACTCAGCTTACCCCTCAAATGCCTTTGGGAAAAAAATAATAACAATCTCAATAAACGTACTTTGATCATGATCTGAATATGTTACCACATGATTATGTAATGTGTGTATTAATAACCTTGAAAATGGACTTAAAACTAAATACATTAAGTTGACGAGAATGTATGAGACATGAGATATTGTGCATTGTGAATGTGGGTCAAGGAACCATCATGTTTTTAAGATATGCGCAGTATAATTTATTAAAGGCGTTGAGTTTAAGATATGCATCGTGTTTAATTTACTAAAAACACTTTGGTCCTTTTCACCGTTAAACATGTTTTTGTTATACTCCCTTTTAACCCATTTTAAATACAAATAGTCGCGCTCGACCCATTTATAAGTAAGCGGGTTACATGAATTACTTTTTACTTAATATTTGTGATAATGTCTTTACTTTATCATCATCTTGAATCTATGTGAAGTGATTTGAAAATAAACCGTGAGAAAAGATATAACAATATGTGCAAACTTATAAAACAACAAAAGATATAAAATAAAACACATATCCACAACCTAGGATCATGTGAACTTAGATTTAACACCTATGCCAGAAGGTGGTAAAAGTTATCTAATCCTTTATAAATTATTCAAGTTTTCAGTTGATTATTCATATCTTTCTCATACTTTTCCTTTTGTATGCTTAAAAAATTCATTATCTTTTGATGTAGACTATATACTTTCAGTTTCATTCACTACACCACAGTTTGCATATTAGATGTAACATTCAACTCACAATTTTTCTTGAGTAATATATTGTATCTTTTGGTGCAGGATAAATCATCAAGTTTTTGATGCTGAAAAACAAAACTGGGAGAACCTTTAATTCACAAGTAGGCAATACGAAAGAATATCGCAACCTGGATTTCCTAAAGCTGTTTTTGATCCTCATGGTTATGACAAAAGTGACTATTATGATGAGATAGTTATGCCTCTATTCTTTCTATTATTTTATCTCAATCTATCCGAATACGTCTTTCTTTAAAAAATTTCGTGGACGAGTGTCCAAATAAGCATACGGGTGCAAAACAGTCCACTCAGATTGGGGTGGCCTACAAAGTTTTCTGCTTGTTTTTTGATTTCGCAAATATGTAATGTAACACCCCACCTTATCGGACCACAATATTGTCCGCTTTGCCCGTAGGCTCACGGCTTTGTTTTTGTGGCCTCATTTGAAGACTTCCCGCAGTCACCCAAGCCAGATTACTCACATGAGCACGCTTAAGCGCCAGCCCTAAGAACTCCACCCGCAGAGACCACAAAACGCGTTGTGTCATTGTAAGGCGAATGTTATCTTATGAGCCCAACATCTCTCCGTGCCACAAACCGATGTGGGATTTGCCTAGGGTGTCACAATCACCCCCCAGGGACTCATCGTCCTCGATGAGGTTTGCCCCACCATCCCGAACGGCTCAGAGTGGCTCGATACCACTTGTAACACCCCGCCTTTATCGGACCACAATATTGTCCGCTTTGCCCGTAGGCTCACGGCTTTGTTTTGTGGCCTCATTTGAAGACTTCCCAGGTCACCCAAGCCAAGATTACTCACACGAGCACGCTTAATCGCCAGCTTCCTAAGAACTCCACCCGCAAAGAGACCACAAAACGCTGTTGTGGTCATTGTAAGGCGAATGTTATCTTATGAGCCCAACATCTCTCCGTGCCACACCGATGTGGATTTGCCTAGGTGTCACATGTAAGGTGTTCAATTATACTCAACCAATCTGAACCTTTTTATTCCCTTTAATAAATAAGTTTTGTGCTTTGCGCAATGTAAAATAGGTCATTGAGGTTGAGATGGCTTGAAAGTTTGTTTTTTATTTCTCATTTTCTAAATATGTAAGGTTTTCAATATATTACACTACTAATATGAACCTATGATCATATATTTACTAGACTAGAAGTTTTAGCAACAATGAGCAAAAAAGATGTGAATATGTTATATGCATTTTTGTTACCTTCAGTCTTTGTACCGCTTTTAGCAATAATGAGCAGCAACAATTTATGAATTCATTTGTCAACTCATTTTGTAAGTTGACATGCATCTTCTGTTTAAACTGTTTGCAGTGAACATGGAAGTGCCCATAAGTACTTTTCTGAAACACATATGTTGATATAAAGCCTGACATCATCAATCCATACCGGCTGAAAGTTTACTTAGTCGTTGTTGTGCCGGTTCTTGTAAGAGTAACTCGACATCTTGATAAAATGGAAACATCCTCACACCCAAGGTTGACATTGCAGCACCTTTATGCATAAAGTCTTGAAACATACAAAAGGATACGCTCACAAATAGCTAGGTATTCAAAACAATTTTTTATACACCTCTGGTGTTAGTGTTTGACTTTAGAATAAAAAGGTTCCTCGCAACAACGCGCGGGTTAACCTACTCGCTTATTACTATCCTTTGTCCAGATTACTGTTTTAATTTGTATTAAAATAATTTCTCACTTTTTAAAATTAATGGTCTCAATTAACTACGGAGTACTTTGACTATTTTACCTTTCATTGAATCCTTTAAAACCTGAAAGTCGATTATTAAATATATTGCATTTAATGGTAAACATGACATTTGGTTTTACAATTAATACACTTATCATACCCTCCCCTTTTTTTTACTTTTTTTTTTTTTATGTTTGTGGACATTTAAATTGGGATAGAAGGAGTAATATATGGGACTAGCAGGGTACTCGCGTAATGTGCTGCGGTGAGTATCCTGTGACTATATTTTGCGGCAAACAAATGTTATTCGGTTAGACGTTTTTTCTAAAAATAATTGTACGAATGAATGAATTGGTGTGTTGTTGCAATGTTTTGAATTGGTGTTTTTACAATGTTGTGTATTTAATTTTCAGGAAGATAGTTTAATATTAAAACTATGTATTGAATTAATTACAAAATTAATACAATTAATAGCAAAATTAATACAGTTTTTGTAGTCTGACTTATTTTAAAATGTGAGATTTCCTTTTATAAGTAAGTGTGTAGGCTTATTTTTTTAGAAAGTCCTAAATATATTATAAGGTAGTATAGATAGATTAAACACCAGTTGTACCCTATTTTGTTTTTTAATTTTTTTTTTATCTTTTTATATTTTTATATTTTTATTTTTATTATAGAATACAAAACTGAAAGCATGAAACAGAAAATATAAAATTTAACACGTCAAAAGAATTAAACTTACAAAAAATTTGGAACAAAATCTGATAAAAAGTATAACAGAAAAGTTAAAGGAGAATATTTTGTAATTTTAAGTAATTTTTGTTAGGTTAGAAGGGTACCAATAGTAGTACTCGTAATATATATTGATTGTACTTATGGCTTAAAAGCTTGCAATTAAAAGAAATTGAGGAAAGAAAATACAAGCTCTTTTATATGGTAAGGATAAGCTTACGAGTTCCAATATTACGCTAAATCATATTTTCACAATAAAGTTACAACTTTTACTAAACAAAAAGTAATTAATAGATGCAAGAAAAGTCAGCCTTTGTATCTCTAAGAATATGGAAATTAGTAATTTTTTTAGTAATATTTACAAGATCTTTTCTTTTATTTATTTAAAGTCCCTTTCCACTTTATGGCAATAAAGTATTACTCGAATAGTCAACCAACAGTGAAATACGTTTTGTAACACACTAATATATACGGGTTATTTTTGGCAAAAATAAATTGAGTTGATGCTGTTGCTAATGCTGGTTTGTGTTGTTGCTGAAAAAAATTATTAAAAAATTTATTTTTATAAAAAAAAGTTATTTTATATACAAAATTTAAAAAAATTAATGACTAAGATTAAAATCATTTTATTATTTCACCTATTTTTATAATTAAATATCTCTTAAACCGTTAATAATTAATCGAAAATATTTATTATCGTTGCGACGAAGATTTAATTATCTTTCATAGATATGCACTTTGATATACTGAAAAAAAAAATCGCTTTTTCACGCTTTTCATCTTTTTTCGCTTTTTACGCCATCGAATTTGATTCAAAAATCATATATGATTAAACACTAAATTGAATATCACATGTGATATTAGTGTTAAATCATATATGATATGTAATATCACATGTGATATGATATGTATATCATATGTGATTTTACACTAATATCACATGTGATATTACATATCATATATGATTTAACACTAATATCACATGTGATATTCAAATTAGTGTTTAATCATATATGATTTTTTTTTAATCTAAATTTCAGTAACGTAAAAAAACGAAAAAACTTAAAAAAAAACGTGAAAAATACGAATTTTTTTGTTGTTGAAAGTATATCAAAGTGCCTATCTATAGAAAGATAATTAAATGTTCGTCGCAATGATATATTTTTTTTCGCTTAACAATTAACAGTTTGAAATATATCAATATTTGAAGAAAAAAAATGATGAAAGTGGGTTTTTTAAATTGTTGGGATTAATCTCATCCATTATATCAAATAAAAATGGATGGTGGAGATTGATCCCTCGGTATATAAAAAGTCTTTTGTCCTCAAATGATCTTAAATATTTTTATAAGCTATATGAAGTAATCTTTTATTTTCAGAGATTATGAATTTATTTATTTATTATTTTTTTTATAATCTCTAATAAGTTATGTCTGGCCAAACAAAATTATTTTTTAATTAACTTATTGTTTGAAAAAATAAGCTTAATTTTTTCATAATCTCATGTGACAAACATAGCAATAGTAATTCAGCTAAATAGCATTTGGCCAAGCGCCCAAGCTCTATACTATACATGAAATAGTTATTTATTTATGTTGGTAATCAAACGCAAAACAAATAACAAATTCGATAAATAAAGCCGAAGCTTTACTCAAATTACCAAGCCAAATACAAAACCAAATTTAAATATACCAAACCCAAAATTATAATGGGTTTTGCTAATGGCAACCCTAAGGGTTGTTGTTAAGAGTTTGAATTTATTACATATGAACAAATGAATGATTATTATTGGATGATATTTCCGATAAAAGTGGCTGAAATCCTAAAAACTGGATACATAATAAATACTTCATTCTCATTGGGTGAATTATTTTCTTATAACAAATTGTAATAAAAATGATTATATTAATGACAGCCCTAAGGGTTGTCATTAGCAAAACCCAATTATAATTCAAAATAACAAAGCGCTAATTCCAAAAGTATAAAACTATAAATATATCTAATGCTAATGATCCATATTTATAGACAAAACAAACCGTTATAAAATTGTTTTTTTAATTCTAAACAAACTTGTAAGACATTACCAAATTTATCAAACAACCATTAAATTTTAAGTCATCTTCTAACAATTTATTTCTTATATTTTTAGATAAAATAAAATTGTTGTGGTTATGTGAGAAATAGATATTATTATAGTTAGATGAGCAAAATGGCTTTATGTCCATGATATCTGTGAGATGATTATTCTTTCAAAAAGAAAATGTAAGTTCAAGTCTGGAACAAAAGTAATTGTTGTGATTGTGTGAAATTATCTATATCTATATTTATATATTTAAATATTTTTATAAAACTGAATTTCTTATATTAAATGTAAGTATTTATAATTATAAAATAATACTTGTAATATATGTTTATGTAATTATATAATAATTAAATGTAATGTAAGTATTAATGATTTTAAATTGATTACTATAATATAAATTTTGTAAATACATTATATATAAAATCTATATCTATAATCTTCTACAATAGTATGTAAAAGTCGAGTTTAATACAATATATGAGGTAAGGTTATAATTAAAAGTCTCTTAAAATAAAAAGTCTAGAAAGGCAAGTTTGGTGCATCAGAGTTATAAAGTTACTGCATCACATTTTTAAGTCACTGCATTACGATTATAATTTCAGTGCATCACAACTATAAAAAGTTACTTCATCACAGTTAATGCATGACAGTTATGAATTTAGCGACTTAACCTGAACTCTTTTGATATAAACCCACTTGTAAATGTTTTGACTCGAAGTCATTTTTCACGAATCTTATAAAAAAATGAGTAAACTTAACTCGAAGAGTTTTTAGTAGAAAACGACCACATACATTTTCACCCATAAACATCTATCATATACAAAAAGTGAGTTATTGAAAATACAAAAATATGATTTTTTGAAATGATAAAAAAATAATAATTTGTTTTTACATATCAAAATAAACCAACATGTCAACTTAAATCCGAACTCTTTTGATATAAACACATGTGCAAATATCATGACTTGAACTCATGTGTCCCGAATCTTCAAAATAGAAGCAATGGGCAAACTTAACTCGAACAATTTCAAGTAGAAACCGATTATATACATTTTCACCTGCAAACATGTAGCATATACAAAAATTGAGTTATTAACAAAAATAAACGTTTGAATTTTTTATGGTAAACAAGACCCGTGTATTGCCGTTGCTATATGTCCAATCTTGTGTATATTTTATCTCACACTAACCCGTGAAGACGTGCCTTCATTCTTATATTTATATTTTTGTTAATAATAATGTTAGCCATATCTTTTTTAAACTCGAGTATGCGTGAGTTAAACTTATAAAGAGGAATAACATGAGTTGTTGTCGAACGCAACTAGTAAAAAATAAAAAACTAAAAATAAAATACTCTTTCAGATATCCTTACTTAATCTCATTAAGAAGAATAACATAAGTCGTGTATTCATTTCTATATCACAGTAACTTATTATTTTTATTTGATATATATAATTTCGTGCATAAAGATTAACTTAATAGTACCTCCGTCTCATAATTATTGTCCCCGTTTGACTTTTTTGGCATTTCTTTTTCAACTTTGACTTTAAATATCTTTGTTTGTGTTATACGATGGTTGATGAAAATTATACCAATGAAAATACAATTAAAACCCAATCCATTCATATATTTTCCGTCAAGTATTATATAACACAAACAAAAATACTTAAGGTCAAAGTTGTAAAAGAAAGACCAAAAAAATCAAATGAGACAACAATTTTGAGACGGAGAGAGTATATAATTATAATTATTTAAAAATAAAAGCAAAATTGTTATTTATAAAATAATATTAAGTCTAGGGGGAAAAAGTATAAAGGGTATTTATTAAATTTATAAAGTTATAAAAAAAATATTGAATTAAAGCTTTATTAATTACCCTCACTTATTTTTTTTTATAAAAAATGACACATGTGTTTTTATATATATTTATTTTGATGTATGAAATTAAATATGTTTGACCCAATTAAAATTAATTTTGATTTTTATAACCAATTAGAAGATTTAACTTTTCATTATATATTCTCTTATTATTTGAGACTTGATTCATTGGTTATTTTATGTATGCAAATATTAGGTGAGGTTATTAATTTGCTAAACTTTGAATTTATGAGAAACACAAATAATGTAGCTTGCAATACTCTCTTCACCTTATTTTCTAAAGTATGTCGCACTTTAATTTCTATGTTGCGGTACACTCAAATATTTATAAGTTCATTTTCATTGTCTACTTTATGTAGACTTAGTTATTTATGATTTATAAGATTTATAATATACTCGATTTGATAGTTTTAAGTCATACATTTAAAAATCTATTATACAAACACGTGCGCGTGTTCCTTTAAAGAGCGAGAAAACAACATGTAATCAAAATCTACTATACAAACACGTGCGCGTGTTCCTTTAAGGAGCGAGAAAACATTAACATGTAATCAAAAATCTATTATACAAACACGTGCGCGTGTTCCTTTAAAGAGCGAGAAAACAACAAAATGTAATCAAATATTCTAACGCCGTACATGGTTAGATTGGATTATCGTATCCTATTCTGTTTATAACTAAACTGAACCGTCGTATCTACTGAACATGTCAACGCCCGCATAAATATCTACTGATCATGTCAACGCCACATATATTAAACTAGATTACCGTAACCCCCTATTATTAATGTTAAACTGAGTCATATTACTTGTCCATTGCTTAAAACTTAAAAAAAAAATATTAATAAAATCTACCCGTTGTACATTTGAAACAAATTTTTATTATCTTTAAATTCTATGAAACCTAAAGTGATAACATGACAACTAATAAACAACTTACGTATTAGTATTAATAGCATATTATTACATTTTGATTTGGTATTGATTTATTACTATATGGTCTTTTGGTCCACTCTTATAAAAGCACACAATATCTCTTCATTTCTTTACCGACTTCCAAACTTTTGAGCTTTCCTTCTCCCAAAGATTTTATACCCAAAATTCTTCCATTTATTTATGGCTATGATTCTCAATCAAATATTCTTGATTAAATACATTTGAAAAATAAAAAAAAGAGATAGAACATGGATTTTTACTCCATGTCATCTCCTATCAAACAAACCGAACACAAACAATCCTTAACAATGTTTGTTCCAACAAGTACAAACCATTTTTCCAAAACACAAAACACACCAAAAGTTGTACGGATATCCGTGACAGACCCTTATGCGACTGATTCTTCTAGCGATGAAGATGACATGCTTTTCGCAAGAAGGCGTGTTAAAAAGTATGTTCATGAGATTACTATACAACCATCATGCAAACCCTTGGTTGTTGGTACAAACAGCCGAAAGAAACGACCGGGATCCAACGAAATCCCATGAAGAAAATGAAAAGTACGGTTAGTAATAACCGAAAATATCGAGGTGTGAGGGCAAGGCCGTGGGGTAAATTTGCTGCAGAGATTAGGGATCCTGCTAAACGTGCAAGGCTATGGTTGGGTACTTATGATACTGCTGAAGAGGCTGCTAGGGTTTATGATAATGCTGCTATTAAGATACGTGGTCCTCGCGCTTTGACAAATTTTATCATGCCACTGGCCGTGAAACAAAACCCTCCTGCACGGGTGAATTTTACGTCAACTTCTGGTTATGATGATTCGTGTGACGAGTCGCGTACTCTTTTGTCTCCGACTTCTGTTCTTAGGTATAAGAGCATGAGTGAGAGTAATGGTCCGTCGAAAGATGTGGTTGAAAGGGTGAAAGAAGGTGAAGAGTGTCAGTCAAGTAATGGGTCAGATCAGGGTCTAGAACTAGAAAAGCATGGGTTGGGTCATTTGGAAGATGTGTCATGGTTAGATAATCTGTTTGAATACCAGGATAGTAATTCGGTAATAGTTAAGAAAGAGTTATTGGGTCCTTCTGAGGACGTGCCGTTGTTGGATGATTTGTTTGATTTTAAATCACCCGAATTGGACCAAAAAGGGGACGAAGCTTCAGATTATGTTATGGGTGATGATTTGGGGACACTTGACCCGTTTCATTTTGATGATCTTGGTGAAATACCATTTGGTGACGAGTTTAATGATTCGATTTTTAATGCTGCATTGCCATCATTGTTGGAAGTCGATAACTACTTAGAAGACATTCCAGATGATTTCTTTGGTACCGAAGAATTTTTGAAGTGAGTCAGTTTTTTTTTCGCGGGTCAATGGAGCGATTAGCATGTAACCAATTTTGTCGTAATATCATGAAATATTGAAATATGTTCTATATATAATTGATATGATATTATGTTTCTCCTAAAATAGAGATTTGGGTAGTATTATGGTGTAGAAACAATTCAATTTGTGAGCATTGCAATTAATTTTACTTTATTAACCATTTAAGTGATACTCACAAAACTGAGTTGTTCACTTAGTCTTGAACATTCAATTCAAATTGGTTTACAACTGGTTTTGACTTTTGACTATTAATGCTAAGTGTTTTATAAGATGTTTAGATAAATGTCATATGGTATATTTGACAGGAATGTGAGACATTTCAAGATACATTTTACAAGTTGTTCACAGATGCCAAGTCGAAGTTGTTTGAGATACATCTTAGCATTAATGTTTTTGCAAGCGTATGCACACAGTCACATACACGTATGTAAATAGTATCATACAAATACATTGAACACAAGCAAAACTATAGTTGATTTCTTCTTCATGAGCGCAGGCTCTGGCCGGAATCCAGTGGGGTGTTGACCTTATTCCGTTCAAAGTCCCACTTGTAATGATGGCATTTAAACAGGAACACCTTTTGTTCATATACTGTAACGTCATGAAACAAACTTGGTTCGTGGTTCTTAATTGGCGGAGTATTTAAAACTTGCAATTCTCAAATATTTTGTATTGATCAAATTAGCGGAAAACCCAAACCTGCCTCCTAACATTTTTCCCTTATTTAACGTGGATTCAATCGAGTATGTGGATCCTTAGGAGAATTAGAAACAGAGTCGCATTCAAATCCAGAAAACCAGATGAGGATTTAATTCTCAGTCACGTTAGATTTTTTTTTTTTTTTTTTTTTTTTTTTTCCGCTTTAAGCTTCATATAATTATCAAGTTATTTTTAGATGTTGCTCTTGTACACTAGTTCTAGCTAGATCCCTTTTAAGCTCATGATTTCCTCATATCACAAGGTTGTTTCTCCGGCTAATTATCCCCACATCTCACTGATTCACCACCGAATGTGACTGTGTCATCGCTCCATCATGTGCTTCAACAGCCAGTTTGGGTACCTGTATTGCTTAGCAATTATCCTCTTCTCCAAGTTTGTTCATACCTATAACTTTTGTTGGGTTCAAAAGATTCTGATACACCTATTTTGGGTGTAAGGATGTTCAGGTGTAGTAGATTTCGTCCCACCTTTTAGAGGTAAGGTTTTAACACCAATATAACTAAGACATTTTACAATTTTTTACATGTCAATGGACTAATTTTGACATGGTACATTACAAACTAATCTTGAGATGATGATATTTTTAGAGGAGACAAACCACTTAAATAGTTATATGCACTTGACAAATGTGTTGCAGAAGTCTTTTGCTCTTTCTATATTAAGACTTAGGCCTAGTATTGAACTATTTACTCACCTGAACAGTTACTCACAGCCTCGCCACCACACGTGAGGGGGGACGGGGCGAATATAATCACTCACTCTGAGTCACCCTACTCACGCACCACTATATTTAGCCTAGAGAGCTAGGTCTATAAGAATGACATGGAATATAACAATCTCATTTCCGCTTCTGTTGCATCTCATATTTATTTTATCTTGAATACCCTAGATTATTAGATTTGATATATTTTATTATAGCTTTCTTGACGATTTACTATTGAAACCGTGAGACATGTCCACAGTAGCAAAATGACTGTTATTGATGAAGACTCATACGATACATTGTCTGATGTGTGATGCAGATTTAGAGATGCAAGCACACATATATCTTTGTTCATTGTCGTAAAACAAAGGATACTTGGTCAGATGTCGTTAATGGTGGGATCTGTTGCACATGTCTTGCATCTCTCCAGGATCGAAATCATCAAACAAGCATCATGTATGTACAATCACCATTCAAGAATTAACATTAAGGAAACAAAAAGATTTAGGGTTGAACCCTTTATAACTGCTATTGATTGAATTAATGTTTACAGAATTGTAATCCTATATATACTCCATGAAGCGGTACCAATAGTTGAGAGGGAACCGATTCATTAAAAGTAATCGACACCTAAATTCTAACCGTTATAACCATAACTGGTTTTATGACCCAACCCATAATCAAGTTTCTGTTAATTACAGAACTTATATACATACATATACTAAACATACTAAAAGGTCCTTCGACTTTATATAAACAAACTTCTGATTATAACATTAGTTCCAACAGGATATTCAAGGCACCAACTTCTTTTCTCTTGAAGAAATGATCCTTTATGTGCATCGTACCTCAATGCTTACGATATACTCACCTCTCTTTGATACCGTGATGCAAGCTACCATATGGATCCTTTGAGGTTATAGAAACGAGGTTTGGGTGTTACTAAAAATGCCAAAAAAGAAGTTGATGTTCAACGGTATAATTTTTTTCCCCTTTACATGGATTTCCAGTAGATATACATAAAGAAATTAAATTGAATTGAGTAATTTAATAACCCCTAAACCGCATTTCCAGCAATCCATTTGTACATAACCTTCTCCACGTTAAATGTAGTATTTGCAAGTACTTAGGGGAAGATCGTTCTCTAGGACAATAGAGTTTGATTCAAGAATTCAGTTCCTCTATCTGTTCTAACTTGTCTGACCGTGTTACAAAGCTGAACTTGAATTTCGTGAGAAAGGTGATGATCATTGAAGGAGCTTGATCTTTACTTCTTAGAAAATAAACCCAAGTCCATCTGGAGTAGTCATCAACTATTACAAGAATGTAGCGTTTGCCATTTATCGTCTGCACACGCATCAGGCCACACAAATCCATGTGAAGAAGGTGAAGTACGTGGTCAATACGTGTTCAGTTTTGGATGGGAAATGTGCACGAGTGCTTTTTCCTTGTTCACATGCTGAGCATAAGTGGTCTTTAGCATAACGAAATCTTGGAAGTCCTTCGACTAGCTTGTGTCATGCTAGATCAGTCATGGTTCTAAAATTCAAATGAGAAAGTCTTTTATGCCACAACCATGATTTTGTCGATGTTTCTTTAGAAAGTAAACATATTGGAGAGGAAGCAATCATATCAGACATTGAGATTATGTAAATGTTAGTTTTACGGGTGCCTGACATGAGATCATTTCCTTGTAGATCACGAATGAAACAAGTCTGATCTCTCGAAATGCAACTTCCAAATCCCCATCACAAAATTGGCCAACTGAGAAAAGGTTGTGTCCAAGACCTTCAACATAATACACACCACTAATTTCGATGTTTCCATTGATGTAGTCCTCGTAACCCATTATAGCAGCAAAGTGATCATCCCCGAATTTGAAAGTGCCAATGAACCGCTATCAATGATCCAAAGGACAATTTGTATCACCTGCATTACACAGACGACGAAGGTGGAATAGTGGTAGAGGTGGAACCCGAAGAGTTAGTGGGTTCCGTAACAGTTGTAGTACACGTGTTTATGATTTTAGGTAACCACTTAAAACTAGGTGTACGTTGTAACCATCTCTGCCAAGTCCAGTTAGTTCGCGCTTTTGTCTTAGTGAATTCGCTAGGTGAAGGTGTCTTCCTAGGAGTTGGTGTAGGAGCAATCGTTTCATCAATGATATCCTTAGAAACTACAGATGACTCTTTACTTAGCACAAGATTAGAAGCTGTTAGCCTTGATAATAATTAATAGAAGTGATGGCCATTCACATTTAGGAACTTTGTAACGTGTGTTAGATATCGCAATAGAATAGTCAACGGGCTCGTGGATTGGGCTAAGCTAAATGGTTACACGTTTAGTTAAGCTAGCCTTTTATCATTTGTAATACAATCCAAGTCCATGCGGCCCAAGCCCAAGCCCATTAGGGCTTTTAGTGTTTAAGTATAAATACCCCTCAAAGTGTCATTTGAGGGGTGTGCTTGAGTGTGTATGTGTGTGTTTTTCTGTAAGCAATATAACATCTTGTTTCGTCTTTTCTTCTCTCTACATACACGGTTCACATATTCAAGTCACCATCTTTACTACTTCATCTTTACGCTTATAGTTTGTGTGTGTTACTTGTTTTACGCATACGTGTGTTTGTGGTTTACGTGGTATACGCGTGGTAAGCTTGGTAACGTGATAAGGTTGATATATTTAAGGTCCTACAATTGGTATCAATCGCCTAACAATGGTTTAGGAGTGTTTGTGTTCGTTTTTGGTTGAAACGTTTTCTCCAAGTTTCGTTTTTTACATAAAAATGCAAGCTTTTTGCTTAAAGTTTTGATTTTTACGTGTTATCTTGGTTAAAGTTGTAGTTTTTATTGATCTTTAAGTGTTTTGGAAGAAGTTTGTGCAAAAGAAATCGTTTGGAAACGTGTTTTTGGGTGAAAAAAAATCGTGTTTTACACATTTCTGGGCAGTTTACGCGTAAGCAACCTTTTGGTCAAAACCCTAGTTCTACGCGTAAGGGTCTACACGTAAGAAAGTGAAATCCTACGCATAAGCTTTTGGCGAAGAATCTTCGTACAATGGTTACTCGCTTCCTCACTTGGATAAGTTTGTGGAACACTTCGACGTTGGATATCTTTTACAATCGGTTTAAGTGTAAAGGATTTTGGTTTTAAACCTAAGTTTACGATAGCACAAAAGCTTACTAGTAACACTCTCACGCATAAGCTACCACTTCACGCGTAAGGTTTCTTACCGATAAGCATTTATGTTTACGATAAGCCACGCTTAAGCCCAAAGTTTACGCAGAAGGTAAAGTTTACGATAAGCTTCATCCTACGCCTAAGGAATCCTATGCATAAGCAAATCCTACGCATAAACACCAATTCCTACGCCCAAGAACAAAGTTTACGAGTAAGATTTTGAGCAAAACTTCAAACGGCTATAACTTTTGAACCGTAACTCCGTTTTCATCGTTCTACCCATCAAAACGACCGTGAGAACGAGGAGAATGACACGCCGAATAAACTTTAGGTCAACCTTCGAGTCCTAAAAACGCTCCGAACAGAAGTTATTGAGGTTTTTACGTTTTTAGACCAAATTTTTACTACAACAACCGAGCTTAATCTTCATCAAACACAACTCCTTTATCGTTGAATCGATCCTTCATCAACTTTATCATCAATTACCTTCATCTATGGCTACTCAACAAGACATTCATGCAAATGTGCCGAAAACCGCCCTCCTACTCAACAAGACCCTTCAAGCCTCGACCATCCAAGACCCCGAAACTCGATGCAATACCTCCCGCCCCACCATCTTTTCATGTTCAAATGAATCGTAATACACCGAAAAGGATAACAAACAGTTGAAGCGTATGACATGGCAATACACATTGTCCAACTGGTTTACCAAGAGACATCTTTACATCAGAGACCGTGAAACCGCTACGATATGTGGGAACGTGTTAGACGGCTATGTTATGCAAATGTAAATTGGTCAACAAGACACGGAGAACAAGTCGCTAATCGAATGGGAGAGGTTTACATCAACCTGTGAGAATCCATTGAATCCTACTATGGAAGGTTTTGCACTTTGATGAATGAGCTTATCGAAAGAAGTTGGCACCCGTAACTATCGCGAGTAACATCAAATTCCTAAACAATCTTCCGTAAGAATGGGACGATATGTCACTATTGTCAACCAAACAAAGGACTTACATCGTGAACTTTGATTAACTCAACGATTTTCAAACAAAACCAAGTCTGCAGTTGAATGAAGTCGAAAGCAAGATTTGCAAAGAATCATGATCCATTGGCACTAATTGCAAAGACTCAAACCCAGTGAATACACAACAACAAGCTTCATCATCTTCCACTAACAACAACTTGCAAAGAATACATTCCACAACCACAAACCGTTATCCTCAACAACAATTCTACTCTCCGTAACAACAAGTCATTCAACAACAACAAGATCCACCATACCAGAACAAGGAATCACCGATCTTGAAACCGAACAAGAACAAGATTTGTCAACTACATTTGCTTTTTGACTAAAGCATTCAGAGGTCGCTATTCCACACCAACTAACAACAACCAAAGGATTTCATCAAATACTCGCAACAGCAAATTGCATGTACCGGTTTGAATATGGGTCATCAAGGACAAATGGTTGGAGTTATTGGGAATCAACATGGATATGCTACCGATTTCACATAGGTAATCAGCGGTTCCGTATCGTGGTAATCAGTTGGTCGATTGTTGGAAATCGATGGGGCGTAATGTCGAATAGAGCAATGGTAATCGAATGGAATGTCAGTAGCTCTATCGTTGGGAATTATGGAAATGTGAATCGTGGTAATCAGTTACGTGTTACAACCGTCAAAGAGTGGGTCACATGGCAAGGAATTGTCCTACTGTTTAAAAGAAAATGTCACAGATCTTCGTAAAGCTATGTTGTTAGCACGTAAGTCGGGCAGGGATGCAAATGAGTGTTGAGGAAAATGACTTTTGCTATTATGGATGATTTGAAGACCTAGAGGACATCAATGCAAACCGCATCTTCATGGCAAATCTTCGTGAAGCTAAGTATGACACCGAGTCCGACGCACCTCCTGCTTATGACGCCAATTCAATATCCGAGGTACCAATCATTGACCCATGCTATAACAATGTCATATTTTATGTGTTTACTCATGACGAACATCATTCAGAACACCAAGACCTACTTATGATACATACTTGGACAATCCGAGTTGTAGCAATACTAACTCAAACCCGTGATATGGATCCTAGTGGAGGCTTTGTGGCACAAAATACTCGTGATCGATGAGGAAACACGTGCCTTATTTGAAACATTAATCAATAATTGTGGCATTGAAATTGAGAAAGTTAAAAAGGTCAATCGCGATGTTAAGGTGCGAATGATAAATTGACCACCGAGCTTCGAGAGGTACAAGGAGAATGCAAAAGCCTTTGAATTTCACAAAACAAAGAGTCGTAATTAGAAATTGTTATCGAGATTCCGTTTAAGAGAAACACAATTGCAAATCAAGTATAACACGCTTGATGTTAATTTGAATTTGAAAATAAAATCTTTAAACAAGGAAATTTCGATCTTAAAACCAACTTTCTAAACAACAAACAACTTATTCGATCTTGAAAAGAGAAGAAATAGTTGATTGTCGATTTTTCAAAACGCAAGATTCTCTTCTTGATGAAATTTTGATAAAATGAAAAAATCAAAAATTGGAAAATTTGCTTGTTACTACGGGTCATTCAAACCATATCAACCAATATACTAATTAATCAAACGAATCCGTATTTTCATACAACACAAAAATGGCTCTTGGTAACACACCTCCTTGTTTCCTCAAGAAAGCTCAGAAAGAATGTAATGTTTTGAACAATGGAAAATCTTTGCATGAACCCATAATTGTTCGTGATTCTCTTGAAATATTAGAACTATCTGATGAGAGTAGATCAAAAATGAAACAAAAGAATCCAGAAATAAAACCAATCGACTATAACAAATGGAACAAAATTAATGGAATTACTTTTGTTTCACAAAAAGAAAAGTCAAAGTTTTCCATCACACCCAGTGTTTCAAACAAAGAGTCAACACCTGTTCCAAAACCAGTTTCAACTCCTGTAGTTGTCTCAAAATCATTGTCAAACATGGAACAAATGTCTTCAAACAATCCTTTTAACACAAGTGATGCCGTAAGCATTTTAGAATATGTTAAAACTAGAATCGAGACTTCAAGAGATCACAAATCTAAAACCAATATTACAACTAACATCCGGTTTTCTAGTTTTGATGATGAAAATAAAAGTTTTTGAAACTCAAATTGCCCTCACCGAATAACATCAATTCAAGGGTAATTCATTTTGAACAAGCATTTTGAAAGAAACAGTTGACTTTGTCAAGGACCATAAATCCTCGGTAAAGAAAGCTAATGAAAGTGTTGAACACATCAAAGTTTTGGAAAATTTAAATGATTCTCTCTTCAAGATGTTCTCGGTAATCGATATTATGTCCATTGTTTTACAAACATATTCTTTTGAATATCATGAAAGACTCACCGAGACCTCCGAAATTGTTTCAAAATATGAAAATGCTCTTGCAAAACTTGAAAACGAAAATGTCTCATATTTTAAACAACTTGATCAAAAAACAGAGGAATGCAAGTATGACAAATTGTAGTATGAACGTGCCTACAAGGACATGAAAAAGAAAAATGATCTTTTGAGGGCTGAGCTGGAATGTCAAAAAGAAAAGGCTGTGGATACTAAGATTGCAAAACCATTGACTGAGGAGAAAGCAAATGTTCCCAAACCAATTTTTAAACCAAAAATGTCTATCTCTATGCCTCCTCCAAAAGTTAATGAGAAAAATGATTTGCCTAAACCAGTTACTCCACCTGCCTTGCCTAAGCAAAAAGAAAAAATTGTTGAAAATGAAAAAGCGGTTATCGAGAAACCAAAAGTTTTAGCACATGGCCTTTTTAAGATGAGTACCACTAATGCGTCTGCCTCCACATCTAAACCATATGGAACAAACGACATAAGTTTAAACAAGCACTCTAAAGAGACTAGGAAAGCCGAAAACACTTCTCTTGATAAAAAAGTGAATCCTAATGCGTGTGCCTTACCTTCTACAGACTAGAAAGCACCTCTAGGAGCAGCAGACTAAAGCCTAAGAGCAATACAAGGAACAATAGAGTCTCGCATGCCTCTAAGAGCAAAGAGCTTGAATAAAGAGAAGAAAGTAGAAGAACACCCTAGGAATTTACCGCTTTTTAATAAGAAAGACATTTCATCTGAATATAATGAACCTATGAAACTTGCTAAGTCTAATGAATGTGTTGAATCTCTTTGTTTAACTTGCAAGAAATATTTAACTAATATTCATGATGATTGTGTTTATAAGAATGAGATTGTTAAGCCTCGCTCGTAAGAACCTTTCTAAAAGAACTTATGCTAAACCCATAGGGCACTAGTTGTAAGATTTAGGTCTTACACCACCGATAGGGAAGCATAGTCCTTACTTTAGGGATGACATTTGGAAACCAACAGTAGAACCTTCACACCTGTAATGGTAGAATGAGTGATGAACCCGCCTTCCCAGAGATAACTTCTATGAGTGTGATCGATTTTACCTCTAACCCAAAGGAACCAAAATCAAAATGGTTTCCAAAATCTTCTTCTTCGTTTTGGCGTGTTATCAAAATATGTCTTTGGATCGTCGACTCGGGTTGCTCCAAGCACATGACCGAATCAAGTTACCGATCAATTTCGTCTGAAATTCATGGGAACCGACGATTTGGAAATGATCATGTAGCAAGCTATCATGGGTTTTGAGATCTATCTTTGGAAATTATTTGATCACCGGGTTTACTATGTTGAAGGTTGGGACACAATTTGTTTTCAACCAGGCCTCTGATGCGATTTAGAGGTTGCTTTAGGAAAAATGCTTGCTTCGTTAGAACCTGTGATGGCACTGATCTCTTAACTTGGAATCGTGATACAAACTTGTATGCTATCGACATTAACCAAATGGCCTCTTCATCTCCAATATGTCTTATAACACGAGCATCTGGAACAAAGTCCTGGTTGTGGCATAGAAGATTATCCCATCTCAATTTTGACACTATCAACAAACTTGCCAAAGATAACATCGTCAGCGGACTTCCAAAGTTCAAATACACCAAGGATCACCTATGTCCATCATAAACCCAAACCCGTACCTAGTTCGGAAGCAAGGTTGCATATGTTGCACATGGACTTATGTGGCCCAATGAGAGTTGAAAGCATAAATGGGAAAAGTATATTCTTGTTATCGCCGATGATTATTCGAGATATACATGGGTTAGGTTTCGAGATCAAAAGACGAAGCACCGTGCATCATCATCACCTTTCAAGCGTATTCAAGTACTTCTTCAAACTCCGATAAGGGTTGTAAGAATGCATAACCACGTAATTCACTAATCGAGTTAAGAACTTATTTTGAAGATGTTGGAATCACACATCGACATCGCTTGTTAGAACTCCACAACAGAATGGGGTAGTTGAAAGAAGAAATCGACTTTGTGGAAGCCGCCGCACAATGCTAATTTATTCTAGTGCACCGTTATTTCTATGGGTGATGCTATTGCCACCGCTTGTTTCACTCAAACCGATCCCTAATCCATCCAAAATTCAATAAAACCCCATATGAACTAGTGAACAACATAAAACCCGATATCTCTTACCTTCACGTGTTTGGCGCTTTGTGCTATCCGGACAAACGATGAGAAGATCTAGGAAAACCGAAAGCTAAAGGTGATATTGAATCTTCATTGATACTCGTAAAACTCGAGGGCATCTGTGGTGTATAACAGAGAACTAGAAGATAATAGAGACAATGAATGAATTTTGACGAACTTTCACATATGGCTTCGAGAGACTCGCTTTAGAACCCGCTTAAACCGATGGCTTCTAATCAAACCGATTAGAACCCGCACCAAACCCGCAGACTGGACACATCGATTCAGACTCATACAACAAAGAGCTCCATCAACCTTCACTGCACACCTCATGAACAAGAATGGGAGAATTTCTTCGAGTTAATGTTCGATGAATACTATGGTGGAACTTCGACAAATGCATCAAACCATCATTCCCAAGACCGCTCAAAATCATCCATCACCACCAACAGATGATGCATCTACAACAAATAAACCAATGCACCAACTCCATCAACGTCATCTACATCGACTTTGCAAACCTATTCTTGAAACAGCTTTTACAAGCGCTGATGAGCAAAACCAAAACATATCATTTCAAGAAGAACCTTCACAAAACAAGAACGATGCAACGTTAGATGAAGACTTATTTGAAAACCCGTTTGCTACGTAATCACCAATCATCTTCAAGCTTACGAGAACCATCTAACTCGTGACACGCTTAACCAACGGTATCCTTCTACTCAAGTGGACAAAAGACCATCCAATTGAACAAGTTATTGGTGAACCTTCACGCCAATTGCACGAGACGCTAACTTGCCACCGATCATGACTTGTGCATTTACATTTGCTCAATTAGCAATATTGAACCAAGAACATTCGGGAGGCAATGGCGCATAATGCATGGATAGAAGCAATGCAGAGGAACTTCTCCAATACCGCCTACATGACTCTTGGGATTTGGTTCCAAGACCAATTGACATTCTCGCTATTGATCTCGTGGAAAACTAGAAGGGGGGTTGAATAGTTTTGTCGATTTTAAATTAATTTCAAAAACTTTAGATCCGATATTATGTGAAATCGTATGGATGTTGAGAACGATAGATCTAATGATAGTGCAAGCAAATAAATAAAGATAAGGGATAGAAATGACACAACCGATATATAGTGGTTCGCCACAAGGACACCTTCCTCGCCTCTACTCCACCCCCGAGTCACCTACTCGAGAGTTCAAGCACTATGTAAACAAACTCCTTCACTTCATGGAGAAGCCTTCACAACGTTGCTTACACTTTATCCGACAAAGCTAGATACCGAGTCCGTAGCACGGTGGACCAAACCAACACAACTATTACACAACAAATATGTGAAATATCAAATACAAGATCTTTGCTACGTAAATCTATGAGTGACAAATCAATCAAGGACCCCTTGCTTGGATGACTTGTAGAATGCTCGTGATCTCGCCTTAGAAGGACCTATATGAGGATCACAATAGAAAGAAAGAAGAACAACTCTCTAGATCAAGTGATCTATATGTTAGAAGAGAATGAGAGTGTATATGAGATTTAGTAAGAAGAGGGTGAGTTAGAATGAAGAAATGGCTCTCTATTTATAGGAAAGTTTCTTCATCGCTCCCATCGATCCCACGGATCCTTCCACAAGGGATCCGTCTAGTGTAATCCTAGGGATCCGTGGAACGCCTCTTGCCCATGGGTTTTTGGTTATGGGTCATGGGTTGGTCCATGGGTTATATCTAGATTCAATGTATCTAAGTATACATTGTATCAAGTCTCTTTGGGTATGGGTTAAGATCCATGGGTTATGATATTTACCCATCCTAATAAACTATTACAACAAATGCTTAATTACTACATTTTGTATTTAAATGGTTATATGTAAATGCTTTACAAAACTAACATGTATCCTTTATAATTGTATTTAAGATAACATTATATTTGTTATCAACAAAATACAAAGAGATCGCAAAATATTAATAAACGGTTTTACTGGTTTATTTGTATTAACAATCTCCCTTTTGTTGATGACAAAACATAATGTTATGATGAGTAAACTTAAGAATAGATGTAAGTTTTGAAAGCCCTAAGTTTTACTTCTTTTCCCCTTTTTTCAAACAAAAGTTAACCCTTGGAAGAAATAAACAAACTTAACTCCCTCGACGGTAGCTCCCCTTGTTTGGGGCGCCAAGTGAAGAAAAATAAAAATCCTACAAAAAGAAAGGTTAGTAACATGCTTATATAATCTTGTGGTTGCCGAGAATCAAGATTGGGAGCCAAGGTATGTAAACAAGGCCTTGTAATAAAACAACAAATTGTAGTGGTATGTATGCCACTTACAAGCATGTAAAAAAAAATAAGAACATGACTTGTTCTTGAAAAATGACTTCAAAAATAATACTTAAAAGTAGAAAAGTAGTAGTGATTCCTTCCATGCTTGCATAAGGTTATGGATGGAGGTTTTGATGAGTAATGGTATTGATGCGATCAAGGATAAGGTTGAGTATGAAACGATTTCTTGCCTAACTTCTATTGCAATTTCCCTAGTGGATTGGCAATGTTCACAATGTAAATGATGTGGGTGATGAGTGCGAAGTTTTCCGGTTGTTTTGATTTGAGTTATGCGGAAGTTGTGGTGGAAAAATAGGAAAATATGGATCAATATCCTGAATGTTAGTAAATGGTGGTGGAAAAGAACCTAGATGTTCTTGTGATGTGATAGAGCTAATGGTGGTGATGTTTCAAGATCTTGAAATATAGTATTCGGAGATGTGGGGGTATTGAAAAGACTAATTCTTTTCTTTAGGTTGGTTAGATCTTGTTGAGTCTTAAGGAGTTCCAAAAGAGTTATTTTAGGTGGTGATGAAGTTGGTGTACTTGTTGGTGATGAGGGTGGTGCTATAATGGAAGCATCTTGTGGTGAGTTATTTGTTGAGGATGAATCATTTGTGGTTGGTTTTGCTAAACAACAAGATCGATACTAATCCGCATGCGGATATCCTAGCATTTGATTGTGGTATTTTGGATGGTGGAAGTACAAAGGTTTGGATATCATGATTGTTTGTACTAGATGATTCTCCTAAAGGGTTTTGGATGACATGATGAAGGGTGTTTGTGAGAAGGAGATGGAGTATGCAAGCATTTTGGGAGTTATATATATAGAAAACAACACATTGTAATGAATGCTTGACCCAAAATGTGGATTAAAATCTAATCATTAGATATGAATAAGGTCCTCGTATCAAA
The DNA here is from genome assembly GCA_022545495.1 of Chrysanthemum lavandulifolium. NCBI lineage: Eukaryota > Viridiplantae > Streptophyta > Magnoliopsida > Asterales > Asteraceae > Chrysanthemum > Chrysanthemum lavandulifolium. The sequence continues at coordinate 131,043,151 of CM040239.1, forward strand.
TTTTTAAAACAAATGGTTTTCAGAGCGGGTTGGCTCTAGTTTTTAAAACAAATGGTTTTCAAAACGAGTAAGGTCCTCGATCAAATTTTGGTGAAGTCAAGCATAATATGAAAAGTGTTTTGTTATTTTTTTTCTTTGAAGTTTTGTTGTTAGATATCTTGTTAATCAAGCTTGAATAAAGGTAAAACGGTTAATATAACTTCACTAAAAGTCTACAAAGGTTAAACCTTTTCGCCGGGTCAAACGCATTTGTGTAATTTCGCAGTCGATCCGCGGATCCTCAGTTACATCGACGGATCCTCAAGCAAGGGATCCGTGGATCCAGAGGTACTGTAAGACAATTTTTGTTTGAATTTCAAAATTCATAACTTTTTAACCGTAAGTCGTTAGAAGTCGTGCCACCTATCATTTTAAAGGTATTTGAGTCTACTTTCATTTAAAAATAATTTCATAAACTTATTCAAAACAATAATTTACATAATCATTGATTAATGATAGAAAGTCATTTTTCGGTCATAACTTTTGCACAAACTTTGATCTAATTCGAGACGGATGTTTTCGCTTTTGAATAACAATGTGTCGCCTATTGAAATTAAGGTTTTGATCATATTTATAAATATAAAATAAACTAATCAAGCTTGGTATACATGTTTATATTTAACACAAAGCGATGAAAAGAACTTTCGTGATGCTATGCTAAATGATAAATTGTCTTCTTTGCATTACTTGATTATTTGCTTATCTCAAATAGCTTTTGTACTTGTTTGATTGAATAGCATATGTGGTTTCCTTACCTTACTATTCATTCTCTTGTTTGTCGATTTAGTAATAGTCTACTAATCAATGTGTTATTTGAAGGAGTGTTTGGGATAACATCTAGTTGTGTCGAAAATGTTAGTTTTATAAGTTGAAAAATGTTTAAAACATATAAACACACTAAATGGCCTTTTGATTGAGTTTGTCATGTGTGAAACATAAATGTTTTATGTTCTTATATGATTTCTTGATTTCATATTTTCTTGTATCATTTTCTAAAAACAACAAGAATGTACATCGGATCATAACCTACACTTGTGTTGATGATGTACTCTCCCGTTTTCCTTTTCATGATTGCTCTCCAAGCTTCATAGTAGGATTGACAACTTGATTATTTCATCCGATATACTCAAGTAAATTATTTTGCAACGCAAATATAATTGTTCATATCCGAAAGTCCAAAGTCGAGCTTTCCAACAACATATGTTGAACTAGCTCATGCAACCATTTTTTTTGTTCACTATATGGACAACGTTAATTTTTGACACCTTCACACCTTAGTTGTTTCAAGTATAATATTAATATAAACGAAGCAAAGTATCATCATTGCTACTGCTCGATAGGCCATTGTAGGAATATAAATTTTCCTAACTCGAGAATGAATATGGAGAACTTATTGCACTAGAAACTCAATTTGACCTAACGGTTGAATTGCTTCCTTGAGAGAAGTTGGGTATGTGGAATCGCCTGTAAAATGGTCGTGTTTAGCCGTAATTGAGCACCGCTAGTAATAGTCTCATATTCATTCTCTCACTTGAGAAAATTATACTCCTATGTTTTCCTAAAGTAAGTTTACAATGGAAATACTTTGCATTGTCTTAGGATTACTAATCAAACAAGTTGTAAAATTAATTTTTCTTTAGCTAATCACAACCACTTGCCTCATCAAGCGATTATCTCGCTTTGATCGAGAAGAGCTACATGACTTCATGGACTAAGCTCATTGTATGCTAACCACCATCCGTAATGACTATATTGTCCTAAACTAGCATCTCACAACTCTTTGTCTTGAACACCATCATGTGCTCTTTTGTTTCTAGACACATACCTTTCATGTCATTGTTAGTTTAAATGATTTACTAATCTAGACCGTGAACTGCTTTGGACTTCTTGAATAGTGCTTTAAAGTTTGCTAAACCTTTATGTTATTTGTGAGCTCGATCTCATTTGATTGCCTATATGTGATCTCTACATGCTCTCCTTGCTTTGCTTAACGTGTATACATATATGCTTGTCAGAGAAACAATTGGTTTCATAATTCGAAACATAGAGCAAAATTCTGCAACTATTCTATTAAGAAAATATGTCTCAGATGCCGGATCCCTTAGATGTAACTAAACGGATCCCTCAAGTGAAGGATCCGTAGGATCCGGGTGGACAGAAGTTCCTTTGTAGCCTCCTTGCATCAATCCAACATTCTAGACCTTATTGGACTAGTTAAACATACTACATTAGGATCACTTAAACTTTCCTTAGGCTCATTTGATCTCACATTCACTCATGGATGACTTAGGATCACATTCGAAGTATTTTTTTTATTAGTTCAAAACTCACCATCTTTCCGCTCCAATGTTTACACATTGTTCTTTTCATCTCAAAACACCTAGTTTGATATTTCTCTCAATTTTAGCAAATTGTTTTAGTCATCCTTACCTCAAAATAGGCCAAAACTAGGTTTTAATTTCTTATGATTTTTAAGGAATTCTCCAAATCTCTTAAGTCATCATCGATCTCTAGGATCATTTAACACCATTTGACACTCTCAAATGTCTTAGTGTCATCTTTAATCATCCACTAGTGCTCATAAAGCCCCATTTTCCATAAAAGGCAATCATTAGCTACCATCAATCATTCTCTTGATCATTCTAGTCCATCTTCATATAAGACACTTAATAGATTGAGTAACTTAGGATATGTAGGTGCTAGACCTTGCTAGAACCTAATCACCTCTTTTTCACTTCATCTGTTAGCCGGATCCCTAGACTTAAGCTAGCGGATCCCTCTAGTGAGGGAACCGGAGGAACCGTGGAACAGTAGGAACTTTATCTCTTTAGATAATCATTTCAAATTTCCTTTTTCCCACACAAGCACTTGTTCAACACTTAGGATTATCTGTTTCCTATATGTTTATAAATGAGTTGCTTTTATATGAGTCTTTACGTGTTCTTCCTTTTTGTTTCATGATTTTATGTGAACAATTTATCCATTGGTATAAATGTTTTCCTTTTGTACTAACTCTTTTGGATTCTTGTAGGATGACAATAGTCGATTTCATCATCAAGTCAAGTTGTGCTCATTCGCACATTTTTGTTATTTCTAATCTTGCATCATCCTAACCATCTTACTCCACTTTTATCACTACTCACAAAGTCATCATGTCTACCACCTATAGTGAGTCATCAACCAAGTCAAAGATTCACCTTGATACCTTTCATCACCTCTACCACAAATTCCATACCTCTAAGTCATAATGATGATTTCTATCATTATCACCGTGTCCAAGGTATAGTTCATGAACTACGTGTTAAAGTATGTCTCATGTTGTACCACATCCTACTTGTGTCAACCACAACCTCAAACCACAAGCTACTTATGTCAACCACATCCTACAAGTGTCTCACTACCACTACAATTCATGGTCGCCAACCATCCTCCACAAACATCCATGTTGTCAAAAGCCAAGTGAATTTCGTAATGAAATGCGCCTCATCCCTAAGCATATTTTTCTTACCTTGAACAAACCTTACAACCTCTAAACCAACCATGATGATGCAAGTAGTAGGATTATTCTCCTTGACACTAATCCTTTCTTTGTAGGTTCATATATATACACTTTGATGTGTATGGGATTCTCGCTCATTTATGGACTAACTTTAACATTTTTTGTAGGTTCTTCTTGACGCCCTCGAGCTAGGGGAGCCTCAGTCGAGCATTTATAAAGTGCATCATATGACTTACTCGCCCAAGGACGAATATAATTTTGCACTAACTTTTGTTTTGTAGATTTTCAAAGCACACTAGGAGTACTTGACGCCTCAATAAAGGGAGTTTTCGTCAAAGCTAAAACATTGCAAATTTTGCAATAATTTCGCCTTAGCCTTCCTAAAATACTTGACGCCTTTAACAAGGGGAGCAACCGCAAGGGGAGCATGCACACATTCATTCTTCAAAATTCCTTTGTGTTTCAACAAAAGGGAGATTTCTTTCTCATCATATATTTTTCCTTTTCTTTCTTCTTAACACTAACCTTGATGTAGGTTAAGCCTCAAAATTTGATCCATTGAGCCGCTGGCAATAATGGTCATAATTCAAAGGATATTTCTATTTTTGTGTGATTCTCTAGGTTCCTTTTAAAGGAAAGATCACCACCTTTGAAGACTTGCAAGCTCAAAGTCATGAGTTGCTAAGCTTCGTCATTAGTGCTTCAGGTTGAAGGTATTGGCGTGGTGTGCCAATTGGAGCAATAAGGTGTTTTTATTTTAACTTCACTAGGGATGATGCAAACTCACCATTATTGGGAGAAAGGACACACCTTTTGTTTCGACAAAAGGGAGAAGAGTGTAAACGAAGAAGGTAATGTATAGGAAGATGGACACAGTAACTTTGACATTTTACCTATCTATTACGCTTATATATTTTGTCATCATCAAAAGGGGAGATTGTTAGTGCAAATATTACGATATTTAATCTATACATTCTCATTTGTTTTGTCGATGACAAACATGTAACTTGTAATACATAACGAAATGTATAAGTTACTTGTAATTATATTTTGTCTCAACATACTCTCAACACCTCTCGACGACTCAAGTCCTTGTATGCTACAACACAGTTCGTACATGTTTGTTATGTTGCATTATGATCAAACCCTAACAAACCATTAAACATGTTTAGTTAAACACTTTGTAAAATACATAAACATAAGTAAATGTGTTGGGTAAAACCCATGACCCATGACCCAAGACCCATACCCAATGTCTAGATACATTGTACCTTGGTGGGTACTGAAACCATGACCCATAGCCCATGGTTTCAACCCATAAACTATGGGTAAAGAGGAGCGTGCACGGATCCCTCAAATGACCCACGGATCCCTTGAATTATAGGGCCGGATCCCTCCGAAGGGATCCTTGGGGCGTAACATGGTTTTGGTCTTTTGCCTATAAATAGCAAACCACTTACCATTTCTTTACACCTTCACACATAGTTTCTCCACCAAATCTAGGATAGGTAGATCATTAGGAAACATGTAAACCACCCTCATCTCATATGATCATAATGCTTCTAACTCTCATTTGTTGTAAGCATACTCAAGTGATCCTCCAAAGCAAGCTTAGAGATCTTGCTTCCTTACCTACTAAAGTGATCACCCATCACAAGATACAAGCACATGAAGATCTTATACAACAAGCTTGGGAAACTTGTCATCTTCATTCATAGAAGACTAACTACATCATGCTTTGGGTTCTTGATGTTTAGTCTAGGAGTTTATATCCATTAGACACATTGTCTTGGATATTGTCTAGTATCATATTCTTGTATCTATGACTAGACTAGATGGTTTATGTGTTTGTGCCATAAAACACAAGGTTTGTTATGTTGGGCCACAAAACATAACGGTGTCATAGATGTGTCAAAGTCATTAGTGAAGAGTGCCAAGATCCGTGTTGAAGGCATTAGTGAAAGGTGTGAAGGATCGTAAATGGCATTAGTGAAGAATGCCTAGGTCGAGTAATCGATGAGGTGCATCGTTATACATATAGTATTTGTTTAGATCCAAGGATGGTGATATCCTTGATGGTGTTGTAACAAGGTGGATCTCCTCGAGATTAGGTGTTGTGTTGTGATGGGTAGTAGTTCCTCCATAGTAATGGAACTAGGTGCTAGCCTAGTACCTAATAAAGGGTAGGCGACGTTGTGTAGGTGTGGTTCACCTTGGAGTGAAAGAACCCGTGGTTAACCTAGCACCATATAAAGGGTAGGCGACGTTGTGTTAGGTGTGGTTCGCCTTGGTGTGAAAGAACCCTGTATTTAGCTTTGTACCGGAAAAAGGTTGCGACGCCAGGAAGGCTTCTCCGCCATAAGGAGATTGGTGTAGTGCTTACGAACTCTCGAGTAGGTGACTCGGGAGTGGAGTAGGGCAAGGAAGGTGTCCTTGTAGGCGAACCACTATAAATCCTCGTGTTGGTTTGTCTATCCTTTTACTTATCGCTTACTTTTATTCTTGCATTACTTTGTTTATTCTCTATGTGGTTGATGTCTATGTTTGTGATGCATACTTGGTCTTTCATATAGTCACAAACTATATTCAACACTTTACGTATTATGACACGCTTGATCAAGAAAAAGCAACCTTCTCAATAGAGATGTTCCCCTTTTGAACATTGTCTCTTAGGAAGTGATGACGAATCTCTATATGCTTTGTGCGAGAATGTAATACCGGATTCTTGCTTAAGTCGATTGCACCTTTGTTGTCACATAGGATGGCTATGTCGCTTAGATGGATGTCGTAGTCTACTAACGCTTGTTTCATCCATAGTGCTTGTTGGCATGCTTTCACGCGTGAGACGTACTCGACTTCTGTTGTTGATATTGCAAGTGCCGCTTGTTTCTTAGAAAACCATGATGTTAAACAACATCCCATAAAAGTACATACCCCACTTGTACTTTTTCTATCAACGTAATCACCGCATGGTCGAATCTGCATATACAATTGTTTATACTCCCGTGCCCTTAGGATACCATAATCCTAATTGTGTTGTACCTTAATATATCTAAATATTCTTTTACGGCTTCTAGGTGTGATATTTTAGGGTCTTCTTGAAACCTAGCACATAAGCAAACACTAAACATGATATCCGCCTCACTTGCCATGAGGTAGAGAAGGCTACCTATCATGCCAATGATATTTAGTATTATCAACGGATTCTCCGTCCTCGCTTTTTGTAGTTTGGTGTCGGATGACATTGGAGTCCTAATTGGTTTTGACTCTTCTAGACCGAATTTCTTTAACATCTCCTTGATGTATTTAGATTGATTAAAGAAGATACCATCTTCTACTTGTTTTATTTGTAGACCAAGAAAGAAACTAAGTTCTCCCATCATACTCATCTCGAACTCGTCATGCATGATTTTAGAGAAATCATCACGAGTATGTCTTGACAAGTGGATCCGAATATAATATCATCTACATATATTTGTACTATGATTATATGTGACTCTCTTTTCTTAGTAAAAGTGTGTTGTCAACTAACCCCATGGTGTAGTTGTGTTTAACTAGAAATGACTTGAGTTCATCATACCAAGCTTTTGGAGCTTGTTTAAGACCGTAAAGGGCTTTCTTTAATTTATACACATGTTTGGGTTTTCAAAATCAATGAAGCCCGGAGGTTGAGCTACATACTTCTTCATTTATGACACCATTTAGAAAAGCGCTTTTGACATCCATTTGATAAAGCTTTAGATCATTAGCACAAGCATACGCAAGAAGTATTCTTATAGACTCTAATCTAGCCACGGGGCATAGGTCTCATCAAAGTCTATTCCTCTTGTTGGTTATACCTTGAGCAACGAGTCAGCCTTGTACCTAGACACTACTCCGCTTGCATCTAATTTGTTTTATAAACCCATTTGGTTCCTATTATGGTTTGATTACTAAGGTGGAGGACAAGTGTCCAAACATCATTAGAAACAAATTGATTTAGTTCTTCTTGCATAGCCATTACCCAACTTTCATCTTTTATGGCTTCTTGTGTATTCTTAGGTTCTAAGGTTGAGACTAAACAAAACAAGCTACTTTGGTTTTGAACTTGAGACCTTAATGTTCGCTCGCTTAGTTTTCCTATGACTTTATCTACGGGTGATCTTTGGACTCTTTAATGTTTACTATTTTATCACTTAGAGGTTCTTCTTCTTCACTTATCTTTTCTTTATTACTATGGCTTCACTTTCTATAATCTCGCCATCGACAAGAGGTGGAGAGGGTTTGGGTGGACTTTCATCAAATTTTATATTTAATGACTCTTCTACCTTCATTGATTCTTTGTTTAATATGACGTAAGCCTTGCTATTTGGCTAATAACCTAAAAAGATACCTTCGGTTGATTTAGGATCAAATTTTGTAAGGTAATCTTTAGTGTTAAGAATAACACATTTACTACCAAAGACTCTAAGGTGATTTAACGTAGGCTTTTTGCCTCGAAATAACTCATATGGAGTTTTTCCTAAGATTGGTCTAATCAAGACTCGATTGAGTATATACGTTGAAGTATCAACGCATTACACCAAAATTTTTGAGGTATGGATTGTTCATTAAGAATGGTTCGACTCATTTCTTGTAGAGTTCTATTCTTTCTTTCTACTACCCCATTCGATTGTGGAGTGCGTGGAGCCGAGAAGTTGTGAGTAATACCATTAGCTTCACAAAAGCTCAATTGCACTTCATTATCGAATTCCTACCATGATCCGTCCTAATAGACACTATGGGTCTTCCTAGTTGTCTTTGGATCTTTTGCTTAATATTTCAAAATAGTTAAAGGTTTTCGCTTTGTTCTTTAAAATTTTGTCCAAGTATACTAGAGTAGTCCTCCACTATTACCAAAGTATAGTAGTTGCCTCCATAACTTTGGATAGCGGATGGACCAAATAAATCCATATGTAGTAATTCTAGACACCTAGTTGTGGACACCATGTTTTTAGCTTTATGACCGAATGAGCTTGTTTACCTATATTACAAGCATCACAAAAATGATGTTCATATTTTAACTTAAGTAGATCTCTTACTAGATCTTTGGATCATAGCGATTGAAGAAGTCGCATGTTGGCGTGACCCAATCTTCGATGCCATAAGGTCAAAGTATCATCCATAGAGGTAAGACATAGTTTATCTTTAGGTTCATTACCGATTTTAATGACATAGACTCCATGTTTCCTAATTCCTCTTCCTATGGTTATGCCATTTTTAAGTATCTTACTACCGGTTTCGGTAAAAAGTACATTGCACTTTTTATCACATATTTGTCCTATACTTAAGAGGTTAAAGTTTAGGTTTTCTACGTGACACACATCGTTAATGGTTAGAGATTTGTTAGAAACCGTACCTTTACCGATGATTCTACTTTTGTTATTTCCAAACACCACATTACCTCCATTTACGGATTCATATGTGGAGAATAGATCCCTATTGCCGGTCATGTGCCTCGTGCACCCGCTATCCTTGACCCATTCATCGGGGTCTAGGGTCGACCTTTAAGCACACCTAAAACAATAATAAACTCAAAGTTTGGTCCCCATTTGTTCATGGGTCCATTAGTGTTAAACATTCCATTCATGTTAGACATGTATGGATAAGATGAGTATGCATTCCATGGAGCAAAGTTTTGAAAAGAGAAACCGTTTTGCATATTAGGGTTCCATCCTATTTGATGGTTACTTCTTGGATAAACGTTATTAGGTCTCCTAGATGCATTATGTTTTTGAAAAGATGGTGCTTTGTTTCTTGCAAAAGTAGGATTATATTTTGGAGGTGGATGTCTAGTGGTGACATGAGTTGGTTTCTTCTTATTAACGATAACGAACTCCTGTTCTAGATGATGAAGCTATGTTATTACCACTAGTTGTCACAATGTGATCCACGGATCCCGCCAGTACACTATCCGGTTCCCTTTTAGATCCAGGATCCGCCACAACAGTGGTGGTTTTTCTAATTCTTTAACAAATTTTGTTTCTTTACTTTCACTAGTTGATGGATCAAGTTGTTGTATACCTAGACCCTTTTGGTTGTTTCCGGTTTTAACACCATCGAGTATTGTATCTAAGGTGTTTGTACTCATTCTAGCAATTTTAGAATCTAAATGATCAACTAGTGTTTGAAGTTGAACACAAAGTTCACATTCACCACTTGCTATTTTACCCTTTTCCAAACGTTTTAGTTTTGCTTTTAATTCTATGACTTCTTTATCTAAACGTTGGTTTTGACTCTTTAAAAGCTTGTTTTTGTTAATTAGTTTTAAGCTAATATTGCATAGTTTATCATATTCATTATGCAATGAGTCGTCATCAAGTGATGAACTACTATAGTATTCGTGACATACCTCGCCATTTGCCATGAGACAAATTTCTTCGTCCTCCTCGTCGCTCATTCCCCACGTGCCGCCACGAATGCCTTTTGATCATCCCGTTTGGGACACTTACTAATAAAGTGGTTTGGGTCCCACATTTAAAGCAAGTACGATCATCCTTGGCTTTTGTCCTCTTTGCTTTTCTCGAAGCCTTTCTTATCGTCATACGGTTGTTTGACGATCTTCCTTTCTTCTAAAGAACTTTTAAAGTCCCTTACCGCCATAGCATACTCCTCGTCATCACTACCCGAGGAAGAGTTCTTCATCACTTGAAGCCTTTTGGCTTTTAAGGCAAGAGATTTATGTTTTCTTTACCTTAAAGGCTTCGGAATCTTTAGCAAGAACAAGCTCAGACTTTTAGATTGCCTATGAGTTCATCGAGGTGAGAGTTGTCAAATCTTTTGACTCTTCGATCGCCACCTTAGATCTCCACTGATGGAAGTGCCCTTAGATATCTCCTAACATGGTTACGGCTAGAGAAAGATTCATCAAGTGCTTGTAAAGATGTAATAATAGTGTTAGGTCATTAGTTTTACAAACACAAGTTATAGAGAAAGAGATAAAGGCGGATGAACAAGCTACACACACAAACACACGTTAACAATAATACGGTTTAAGAAAGAGTGTATGTGAAGAGAATAACTTGAACAACCAACCCTCAAATGAGGGTTTACAAGAGTATTTATAGGAGGGAAGCTAGGGCAACATTCCTAGTTCCCATCCTTTCTTATGTGGGCTTGGGCCTAAGCTTATGGGCCTTCTACATAAGCTTGACCTTAAACAAACATAAAGGCCATAATAAAGCTACCTATTACATATGGAATATAAATACTTGAAATCTTGCTTAGGAGTGATTCCAACAATCTCCCTCAAGTATATATGAATGTAAACGGTGAAGGCGTTGATGTAATAGTAGTCGTGACGCCTTCCGACATTCTTCTTTCTTGTGAGAGGAATTGCCTTGATTCGAACAATCTCCCAAGTGTAGAGAGATAGTTATCTTTGAACAGCTTATGCTTTGATGTCATCTTTAACTTTGTTCTTTGATCATTGTTCTTCGTGGTGAAAGTGATAGTATGTTGTTGTTCGCATCACCGCTTCAGTGCGCTTCTTGATGAAATCACGTTTATACATGTTTTATATAAGAAATACCCGCATTTTAGCTTAATAAAATAGCAAAGTTATAGTTTTTATTGCAATATTACGTTTATTTGTTATTTTATTTTTAAGGTACGTTTGAGAAATATTGGAGTAAAGAGCGAAATTTTGGAAGCTAAACGAAGATTATATGAAGATATGAAGCCGAAAGAATTAAAGTTGAAGCCCAAGATTAATTTGAAGAATAGGAAGATTGGTGAAAGCCCAAGATTCAAGCCCAAAGGAAGTTATAAATGAGCAAGCCCAGCACAAGACACATGATAAAAAAATAAAAGAGGGACATACATCAACCATTGGCTTCTTAGTTCATTGGTTAAGCGCTTGTTTCTAAGCCTCAAGACCCGAGTTCGATTCTTGAGAAAGCTAGTTTTTTCATTTTATTTTCTAGCCTGGTCCATGTCTGCCACGTGTCGCGTTCCAATTGCTCAGCCTCCTAGCCGTTATTTAACGTTCAACATTTCCAACGTTCGGCTCCAAATAGGATAAAATGGACTGAATAGATGAAAAGGAGGGATCTTTTTTTTATTTTTGGCTACAGCAACTTTTTTACTTTCAATTTTTTAATATCATTTGCTTTCAATTCAACATGTAGTATTCAAGACTTATTGTACAAGCACTTATAAGTGTGTAAGTGTGTCTTATCTTTTAAGTATTTATCAAATTAATTCATCTTTGTCATTTGCTTATTTATTTCTTAATCTTAGCTTATTTTATATGAACTAGTGTCTTAGATGTTTTTATACTTTACAAGTCTTAAACTTTTTTATAAAATTCTTCATTTTTAGTCTTTTAAATTTATAAAGTTTCATTCTTTTTCACCTAAACATTGTTTTTATCATGTCATTTAATTAAATTTTAAATCTTTTTACATTTTTAGTGTTAAATTAGTTTTACAAATCAAGTTTTATCATTTTTAAGCTTTTCACTTTTGAAAGTTGCCATCTTTATTTCATATCTCATCTTAAATTCACATAAGGATTCAAGCTTGGGATGATTAATCAAGATTATGGGTTATAATGGAGTATTTGGGTTAAGTATGGAGCTTGATGTGGTTTTAGTTTAGTGTTCTTATCTGTCGTTATGCTTAAACCATATCCGTGCTCTCTTATCCTTATGTTTAACTTCTTTTATTATGTTATTTGCTATGTTTCGTTTAATTAGTTTTGTCATGCTTAGTTTTATTTTTATGTCTTTTAGCTTTAGTAGGATGTTAGAATAGAATTTCCCATTTAGCTTATCTCGTAGTTTATCCTTAGCTTTCCTTAGTTTATTGCCTTAGATTCCTTTTAGTCTCCCTTTTAGTCTATTAATCCAAAACTCAAAAATAGCGATATCTAAGCATCCAACAAGAACTAAAATGCTTGTCTCAAATCCACCATTCCTTTAGAACGACAACCCGGAAGATCAATACTTACCTCGATACTTAGGTATTTAGGTTCGTATCCGTATCTTTCCCTCATCCTTACAAATATTTTTTGGTGTGCTCCAACGACCAACACCAAAATGGCGCCGCTGCCGGGGAATGGTGCACGATTCTTGCGTTAAAGTTTAAGTTAGTGCCTTAGAGATCCTTTTACAAGAATTCTTATTCTTGTGAGAGTTTATTTTTATCGTTCTCGAATAAAAGTTAAAAAAAAAAATCATTGTGTTTTCTATTTTTCCAATAAGCATAAAAAAAAAAAAAAAAAAAAACCCAAAAATATTTGTTTTTCAATTTAATTTAAAATTATAAAAATCCAAAAATATTTTTCTTCTTATTTTTCTATCTTTTAAAAAAAATATCTTTCATTTTATTTTATTCTTCTTTCTTTTATAAAACCCAAAAAGATTTTCCTTTTCAAAACTTTGTTTTCCTTTTATGTTTTCTATTTATAAAACCCAAAATAATCTTTTTACCCTCCGAATCACAATTCTTTCTCTTATCCTCTTATTCGTATAATTCTTCTCGATGTCTTCGCCTTACCATTATGGTTGTCAATGGTGTGGGGACCTCAAAATGGTGGAATTGTCCGGTTGTAGCATTGTGAATACGGAAACGATTTTGTCTACGACCAACATCCCTACAATGAAACAACCGATTTCCTTAACCAATCCCCATACCATGAGACGAGTCATACTGTGTGAAGTTGTGGAGGTCCTCACCAACGTTTTCAATGTCAAGCCCAATTTAACAATACAACCTTTGGTTATGAACCTTATCCATATACTTCACTAAACCCGCTACAACAATCATATGTTGTGAGTATTGTGGAGGTCCGCACTTTAATTCCGATTGTCAAATGCGAATCCAATTGTTTACGAGCAAGTTCCTTATGACTATTCTTATAACCCACCTCCACAATACCAAGAGATTCAACCACAACATCCGCAAATTCCTCAAGATAGTTTCCAAAGATGTATTAATATACTCAAGAATTTATGGATAAACATGGTATCGAAAAGATCCTCATCGAAAACGATGGTGAATTACTTGTCAAGATCGAGCATCTCGCAACGAAAGATCTATGTTAGAATTACTCAAGAAGAAAACGAGCATTTCATTGAAAAGTGTCTTGAAGAAATACGAATTGAGGAGCAAGCACTTGAAAGACGCGCCGATGGCTCGAGACTTACATTGACGATGATGATGAGGATTCCATCCAAATGAAAGAATATTATGCGAGTTTGTCGGTGAAACCCTCCGTTTCGAGCCTTTCATTTCGACCTTCCCTTCACTCACGCCGGGTTGAGAGAAGGAGCGTCTTTGGAAGAGGTCGATGATTCTATGTCTTCGATAGTTTTGATCCCGTTGACTCTCTCATAATGGGGACGAGCCTTTTAGCACTATTCCGAAACGGAATCGTCTAGTGTTGAGATCCTTGACCCAATCCCAAGTGAGTCCGAGGATGTATCCGATGTTGATTGTGATTCGCTTTTTGTGATTCTATTGACATTTCGAGGTTACTTCCGGATTTTCTCAAATCCAGGTTTGAATTCAATGACGACTACACCTTTTGCGGTTAATCCTCTTTTCGACAAAGATTTTGAGTCCGATTCGAGACCACAACGAAGTGGTGGATATTGCTAGCTCTCGTGAGCACACCACTTGTCCCATCTCGTGTTTCGACCTTCTCTCCCGTCGTGTGATGTTATGCAAGATGAAGAAAGTGATGAATCGACATCAAGATATTATGGAGATTGATGAATTGACTAAAGTGGTTAACGACTATATTCTTGATAATCCTCCTTATGATTTCGATATGGAAGAAATCGACTTATTTCTTGATGATCCAATACCGGGTATTGAGAGTGACGAGTGCGACTGCTCAAGATGTCCTTTTCTTGAAAGCTTGCTTAATGATGATTCTCCTTCCTCTGCTGAGTCGACCTCACGTATCTCGTTGAGCCCTCATGCGAAGACAAAATCTTTAAACCCGGATATTCATTGATGAGCTTTTTGTTAAAACGCTATTCGGAAAAGGATCCTATCTTGGATTCCTTCATGTTTGAACCTTCAAGTAACAATTTTCTATACCATGGACTCTTCTTCTATGGAGTCGCTTCTTTTGATCCGTCATCCGACGTCTACCGCAAAACCACCGATGATGGATCACTCTTTCTTGATAAACCTTTTGTAAGTTTGGGAGGAATTATTCCTTTTGTGCTTGAGCCCGACAATTTCTTTCCTCCCGACCCACCCATTCTCTTTCCTCCGGAGTGAGGATACCATCTTTGATCCGTATCCTTCCGCTTGCTTCCCAAGGACAAATGAATTCGGGGACGAGTCAAAGCTAACGACTGATAAAAAAAAGAAGCGCTTCTCGGGAGGCAACCCGTGTTTTCAAAAATGAATAAGTAGTTTATCTACATTTAGGTTTATTTTTAAGTAATTTTGTTTTTCTTTTATTTAGGAATAAAACCTAGTTGTAGTGTTTTTGTCCTTATATTAGTCCCTCTACTTCATTATACTATGACATTTCTTTTGAGTTTCAGGACTTATATGAAATTGTCACATTTTGGACGTGATGTTTAGACATGGAACGCTATGGGCTTTTATCTTCTACATAATTATTTGCTCCGGTCATATTGATTCCCGCAATCGTGTAATTTTTCTTGGAAGTCGAAATGAGCTCCACTATGCTTATTCGCTTATTATCGATTCACGAGCCTATACTAGGGAGTTTTTTCTGCTCTCGATTATTATTTAAATTGCTTTTAACTCCGCTCCACACTTTTAATTACACATTGTTTTTAGTTCTAAGTGTTGAGTACGCCCACTATTTAGAACATCGAGGACGATGTTTGATTCTAAGTGTTGGGTGGGTTTTGATCGCATTTGTACCTAGTTGTTTGTTTTTGAGCAACCCCAAAATTGTGCAAATTTTTTCAAAATTTTTTAAAATGTTTGCCAAATTTTTCGAATTTTGCCAAAAATTTTAAATTGTTTTGGAATGAAAAGAAAAAATAAAAAAAAAATAAAAATAAAAGAAGATAAAAATAAAATAATGGTTTAATTTTGGGTCATCGTCGAACGTTGAGCTTTTTAATAAAATAATGGTTTAATTTCATATCAGTTCTTGTTTGATGAGATGCGAGATTAATTAAGAATCAAGTTTTTAGTTAGCTTAATGTTTTTGATGATTTTGCTCGAGGACGAGCAAAGCTTAAGTGATGGGTAGTGATGAAATCACGTTTATACATGTTTTTATATAAGAAATACCCGCATTTTAGCTTAATAAAATAGCAAAGTTATAGTTTTTATTGCAATATTACGTTTATTTGTTATTTTATTTTTAAGGTACGTTTGAGAAATATTGGAGTAAAAGAGCGAAATTTTGGAAGCTAAACGAAGATTATATGAAGATATGAAGCCGAGAGAATTAAAGTTGAAGCCCAAGATTAATTTGAAGAATAGGAAGATTGGTGAAAGCCCAAGATTCAAGCCCAAAGGAAGTTATAAATGAGCAAGCCCAGCACAAGACACATGATAAAAAAATAAAAGAGGGACATACATCAACCATTGGCTTCTTAGTTCATTGGTTAAGCGCTTGTTTCTAAGCCTCAAGACCCGAGTTCGATTCTTGAGAAAGCTAGTTTTTTCATTTTATTTTCTAGCCTGGTCCATGTCTGCCACGTGTCGCGTTCCAATTGCTCAGCCTCCTAGCCGTTATTTAACGTTCAACATTTCCAACGTTCGGCTCCAAATAGGATAAAATGGACCTGAATAGATGAAAAGGAGGGATCTTTTTTTTTTTAATTTTGGCTACAGCAACTTTTTTACTTTCAATTTTTTAATATCATTTGCTTTCAATTCAACATGTAGTATTCAAGACTTATTGTACAAGCACTTATAAGTGTGTAAGTGTGTCTTATCTTTTAAGTATTTATCAAATTAATTCATCTTTGTCATTTGCTTATTTATTTCTTAATCTTAGCTTATTTTATATGAACTAGTGTCTTAGATGTTTTTATACTTTACAAGTCTTAAACTTTTTTATAAAATTCTTCATTTTTAGTCTTTTAAATTTATAAAGTTTCATTCTTTTTCACCTAAACATTGTTTTTATCATGTCATTTAATTAAATTTAAATCTTTTACATTTTAGTGTTAAATTAGTTTTACAAATCAAGTTTTATCATTTTAAGCTTTTCACTTTTGAAAGTTGCCATCTTTATTTCATATCTCATCTTAAATTCACATAAGGATTCAAGCTTGGGATGATTAATCAAGATTATGGGTTATAATGGAGTATTTGGGTTAAGTATGGAGCTTGATGTGGTTTTAGTTTAGTGTTCTTATCGTCGTCGTTATGCTTAAACCATATCCGGTGCTCTCTTATCCTTATGTTTAACTTCTTTTTATTATGTTATTTGCTATGTTTCGTTTAATTAGTTTTGTCATGCTTAGTTTTATTTTTATGTCTTTTAGCTTTAGTAGGATGTTAGAATAGAATTTCCCATTTAGCTTATCTCGTAGTTTATCCTTAGCTTTCCTTAGTTTATTGCCTTAGATTCCTTTTAGTCTCCCTTTTAGTCTATTAATCCAAAACTCAAAAATAGCGATATCTAAGCATCCAACAAGAACTAAAATGCTTGTCTCAAATCCACCATTCCTTTAGAACGACAACCCGGAAGATCAATACTTACCTCGATACTTAGGTATTTAGGTTCGTATCCGTATCTTTCCCTCATCCTTACAAATATTTTTTGGTGTGCTCCAACGACCAACATCAGCTGCTCCAGTGTCTCCACGTCATTCTTCATCATGCTCACACGCTCTTTGACGTTGGAATTCAATAATTGATGAAGTTCTCTAAGTCTTTAACTTTGTAGATTCTTTAGTTTGACGAAGAATCATTTCGATTGGTTGTGTTGCTTTAGAATAGAACTTCCATTAGTGATGATGTTGGCGTGAGCATGAGAAGAATCAAGACGATCATCCCGCTCCGGAGCTTCCATAAGAAGAAAACATTTCAAGCGGTTAGTAATAAGGTGTTCCGCACTTACAAGTTTGAACTTCGAGAGTGTTAACGAGATAGTGTGAAAACACAACTCTAATTCTTACAAAGGCCGTTCTCGAACTGGAGTCCCCAAGTGAGATAACGCGATGTAAACCAAGTACATCTACAATTCGAGATGAGTCGCCGAGGTACCAAGCATCACCTCACGATTGTAGACCGTTTGAGACACTCCGCGTAATCCACGGGAGTTACCGAGAGACCTCCGTTAGGGGTGTTTGATGTTGACCTCGCGGAGTTTCCATTCAATCACCGAGGATCACGGATGTGAACCTCTCATAAATGTTCTCGACAGATTGCTAAGATCATGAAGGACTCGATATGAACCACCGATGATCTTATTTGTTGATCATCAAGTGATTAAATGTCAAGTGTTCCTAAGAGATCTTTTGATGAATCTAGTGGCTCTAGACTCAATAGTGCGCTTTTGTTTTCCCGAGCGGAGACTAGGAGAAGGTCTCCTTCTTCAATACCGGCGATCTCAAGAGAAAGCCAATAGTTTACGTAAGGTTCCTGAGAATGAAACAAGCACATTGAGAGAAACTTGAGTGGCTAGAAGGTTTAGTGAATGCGCCACTTGGGTCCATGACGACTTTTAATCTTTAATACCGGTGTCACTCAAGTGACAACCAAGAGTATATGAATTGAACCCTGTGCGCTTCTAGTTGAATAACTGGAGGTCGTTTCTTTTCACCCTTTACTTTACATTTCTTTTGATTCTTCAACTCCTTCTTCTCCCGATTCTCATTTTCTCCTTTTACAATCATTCCTAAGGACTTCTAACACTAACTAATGGTAGTGTCCTTGGTAGATCCCTCCGACTCTGGCGGATCATAGGACCGTTATTCCTAACCTTAGTCACCTTATAACTCCATGACTAACCTATGTTTGCCATTAAAACCATCAGATGAAAATATCTCTCAAAGGGTTTGTTAATGAAAACATGTTTGAACCACGAGAGATGATGTTTTGCATAAATACTCCTCCTCCACATGTGCTTAATAGTTTAAATGGTTAAATGCACGGTGAGGAAAGAAGCGACTTTTTGAATTGATCCACTAAAGATAGACAATCTCCGCGAGACACGGTTACGTTGAATAGTTAAAGAGTTACATTGTCGACTTTAGGTGACAACTAGCTCTAATAACTACCTTGAAGGTGTAGACGAACCTTGGAAGGTTGTCAAACCCGTCGAGTTCATGTTCATCAAAAGTTTCTCGAATGGTACTTTCTACTTGGACAAGTCCTCATGAGACACGTTTACATTACTAGCGAACTAGCTTGAAATTATTACCCGTCCAGACAAGTCTTTTCGAGTTACAAACAGTTTAGTAAATCAATTCGCTGGTTAAGTCCGAGGTACATGATTCATTTGCATTATGTACAACATATTTCTTATCACACAAATTTTCTCCCCAAAAATGGCATATAAAATGTTATTTTTGAACGTTTGAGAATAAATATGACCATTTTGAGTGTGGGAAGATGACCACTATGAACAATTTGTGAACAAAGTGTTAAATCAAATACTCCCCTCAACTAGTGATATAAAGCGGTTGAGGTTTTGAAAACTCATATGGGAAGTACTTGTCTTTTGAGCAAAACCTTGAAAAGTGAAAGGTTTGATAGGTTTTACTCAAAAATAAGCTTTCGCTCCTTTAATAAGGATTGTGGCGAGGCGCACCACGTGGTCCTTTCTTGACAATTACGGGTTGTACTGTTGTTATGTGCACAAACCATAGACACATATAATCAATCATCCAAAGTTATATGAAAGAACCAATTCAAGGAGTACCGTGGAGTCCAGGTGATTTTTCGAGGAGTGCAAGCAGGCGTTGAAAACCGATAATGTTCCTCCTGGTCGACCACCAACAAAGCTCAATCGTCCGAATTGATCCTTCTCGAACAACCTTTCATCAATCATTCGATGATCCTTCTCACATCCCTTCGTCCTTAGAATTCCATCGCTGGGTTCCCAATCTTTTCATGTATATCCTTCAACCGATAAGCCAATCCATCCACGGCCGACTTCAAAGTGTGATCCCCAAATTTGTGAAGATCGTCACACGCCATTAAGCGCTTTCGTTGAAGTTCACCGCGAAACGACGCCAGAAAGGTTTCTTTGATGAGCGTAAGTTGTTTAAGGCGGTTGATGTCGGGAAGATCAGGTCGTGGTGGAGTAAGTTTACACGCTTCGATATGCTTCAACGGCAAGTCAAGATCTTCAACACGCTCTTTGATAACTATGCGTCTGATGAAGATGAGCGGTGACTTGATGAATTCACGTTGTACTTCGCTTGAAATTGTCTCATGCGACCTTGAACTTTGGCAAGGTACATGTCTTCAATATCGTTGATGTTCAAATTCTCAAAGTCGACCAGAGAATGCATAGTCCTTTCGTCTTGTCTTTTGACCACAATCTTCTTGAGAAAAGTGTATTCCCATTTAGACGATAGACCAACATGTTGGATGGCCACGATACTTTTAGTCTTGAAAACCCATGTTGAGACTTCCGGACCAGCGACCTGTAGTAGATTCTTGACGTTCCGCCAATGGTGAATCCCATACATTGCATCTTGGTCATACGCTACCACTTTGTCGGAGAACATGTGGGTAGCACGTTCCTCGATGGCTATACAATCGAGTATATTGCGCGGGGAATGGAAGTGTCGGAGATGTGGCGTATTTCCTAGAACCATCGCCACCGTGTTGAAGAAAATCTAAGTCTTTGTTGAAGAAATGTCCGAAGGAATCCTAGGGCGATCAGTTGGCCAATTGTGGGTAGAGGTCGAGACCGATCGGTGTAATATGGAGGATTGTCCCGTTTGGTGAAGTCGATGTTTGCTTACGGGTCGAGCGATCCATGTTGTTAGACATGGCTCGAGCAATGTTTTCAAGGTGATATTCAACCTCGATTGCACTTTCCCAGCTGTTTTTTCAAAAGTGGAATGCATCATTCTTGATGCGCTTCAACTCGATTTCGTCATCTTCTTCACGCGGAACCTTTCTTGCGTAATCTTTGCATGCTCCAAGGTATTACCGTCACCATTCTTGACCTTCTTGGGGTGGAGTGTTGTTAACAAGTGTAGCAAACCATTCAAATTCTTGATTTTATCGCCATCTAGCCATGATCTGACGTCGATGTAAGCGTCTTCTTCTTCTTCTTTGAAGGCTTAGATGATGATCGGTTTCTGTCCTTGTTTGGGAGAGGTCGGTTGTTGTAGGGGCTCGAGGACCTCTTCATCGTCACCACCCGTATACTCAAAGTAATCACTTGTTTTTGAGTCAGGCGGTAACTCGGAATCGCCCCGAGGTTTATCGATGAGGACCAAGGTGGAGGAGACTTTTGTTGAGAAGAAGTCCGTTGTAGAGGAGGTGGCATCGAGGAAGATTCACGGGGCATCGCTCACGCGTTTTGGTGCGAGTCTTTATCCTTATCATCGCCATCTCTTGATCGTTTGGGTTGATCGGTGACTCCTTGCATGATGATCCGAGTTGAAAATCAAGTAGATTTTCAAAAATTTAGCTTCATCCAAGTAAACGCTCGGATCGCTTTGACATTTGCATCACTAGTTTAGCTATTAACTCGATTCGAGAGATCGGCTTCTTTGGCCATTGTATGTTTAACCAATGCGGCGATGTTAGGGTGAGTTATGCGGAAAATACTTCTCTAGTCACACCGTGGACAATGGTCGAGAAGAAACTTGTGAGTATGATCTCTTCATCGCCTTCTCCGGTTCCTTTTGGACTTTAGGAACGATATCCAAGGTACTTGTTAGTGTAACCTTCGATCATTTCGTTCGGTTCCTCTTTACGATGACTCTTCATGAACTTCTCGAACAAATTCCTTTCTTTCTCCATCTTGTCTTTCTCATCATTTAAGTCTTGAATTTGGTCACAAACCAATTCGAGTTTTACGTAAAGTATGTCATGCTACGACTTGTTGGATAGCTTTCACAATCTTTTTATGAGTCGAGAAATCCAAGATTTAGGTGGTTTCTTCACGATTTGGATGATGATCTGGTTGACTTCGTTGATGGTGGTGGTGATGAATGAGATGAAGAATCGATGATGAGGAGACATGAGGAGACTTCATGTCCTTAGGAGTTTCGAGGTTTTCTCCTTTGAGTGTGTTGGGTGTCGAAGAAACTTTGTATAATCATCCTCGTCATCTCTAGATTTTTCTTTCTTAGTTTCGGTTCTCAAAATCATACACAATAGTATCCTCCAGTGTTGTTGTTACAGGAAGGGTGGTGGCACCGGATCCCTACGGGTTGATTAATCGTATTAGATGTCCGGTGAGAGTGGCAGACCACCTTGATCCTCCGGGCCACCCATTTGATCTTTAGCAAATTCTTGACCTTTTGAAGGTGTCGGCGTTGTGAAACTTCTTCCCGTATGATTTATCAATTGCTCTTCTTCTTCTTCTTGAGCTCTCATCATAGGGTACAATTCCGAGTCTTCCTTTTCTTGGGCAATGGAGGACTTGGAGGTTTTGCTCTGAGGAGAGGTGTTTCGGTTGCGATTGCGAGT